>PVKU01000693.1:0-228210 GCA_004027475.1 Anoura caudifer
CCTCTCTCTCTCTCTCTCTCTTTCTTTCTTTCTTTCTTTCTTTCTTTCTTTCTTTCTTTCTTTCTTTCTTTCTTTCTTTCTTTCTTTCTTTCTTTCTTTCTCTCTTTCTCTCTTTCTCTCTTTCTCTCTTTCTTTCTCTTCTTCCTTTCTTTCTTTCTTCCTTTCTTTCTTTCTCTTCCCCTCTTCCTTCCTTCCCTCATTCCTTCCTTCTTTCCACAGAGATAGCTTTATATAGGAATGGCCATTTCTGTGGGATACATCACATTAAGATTGGTTCTCTTTCTTAGGTCATCAAAGCACTGCAGAGGGTTGACAACATGGTTGGCATGCTGATGGATGGTCTAAAAGAGCTGAATTTGCATCGATGCCTGAACCTCATCCTCATTTCAGATCATGGTAGTCTGAATTTGCATCTTTTACATGTCAAGTTAAATGGTGCCCCACCCTACCCAAATTTACTTGATCAATTAATTATTGCTTCTTTATTTCCTCTGATTGTTATAGTTGATTTTTTTTAAAAGAACATAGTTTCTTATGGAAAATCTTTAGGAAAATATATTAAATATAAAGTACAAATGAAACAATTCATAGAAATCTAAGAGCCTATCAATCAAAATGCACCCATCTCCTGATTTGGGGAAGGCTTACACCAGGAATTTGAATAGTTAAAAACTTTTTTTCATTATTAAATTTTGGTAAATCTGCTCTAACAATTTTAGATTTAATTTGAAGAGATTATTGTGTACCTTTTCTATATTTTTTTAGCGTGATAAGTCTGACTTAGGCAGTATATATTAATTTTGGCAATATTTTAATTTCACTTTTGCTATGATCTTTATAACACATGCTTCCTTATAGACTTGGGACTATAGATGTGGTGTGTTTACAAGAAAATAGAAAACAAGTTCTTTTTATTGTTTTTTTCTTGTTATTGTTCATAGCTTCAGAAATAATTACTGAAAATTATGTCTAGAAACAGTTCTAAAAGTCACATCCTACAGAATATTCTAGTCCTGGAATGAGAATAAGAATTTTATACTCTGTTAATACCCTAGGTGATTTTGGGAAAATCACTAGGCTTTCACGTTTAGTATAGAAATGTGATATTCTTCCTCATTTGCATAAAGATATTATAATACATAAATAAGAAGAAATAGTAAACTAATTTTAGATAAGAGAAAAAGAAAAGATTTTTTTTAAAAGTGAAGTGGTGGGTACAGCTGAAATTCTGTGTCTTACCTGTCGGATATTTAACCGGCATAAGCACTGAGCACATTTATTGAATTGAATTCTGGAAGTGAAAGAAATTTTGTTCTACATGTTACTTTTTTTTATTAAAGTTGCACCATGTTTGGGATTTTTTTTTAACCGAGGCATGGAACAAGGCAGCTGCAAGAAATATGTATACCTGAATAAATATCTGGGGGATGTAAAAAATGTTAAAGTTGTGTATGGACCTGCAGCTCGACTGAGACCCGCTGATGTCCCAGATAAATACTATTCATGTAAGTACAGCTCTGTGCTAACTTTGCATACGATTCTATTTAGAATACATTCCTCTAAATCACTGTATGTCTAAATTGAAGGGAAGCAATTAAAGTTCATTTCCTCTTCATGATTAAATGTCTCCAGTGCAGATCTTCTGCACCCAAAGGGACTGGATGTGAGGGCATGTCTAACCCTTTATCTATATGGTATTCATGGCCAAGAATATCATTCAGTGAGCTAGTACAACTTTCTGTTGTATTGTGTGTTTTTCTTATATTCGGTTTTACTTGTACACCCCCCCTCAAAACCCTTAAAAGTTCAGCTACATTTATTCAACTTTAGTTAATAATGCTCCCTTAAAATAACTTACCAAGGTTGTAGAATAATATTCTATTATGAGAAGAAATGCTGGCAGAGATGATTAATTCCCTAAGCAACTGATTTCTGTTCTCAAAAATGGGTTTCTTAAACCATTTCAAAAAGCAATAAGAATGTATTCTGTAAACAGAGAAGAAGAAATTTTATATTCTCTCTTGACCACCAGGACTGCCAAGAAATGTTTTAAAATCTTTATTTGCAAGTCATGCCTATTTCATAATTGTTTGCACCTCTGGTGTACCTCTCTTTTTTGTTTGTATAAGTCATAAAATCTTACTATTATAGATAGGAAAATTCATAATAGTGAGGTTATCAGTTTTTCTAAAATTAGAAGATAATCTTTAAGAATTTGTATGTATACTCCTCTTTTTGATTACCATTCTTGGTAACTTCCAAGTACTTAGGGCAATTCTGTTTATCTTTTTGTTACAAATTAACTTTTAAAATAAAAGGAGACAAAGCTTTTCTGACAGTTACCAAAATTGGGTTAGGTTTGGGCACCACAGTGCTATGTGAATAGAAGATAACTGTTGAATATTCTGGAAGAAAAAATAGATTTAGCTGCAGGAAAATGGTTATGTAAATACATTAACATAGTAACCCAAAGAACAAACTCTATCTGCATGACAACTTGTAGTTATTACATATTTTTCTGTGTACAATGCATTCCTGTAGATAATGCGTACCCATATTTTTGGCCCACACTTTCAGGAAAAGAATATTTTGTTTTAATTTTTTAATTCAATTATTTATTTATTTATATTTAGAAACTTTTTTGTATTATTGTATTTTGCATACAGATATTGTTATTTCTTTCTAGAGTTACACTTTTAACACATAAGCATAAATAGAAGAATTAAAATCATTTATATCGATATGGCATTATTACTACCCATGTATAAAGCTCATCCTTATTTTCCCCTCAAATTTGGGCAAAAAAGTGTGCATTCTACATGGCAAAATACAGTATTTTTTAAAAATACATGAAAGTTAATACACAATACTTATTAAGCCTTTTATAACAACTATAGAGGCAATGGCAGGGCCCATATATTTAGGAGGGGATGGCTGGGCTCCGCCATACCCTTAGCTCAGTGAGGCCCCCACGTTTCCCAGATTAAAGGAAAATCTATATCTGTATTTACTTATCGACATGTACCCGTAAAAATATATATACGGTACATACTCTTCTATCCGGATAATTTCTCCAACGTCTGCGAAGCCTGACGCAAGGCACACGAAGAAGGTGACTGCGTGCTCGCTGTGAAACGCAGCTCCAGAACCACTGCGCTGTCCTCTCTTCTCAGGTCCCCCGTTTCCCTCTTACTTTGAAAGTCTGGAATTATCAGTGAGTATGAAAGTATATGAAGTACAAAGCAGCAGGTTCCCACCCTAAACTCCCCGAATTCACAACTCAGTTTCTCTCTTTAGAGATGAGCACTGTTAGGTTTGGAATCTGTCTCCTCAGACGTTTTCTATGTGTAAATAGAACACATTCATTTTTATTTTTACACAATGAAATCACACTAGCTGTAGATACAGGGATGTCTGAGTATTTGGGTGCATGAGCAGGTGGATGGATAGATGAAAGGATGGATAGATGGATGTACAGGTAGTTGGATATATGGTCAGATGCAGACAAATGGATGGACAGACAGACAGATAGGTGGATGTTCTGTAACTTGCCTTTTCATTTAACAATATGACATTATTTCACAGACTTTGGGTGGGGGTTCCTAAACATCTGTCTTATTCCTGTCAGTGGCTAATACATAAAGATTTAAATGAGCTGTTTGAAACCTGCTTTGGTATTTAAATATACGGTTTGAGTGTGACAGTTTATATTTTTGTCTTGTTTTTATATGTAATTCTAGCATACCATCAATTATTATTTTTTATTTTTATCCCCTTCAGTTAATTATGAAGCTATTGCCAGAAATCTTTCTGTGAGTATCTTTGTTTTTCTATTATCAATCACCTCTGGTTTTGTATAATATACTTGTATATTTAGGAAAGTTTCAGTATTTGTTCTTGGCATTATAGGATTAGAATTTTTGAGTACCTGGGCCAACATTTAAGTATTCTATAGTTTTTAAAGAACTTTAAGGACCTGTCCCAATGATCTGGGTTTAAAAGTTTTGTTTTTTTTTTTTTAATTAAAAAAATATTTTATTTATTTATTTTTAGAGAGAAGGGAAAGGAGGGAGAAAGAGAGAGACAGAAACATCAATGTGTGGTTGCCTCTCATGTGGCCCCCACTGGGGTCCTGGCCCACAACCCAGGCATGTGCCCTGACTGGGAATCGAACTGGCGGCCCTTTGGTTCACAGCCTGCGCTCAATCCACTGAGCTACACTGGCCAGGGCTAAAAGTTTTTAAGAATTTGTTTATTGACATTGTTAATTGTATGTGGCGGTACAAGCAATTACTGAAAGCAGAAGGAAAGCACCCTGTAGCTATTCCACCTAAACACCGTTAACGCCACAATATATTTTTTATCAGTCTTTTTTAATGCCTGTTTTTTAAATAAGCTTTTGTCCTAGTGCTGAACTATCTGTACTATTTTTTTTTTTTACTTGATAGAAAATTTTCACTTTAGGAGAAAATTCTTACAATTGTAGTTGCACAAGTGTTTGAAAATAACATCATCAGTAGTACCTCAAATATAGTCTCAGGACACACTGTAAGCATCCTGGGATAGCTATGCAGTGATTACGACTTCATGTAAAAATAAGAATATTCAGTGGCTGGGAGTGTTCAACTTGTACATTATGTTAGTACTAAGATCTCAGGTGTTTTTCCATGTGTGATTTATTGGGCATGCTGGTAAAGTGTTTGTGAGAAAAAAAATTCGTGTGGAGTTACAATGTACTTTCAAAAGAAGTTTGCACTTAAGAAACCACGCAAGTAATGTTTTTCCTCTGCCTCCTACAATTTCAGTGCCGGGAGCCAAACCAGCACTTCAAACCTTACCTAAAACAGTTTTTGCCCAAACGATTGCATTTTGCTAAAAGTGATAGGATTGAGCCCTTGACATTCTATTTGGACCCTCAGTGGCAACTTGCATTGTAAGTTCTGACAACCTCCCAGGTAAACGTAGCCTGACCTATTAGTAATTCAAGGTAACCCTTGAGTCCTTTGCAGCAATGTTGTTATATGAAAACTGCACAAATATGGTTCCCAATACTCTATCCTGGGTCTTCTCATCCTTGGCTTCTCCACATTTTGTGTTAGATAATTCTTCATCGTAGGGTGCTGTCTTGTGTATTGTGGGATGTTTGACAGCATTCTTGGCTTCTACTCACTAGATGAAAAAGTACCCTTTCTGTAGTTGTAACAGCGCTGAGCAGCGAACCAGAATTTAGTCAACAGATTTGCACTGCCTCTACTTTATTGGAGAGCTGTGTTTTTGGTGCTGGGAAATGTGAGAGAATTGTTCTTACCTGCACGGGACAACTAATGTTTAGTGAACATCTACTATGTTTCAAGCATTTCTTGAGGTTAAATCATTTAAATTTTGCGAACAACCCAACATGACAAGATTGAAACCAAGAAAAGAGAATTAAATTTCTAAAGTCAAAGCTAGTAATCAGGGTTCAAAACCAGTTCTGTCTCAGTGATAGTGTTTTGTTTTTTTTCCCCCTCTATACCATGTTACTTATAGTTGATTCATCTACAAAATAAAAAAGAAAGGTGGCTTCTTAATATTTTTCAAAGCTAGGTGATTTTATTCACCTTTTCTTGGTTTGTTTAACAACAGTTACCTATTCTTTATTAATGAAAATAATGCATGGTTACCCATGTTGCTTTATGAATGGACTTTTCATTAATTTATATTATGTAAAAATTAGGAATCCTTCAGAAAGGAAAAGTTGTGGAAGTGGATTTCATGGCTCTGACAACATATTTTCAAGCATGCAAGTGAGTAAACCTATTATAGTTTTTAAAAATAATAGCTATATCTGAAGAAAAACTGATATGTAAACTTTTACCCTGAAAAAAAGCCATTATATATCTTGACTAAAAAGTAATGAAGCATATACTTTCATATCACTGTTTTCTTTTGGGCATTGATTAAAATAATACAGTTGTGTTAAAATTTATATTCATGTTTCACGAATATGTGATATGTACCTCCTACTAAATTTCCAATAATTATTTTCTATATACTATGCTCCATTAAGAATATATATTACTCCATAGTAAATGAAAGATAATTTGTTAACATTTAAAAAGATATTATACTTATGTTCTAAATGAAGATAATACTTTAAATTTACCTTGCTTTTAAAACTTTTTAAAAGAAATTATTTATTTATTTTTGGAGAGAGGGAAAGGGAAGGAGAAAGGGAGATAAATATCAAATGGTTGCTTCTCACATGCCCCTAACCAGGGACCTGGCCCATAACCCAGGCACGTACCCTGACTGGAAATCAAACCAGTGACCTTTTGGTTCTCAGGCCAGTGCTCAATCCACTGAACCACACCAGCCAAAGCTAAAAAAAATTTAAATATACTCACAATAATTATCTAATTTGATCCCTGCAACACTGTGTGAGGTGGGCATGGTGAAGTTTATATTCCTTTTCATGGATGAACATGGATTTCATTGTAATTCTGTTCTGAATGTCAAGTCAGGAATTATAGTAAAGCTAAGAGAAATATCCTAGATGTCCTTAGATTATTTGTGCAATAGGGGTTAAAAAAAATTCCACAAGGTTTGCTAGACATAGTTTTTTTTTTCTCTTAACATAACCAGTTTATACATGTATGATGTAGAAGATAAAATAACTTAAAAAAATTTTTTTTCAATTACAGTTGACATTCAATATTAGTTTCAGGTGTACAGCATAGCAGTTACACATTTACATAACTTATGAAGTGATTCCCCAAGAAGTCTAGTTATTGGCACCTGGCACCATACATAGTTATTACAATATTATTGACTATATTCCCTATGCTATGCTTTATATTTGGCCAACTACATACATAACAGGAATTTATAAACTGCTACTTTTTTGGTCAATCTAGGCCCTCTTTATTGGCTATGGACCTGGATTCAAGCACGGCATTGAAGTTGATTCCTTTGAAAATATCGAAGTCTATAACTTAATGTGTGGTAAGTATGAGTAGGGAGCTTTCATCCCTTCTGAAAAAAAAAGCTGGATTAGGATGATCAAAACTAGGTCATTTGATGGGTACCTTGTGATGATGATGAGGCAAGACAGACGCTTACATTTTCACCTTTTTTCTTCCTGAACCAGAGCCATTGAAAAAATGTGCCGAACATTCCATCTGATTACTTATCTGATTCTTCCACTAGGCTGCATACTGGTAAAGTACAACACCCAGAGTGAAGAGGTGTGTACATCCCCAATGCCTAGTACTTTGACAGGCCCCACAGCTTAATTATATGACCATTGAATCAGATCAGTGGTGGAAGCCAGAGAAAAGAGTTTGGGGACTCTGAAAGGCAGACAAAACAGGTGGAACTTCTGGTAGCCTTAATAGATGGCAATGTCAAGTTTGTAAAAGTGAAGGCAACCCATTCTTGGTTTACTCTCTACCTTCTTAATTAGTACTTTATGGGTGTAGTGTATTATATCCTGAATATCACTTCCTTTTTATGATAATGATACTGGGCACCTGCAAACCTTAAATGTGTCCTAAGGATAATTCTTTTAATGGGAGCTGATATACATAAATGAGTTCATGGACCCTAAAGCACTTAAAACCGGGCCTGGCATAGAGTAAATGCTTTACTATATGTGTTTGTTGTTGTTGTTGTTATTATTATTGTTTTTGTTATTATTATTATTAAAAGCATGCATCTTTGATGTGGACAAAGCTAGTTTTGAATCCTAGGTCTATTACATTAGTAGCTTTCAGACCTTGAGCAAATTGCTGTGATTACTCATCTACCACATATTGGCAGTAATGTGTTGAATTGTTTGAAGAATTAAGTAAGAAAAATGTATGAGCACAGTGAAAGTCATCTAGTAAGCATTCAACATATGCTAACTATAGTTATTATGCACGTTAAAATTCAGATGTTTTTATAGAGAAGCATATATGTCAATATTTCCATTAGGAATAGCATAGTTATAAATACTCTAAAACCCAGAAGAGTTAATGATTCATATAGATTTGGTTTTGAAAAATAAGAATCATAGTACAAGTCTACTATTTAGTTGATTTTGAAACTTTCAAGTAAATCTTGACTATTCTTGGAATTACGCAGATTTACTGAATTTGACACCTGCTCCTAATAACGGAACTCATGGAAGTCTTAACCACCTTCTAAAGAATCCCATTTACACCCCAAAGCACCCCAAAGAAGCCCAGCCTCTGGCACAGTGCCCCTTCACAAGGACCCCCAGAGAGAGCATGGGCTGCTCGTGCGACCCCTCGGTAAGTGTCGCTGAGAAGGTGACCCTGAGGGGCGTGTTTTCACAGCACTTGCTGCATAGCATGCACTGTGGCAATACTTGTGGATCAAATTCAAGTTTATGAGTGAGAGTAACAATAATATTTATTTTGAATTCTGGTGACACACGGAGGCTTTTCATTATTTCTTTTTCCTCTACCTTGTTTTTGCATTTTTGCCTCTCTTTTTATCCCTGGGTCCTGCGACTTGACTTGCAGGTTGGGAGAAGTTGAGCTGAGTCCTGTTCTCCCAGCAGTGACGTCTTGATTATAAAGCAGGAACAATATCCCTTCTCCAAAGTACAACCCCACTTATTCTCAATTTAGGGGGGAATACCACTTTTTGGTACAAAATGGATAGATGGCACTGTTCCATTTTTCTCCAACCTTAATATATACAGTAGTTGTCATGAAAGGATGAGAATATGTGACAGGTCATGAACAAAATCGATGGGGTCCCTAAAGGTAGAAACTTGGGGAGTAGTTGAGTTTATGCTCTTTGCTTTGTTTTAGACTGTTAGAAAGGCTGAAGACTAGAGTTCAGAATTCTAAAGCAGCAATCATATTCTTATTTTTCATTACTAGTGTGTTTATGCTAACAATTTTGTATTTTTACAACTGTCATCCCTACCCTTTTATTCTTTTTATCAAAAAAATAGTTTGACTTGTACTGAATGGTTTCAAATTTTATCTTTGTCTGCAATGGAATAATGTAGCTATAAAAGTTGTTTGTTACAAAAATAAAACATGTCTATGATTCCTTAAAAATAATATTATTAATTGTTTAGATTTTTCAAGTCATGGATTTTAAGACACAATTGAATCTGACCGTGGCAGAAGGTAAGGCATGTTTGTTCTTGAACTTGGAATGTAGAAGTAGGCTTTTTCTCAACAGTGTGAATCACAGAGACTTGGTTTGGAGGCATTTCTGAGGATAGTCAGTAAAACAAAGGGAGTAGTGGAGGACCACCTGATGAAGCCTAGAGATCTGTTTGCGTGGCAGTCTATACTGTTGTTCATAAGGAAAGGGGGGATATTTACAGTGGAAATAGCATGCAATGTATTTAGTGGGGGCTGTTTTGAGATTTTGAAGATTTTTGTTAGGTTTATAAGGTTTATAATAAATCTTATTTCCATTTTTTTAAAAAAGATTTTATTGATTTATTTTAGACAGGTGGGAAGGGAGGGAGAAAGTGACGCATAGACACATCAATGTGCGAGAGATACATCGACTGGTTGCCTCTGGCACACCCCCAACTGGGGGCCTGGCCTGTGACTCAGGCATGTGCCCTGACTGGGAATCAAACCTGTGACATTTTGGTTTTCAGGCCGGTGCTCAATCCAGTGAGCCACACCAGCCAGGGCTGATTTCCATTTAAGATACCTGTTAAATATCTATCTTACTGGGTTCTTAGTTAATTATAAGAGAGTATAAGTTGATTTATTTATCAAAAATTATTTCTTCATTACTTTTGAATGAAAATTAAGAATATGTCCTATAACACACAACTCAGTAAATAACTGAGACTTTGAGAAAATACCTGTTCATAAAATTTGTGGCATAAAATGTTGGAGAGTGAAGTGATCAGGAAATATTGAGTACAGAATTTTGTGCAAAATTAAACCTTTTGAATATAGCAATGCTTGCAGAGAGTTATACAATAAAAGCTGTTGCTAATGAGAAAAATAACAAGAAAATGCAGACACTGGATGAAACTGGTCAATTGTTACTTGGAAAGTTCAGTGACTCTTCATACAGTCTCTGATGGACTTTGACAGAGTCTTCGGTAGGTTAAATTACTTGTCTCACAGTTTTTTCCTGCCAGAATAAAAAGGTGAATTCTGCACTATTCTTTACTTGAACTTGTCTGTATAAAATTCTGTAAGTGTTCAGGTTGGAGAAATCTTTGATGATCGAAGGTATTAAACTCTTGTGGTAAAGAATGACACTTGCAGAATTGGGTAAATCTAAGTTTAAAGATGGGTTTAGGAATTATGTGTTTATGGAAAAAGTATTTACTTCCCATAAAGTACTGTTTTCTCATCTGTAAAATGGACATATAACCTTAATTCATAGGACTATTTAAAAATTAAACTAAATGATGTCTACAAAGAATCCTACAAAGCACCTGATACTTGGAAAAGGGCAATAAACACTACAGAATATTATTGATTTATGCAGTTTAATCCTATAATTTCAGTTCTGCACTGTTGCTTTCCGGGTACATTTATCATCCAGAAAATTTTCTTTCTGGAAAGACATCCTGAAGACTAAGTTATTGAAATAATGTCAAAGAATTTTAGTATTGTAATTTAAGTCCCGATTGCTGGGATTTTCAGCAGTTTCACTTATATTGTGGTATCTTCATATTACATTGGCGTTCATAATCTGCACAGGCAAAAAGTGCAGTGAGTCCCTTTTGCTTCCTTAATTGTTTATGGTTCTGCTGTATGTAGTTAGTTTTTTGTTAGAGTTACAAATAATTTTTCAAATGGTCTAAGTACATTTAAACGGTGGTTTTGTTTTCCTTCCTCCTGTGACCCAAGAGAAGGTTATTAAGCGCAGCACGCTGCCCTACGGGAGACCCAGGGTCCTCCAGAGGAACAGCTCTGCCTGTCTCCTCTACCAGCACCAGTTTGTGAGTGGTTACCGCCCCGACATCCACATGCCCCTCTGGACCTCCTACACTGTGGACAGAAATGCAAGTATTTGTCACCCCTTCGTCAAATTATCATTGGGCAAGATCATTGAGAGCATTGTTTCTCATGGCTAATCCCAAATTAGATAGCTGAACTGGGAGTCAGAGAAAATAGGGTCCAGTCCCGCCACTCACGAGCTTGTGGCTGTGAGACTCAGAGCGTGCTGCTTGTTCTACGAAAGGAAGGAAGTGTAGGAAAGATGTCTCCCTTGTCTTTGATTTAAATATTGTAAGATTTTAACATATAATTTCATGAAATAATTTTTACAGTCAGTCACAGTTATTCATCTTTAAATACATAGTATGCGAACACAAGGATTTCCCTCAACTCTCAGCAGATTCTCACTGATGGGGAAGGCTCAGTAGTCTCACTGCATGTGCCATCCATCCACGGGAAGACCCCCAGACCCAACCAGGGAGAGGCTGGGGATTCTGTTCCCCCTCCACACTGGGGGATTTCAGCCTTGAGAGGAATGAGGGGGAAAATATTCCGGCATTAGACCACCATTTCTCCTCACTCCTGGGTGCTGTGGTATCAAGGCCAATGATACGAGATTGGCCTTGAAAGAGAGAATAAAGGGATTCAGCAAGATTTAGATCTTACTTGGAATGGAACTTTTAAACTAGACTGACCAGATTTTCAGAAACTGAAATAGTCTGGAAAGCTGCATGTGACCTTAAAAGATAGAAAGGGAGACTTCTGGCCAAGATGGAGGTGTAGGTGGATACACTGTGCCTCCTATTACAACCAAAATTAAGGACTACAAAAATTTAGAGCCAAAAAACCAATCAGAACAGATAGAAAATTGAATTGTATGGAAGTCTGACAATGATTCACCCAGACCAGTGAGAGGGGCGGAGTTGGCAGCCAGCAGAGAGGGATTGGCAGGAAAAGGTGGTGGCTAGTGGTCCTGGACACATAGGTGGCAGTTGGCACACCCCAGGCACACAGGCGGCGGTTACCAGGCGTGGGGAGGCAACGAGCAGACCCAGTGAGGTGCACAAGGCTGCTGACCGAGGTCACATATTCGCGCAAGATAAACCAGGCGAAAACGGGCAGTTAGACAGACTGCATAACCCAGGGCCCCAGCGCTGGGAAATAAAGCCTAAAAGCACTGATTGAAAACACTTGTGGGGGTTGAAGTGCTCGGAGAGACTCACAGCCTCACAGGAGAGTTTGTTGGAGAGACCCAAAGGGTCCTAGAATGTACACAAGCCCATCCACACAGAAATCAGCACCAGAAGGGCCCAATTTGCTTGGGGAAAGCGGGCAAAGGGACTGGAATTAGAGAGAGTGTGGAGCAATCGCCATTGTTCCCTCTAGGACCCTGCCCCCACATCCAGCATCACAACCCAGCAACTGGGCTGCCCCGCCCTGGGGAACACTTAAGGCTCCGCCCCTCACTATGTAACCTCCGTGACCAAACTAAAACAACAAAACAAAACAAAACAAAACAAAAAATGGCTCAAATGGGAGAACAGATCAAAGCCCCAGAGCCAAATTCATCTAATCGACCAAGAGATAGCCAACCTATCAGATGCACAGTTCAGAGCACTGGTGATCAGGATGCTCACAGAATTGATTGATTTTGGTCGGAAATTAGATGAACAAATGAAGGCTACAATAAGTGAAATGAAGGAAAACACACAGGGAACCAATAGTGATGGGAGGAAAACTGGGACTCAAATCAATGGAGTGGACCAGAAGGAAGAAAGAAACAAACAAACAGAAAAGAATGAAGAAACAAGAATTCAAAAGAAGGAGAGGCTTAGGAACCTCCAGGACGTCTTTAAATGTCCCAACATCCGAATTATAGGGGTACCAGAAGGGAAGAGGAAGAGCAACAAGTGGAAAACTTATTTGAACAAATAATAAAGGAGAACTTCCCCAATCTGGTAAAGGAAATAGACTTCCAGGAAGTCCAGGAAGCTCAGAGAGTCCCAAAGAAGGTGGACCCAAGGAGGAAAACACCAAGGCACATCATAATTACAATAGCCAAGATTCAAATGAAGGAGAGAATTCTAGAAGCAGCAAGGGATAAGGGCATAGTCACCTATAAAGGAGTTCCCATCAGACTGTCAGCTGATTTCTCCAAGGAGACCTTCCAGGCAAGAAGGGGCTGGAAAGAAGTATTCCAAGTCATGAAAGTCAAGGACCTACATCCAAGATTGCTCTATCCAGCAAAGCTATCATTTAGAGAGGAAGGGCAGATAAAGTGCTTCTCAGATCAGGTCAAGTTAAAGGAGTTCATCATCACCAAGCCCTTATTATATGAAATGTTAAAGGGACTTATCTAAGAAAAAGATAAAAATGAACAGTAAAAAACCAGCAAACTCACAGATATTAATAACCACACCTAAAACAAAAGCAAACTAAGCAAAGAGCTAGACCAGGAGCAGGAACGCAGAAATGGAGATCACATGGAGGGTTAGCAACGGGAGTGGGAGGAGGAGAGAGGGAGAAAAGGTACAGAGAATAAGTAGCATAGATGGTGGGTAGAAAATAGACAGGGGGAGGGCAAGAATAGTGTGGGAAATGTAGAAGCTAAAGAACTTATGACACATAGACATGAACTAAAGGGGGAGAATGTGGGTGGGAGGGGGTGTTCAGGGTGGAGGGGAATGATGGGGGAGAAATGGGACAACTGTAATAGCATAATCAATAAAATATATTATTAAAAATAAATAAAATGACTAAAAAATTGAAAAAAATAGGGGGATTTGAGAGAACTTAGATGAGTAGGATTTAAAAATAAAACGTTAGTTATCACTGAGATTGCTAAATCAAAAGATAAGGAGGTATGTGTATGTGTGTGTATATATATGTGATTGTGAAAATACACATGTAATACACACACATTCAGATATTTACATAAAATTTCTACCTTAAACTTGAATTTAAAAAAAAATTGTGTACATTCACAATTTCTACTGGAGTTTGTACTCTATAGCATTCTACACAGTTTTATAAGTCCCATCTGATTTACTGTTATTTAATACCTCGAATGTAGTGTTTTCATTGTTTAAATTTTCAGTTTTCCTATGTAACTAAAGCTCCAAAAATTCAAAGCCATCACTACTCCTAAGGTTTTCACATTACATTGCTATTCAGTAGCTTTTTTTATATAAAAAAAAGCCCGCCCCCACCCCAAAATTTGGTTGTGTAGTTGAGTAAGTCCCAGATCTCTAAAAATCAGCAATTTCCTATATAAAAGTTTGAAATCAAGTAAAAAAATTTAAACAAAATTAGCACAATGTGGTGGAAAATACTTGCATATGTGTGATAAATGATTAATATCCTTAATATTGGAAAGAGTTGTGCATTTCAGATACAAAAAATATGAATACAATAGTAGAAAATGGAAAAATGGTGAAGGACATGAACAGACCGCCAGAGCTCCTTCGCATTGAGATGTAGCTCATCCTTAACCATGTACGGACTCATCTCCTCTTCTTCTACGTGCCTGTACCTGATGGTGCTTTTCCTTTTGTTTTCAGGATAGTTTCTCCGGAGAAGACTTTTTCAACTGCCTCTATGAGGATCCACGAATTTCCCTTAGTCCTGTCCATAAGTGTTCATTTTATAAAAATAACGTGAAAATGAGTTATGGGTTCCTCTCCCCACCACGTAAGTTTCTTCCACCCTGACCTTCCCTTTCACTTATTCTCTTTCTCTTCCTTTTCTTTCCTATGGGGCAATGTCCATCATCTTAGTGATGAAAATTATGAGTGAGACATATTACTACTAGGGGAAATTTTATTGTTGTTTAGCTTTTTAATTATTTTTTTAAGTATCTTTTATTGATTATGCTGTTACAGTTGTCCCAGTTTTTTTCCCCCTTTGCCCCCTACTGCCTGGTACCTCCCCCCTTCCCTCCAGCATTAGTTCATGTCCATGAGTCATGTGAATAAGTTCTTTGGCTTCGCTCTTTTCTATACTATTCTTAACCTCCCCCTGTCTATTTGGTTCCTACCAATTACGCCTCTTGATCCCTGCACCTTTCTCCCCCGTCCCCGCCGATAACCCTCCATGTGATTCCCATACCTATGATTGTTTGATTGTCTGGTGGGTTGCTTAGTTTGTTTTTTGTTTTTGTTTTTATTTTTTAGATTCTTCTGTTGATAGCTGTGAGTTTGTTGTCATTTTAATATTCATACTTTGAGTTTCTTCTTTTTTGTAAATAAGGCACTATTAGGGGAAACTTAAAAATGAGGTCTAAAACTCGAGATTTAGAAAACTTTTCCTTCTGTTTGGAGGGTAGTTGATTCAGTGCAGACACTGTAGACAGGACACGCTTCACTTTTCTGCATCTCTTTTAACCAGAATTTAAGAAAACCCAGTGAGGTCAGAAAAATGCATCTGGGTTCTTCAGAAGGAGATACTGTTTCGTTATTTAAAACAAAAATGTAATTTGTCAAAGAACTAAACAAAGGTAGAGCCTAAGTATGCTTGCTCTCACCAATTCACAGTGTCTAGGGAATGGCTTCTTTTCAGTTCTAGGTTCTATTTTTTTACAGTGGCAAATTTGTATGCTAATGAGAACACTTTTTGAGGTTGCCCTAAAAAGGCAAAAATCAGAAGGTTCCCAGTGCTCAGATACCCTCAATACCCAGGCTAGTCCCTGGAAAATGTCTGAAGTCAAAACCTGGCTATTGCATTATAAAAATAGACCAGGTCCAAGCCGAAAACCCGTACAAAGAAGCCTTGTACAGCATTTCCAGGCAGACATCCTGTGATGTTTTTTCTGGGTAGTCGGTGTTGTTCTGAAGCCAGATACTGTTTTTTTTTCTTTTCACTGTGAAAGAGTTTAAGGACAGAAGATGGTCAACACAATATGCTTTAGTTGAAATAAGACAAATAAGATAAAATATGAAAATGTTTAATTTGAGGCCTTTCTTATTACAGTTTTTGGCTTTTGGTAAATTCATTTTGAAGAAGAAAATATCTAATTATTTTAATTTTGTTAAAGGACTTGAACAAACACATTGCATTTCTCCCTTGAACCAGTTATCTGGGAAAGTTTTATGGGTTTAGGGTAATGCTCAGCTTATTTTTTAAAACACACCCCATGAAAATGTATTATTTCTGTCTACGGCCATACCACCCTGAGCACGTCTGATCTTGTCTGATCTGGGAAGCTAAGCAGGGTTGGGCCTGGTTAGTACTTGGATGGGAGAAAGTATAATTTCTAATGTTATTTGTGAAGAATGAAATAGTTGTCCTTTTTATTTCTTTGTAGAACTAACTAAAGGTTCAAGTAAAATGTATTCCGAAGCATTGCTTACTAGTAATATAGTGCCAATGTACCAGAGTTTTCAAGGTAAAAAAATTTAACCCTATATCTCATAATGTTAATGAATTTCTGTGTATATATGTATATTTTATAGCTATAATTTGTATGTAATAAGACCTGTTCTAAATGAAATGGCTAAATATCAAATACATTCTTACTGGTTTGTTTGACTTTAAGAATTCCAGTACAGAAAAAATTCTACAAGTATTAAAATTATGGTATATACCAATACATGTTATTCTGCTCTCTCCTTAAATGTTTATAAACATTTTGGATGAAAAAAGTATGTAATGTTGTGTTTAAGTTACCAAGCTAACATAGTCCACTACCATTAACATAGAGTCTGTTTCCCTGTTCAACTCTTTGGAAGTTCCTGATAATGTTTTTAATCTTACAATGAATAGATTGCTTATTACTATTTTAACTATTGCAGCACTTGGCTCTTACAAGAATAAATGTACTTTTTATATTTCAATGACATAGGGAATTCTAAAATACAGAGCTGGCAAGGAAATTTTCATTCTAATTTACATCTAGAATCCTTGTGACTATTTCAAGGGGAATATTCAGACATTAACAATAAATGTGCATAACCTGCCTTGTTTCAGTTCATGATAAAAAAAAAAAATAAATAACAATAATATGTGACCAAAGTTCATGATGATGCACAGGTTCCGGGAATGGCTGAAAGAGAGTTGAATTCAACATTTGCCGAATACTTCATTTTGAGTCATGGTGTTGGTTTATTTCACGTGACAGCATGGCTCCTTTTGTTTTGAAACTGCACCGTCGTCTTTCTTGTTTCAGCGATATGGCACTACTTCCATGCCACCTTACTGCCCAGGTATGCCGAGGAAAGAAACGGCGTCAACGTTGTCAGCGGTCCTGTGTTTGACTCTGACCATGATGGACGTTATGATGCCTCGGAGACTCTGAAGCAGTAAGCACGTGCTTCATTTACTCTTAACAACCGCTCTCAAGTGGGATCACCATTCAGATGAGTCAGCAGAAGCTTTTCTAGCCCATACTATTCAGATTTATGTATGTGACATTTCTGATTATGCCGGAAGCCCCTCGAAGAATCTGATTAGTTTTCATGTTTTGCTCAGTGTGTGGTAAAATATTTTTAGATGAAAGAAGTAGTGTTCCTCCACCACTTAGCTCAGATGAGTAACTCGAGCTCAAATTAAATACTGAACGCTGTCATTGTTCAGAAGGTAACATCAGTGTTTAAAATCTCTATGTGTGGCTAAGGTTCTATCTTAATTAACCTACTACTAATGAGAAGATGAAGAACCACGTGGTGTAGCTAGAAGCATCTTGAGTCAAGGAATCAACAGGGTTATAGAGCTGTAGGCCTTGGGCAAATGTCCCAGCTTTTCCCCAACTCTGGCTGGAAGGTAACGATCCAGTGACTGTCTTGAGAAAACCTGTTTTTATAAAGGTGAGGAGAGAACATTTTGGGAACAAGTTGATCTTTATTAAAACGATACTTGGCAGATTTTGGGAGCGATTTTTCTAGTAAGGCTCTGAGAAAAAGAGACTGAAACCTCTGCTGAGATTTAAGCCTTTTCTGAGAATGCCTCTCACAGGCTGACTTAGAGATTACTGTTTACATACATATGTCTATAATCACATTAGTTTATAAAATTAAAAAATTTTACTAGTATCCCTTGAGGTATAAGGGTCCCCTGTAACTGCCTCATAAGTCATAGCAGTAAAACGGGTAAAGAAAACAACTTTGTATCTTTCCCATTCACTGCTTCACCCGGCGCTCTCTATTTTATATGTTATGGTTCTACATAAGACTGTATTTGAAAACTAGGATCCCACTACCTTACTTTTTGAAAAATACTGGGAAATAAAAAACTAGCTTTGAGATAAAATAAATAGAATTAAGATGAGGCAAAGGTGTTATTGGGATATCTTTGAGAATATGCTTCAATTAAAAAACATAAAGTTATTTGTATAGGAAAGAAAATCCGGTTAAAACAATTTCATAGCAAGGTGGCTTCTCTGAAGCAACTAGAATAAAAAAATTCAAACCAGTTCTCTCTCTGTCTGCTGTATGTCCATGCTACACAGAATTTAAATGACTTATCAATAGGTATTCAAAAATAGTGTGTCTCAATTCCAGTGTGTTAAGGTAGAGTTTTAAAAATTCCAAGTTCAGTAAATTTCTAATAAAAGTTATTTAGATTGAGTTTGTCTGTCTTTTAATTCTTATTCTCTCAACCTGGCAGAATAAGTTGAGTTGTTATAATTACTGACTTTTTATAATACGCTTAATTATTTGACTGATTTTTATTTTTAGATGTAGTGTTTGAAAAAATATTTTACTGAAGTATTCATTAAAAGGAAGATAGTTGTTTCTTTCTTACAGTGAATATTGTCATATTTTACAGAAACAGCAGACTCATCCGTAACCAAGAACTTCTGATCCCAACCCACTTCTTCCTTGTGCTAACAAGTTGTAAAAATACATCCCAGACCCCAACACAGTGTGACAGTTTAGATGCCTTCGCCTTCATTTTGCCTCACAGGACCGATTACAGTGAGAGCTGTGTGGTGAGTTGCTTTGCTAAGGTACCTTACACATTGAAAATATGAGTATGTTTGTGTGTGTGTCTTATATTTAACAGTACTGTGGGAAAAAACGTAACGAGTATACACGTACATGTACTTTGAAATTACAGGATGGTTTTTAAATTCGATTCTCTAAGATGGCACATCTTCAGTGAGACCTCCCTTGTCTATTAAAAACACTAAACATCAGATCAAAACCTAAAACCTTAGTGACTTTGTATGGCTTAGCCACTAAATTCTAGGTTTATTTGAAGTATGAGCTTATTTTTGTTTCAAAAGTGGATTTATAATTCCCAAAGTTTCAGCACTCTTGTAAATTAGTCTTTAAGTTGTGGTTAGACAACATTTCAAATTAATTTTCTATATATCATTTCATTATAACAATCGTATTTGTCCCTAATTATTTTCAACTTCATTGTCATTCGACTGTTTGGAAATGATGGTTTTACGCTATCTTATTTGCTCAGAATTAAAAAAAAAAATCTAAGCTGTAGACTATGAGGATCAAGACTACATTAAAATTTTAGCGGTTTTTATTCTTTTCCTTATAGTGAGTCAAAATGGTTTTTTTTTTTTTTTTCAGAGTACTTCCCAGAGATGCTAGTTGGTTTTTTCTTTTCTATACACTGAAGTTATACAAAGTTTGCTTTGACCTAAACTGGCAAATATATTTGGCTTTCCGACCAGTCTTAGTGCCAGGGTGGGCTCATGGGAGACACCTGGAGTCCTGCGGGCGAAAGGTCCTGAGGCCCATTCTGAGCCTGGCTGGAGAGCGCTGTGATGGCGCGTTCATCTGTCCTTGCACTTACTCTTCTACAGCTCCTCTGGTCCAGTGATTCCCCTTTAAGAAATGTTTGCTGCCAGATGCTCTAGGTAGTAAGGACAAAGCAGTGAGCGAAATGGACAGTGGTAGTGGTGGTGGGCCCGGGAGTGGAGTGCAGTGATCCGTTTGCCATCCTTGATCCTAGTGGTCTTTCTGTATATTGGTCATTAAAAATTAATGAGGTTGTATCTCCCTTTAATTGTTTCCCTGTAAACTTTTAGAATTAGTTGACCAGTCCTCAGAGAACACATTTCTCATGAAGTTATTTTTCCTTATTCTTCAGAATTAAGTGCAGAATAGCAGGACTTTAACTGTTTGGAGGCCTGTTGGGCCCCTAACTCTGCCAACTGGCCAACGTTGTGGCCGCTGCTGGACATGCACTAGATATGTCCTCCTTCCCGGCTCCCTCTTCCTCGAGAGGTTAAGTTGTCATTAAAGGTGTCAGTTAGTGCTGCGTTCTGCAGCACATCTCAGAAAACCTAGTGACAGTGACAGGAGCAAATCAGAGGTGCCTCTTGTAGCAGAAAGTCCAGAGCAGACAGTCTTAGGACAATGCACTGGGTCGCAGCACCATTAGGGACCCAGAACTTCCCTGCCTTTCTGCACCACCGTTCCTAGCATGTGGCCCACGTGGGCTAAACATGGCTTGTCCTCATATTGTGTTGGAATTCTGGGCCCTACCCCCCAAAAAAGTCAGCTGCAGACTTATGCTTACGTCTCACTGACCAAAGTGATGTTAAATGCCACGAGTTAAGTTCCTTCTCCATCTTTACCACTCCAAAAGCTATCGTGCAGATAACTGAATTACAAACATTTTAATCAAATTTTATAATGACAGTGTACCTAGAGGACACCAAATATTGGACTTGAACGGGGAGAGAATTATCTGAAGGTGTAACACTCATATTTACTTATTCCTTGTGTATCGTCTCTGAAGTAGTGAGTAAGGGTTAGCTGGATATTAGCCAATATCCAGCTAATAAAGGTCTCAGAGAACAGATGCCTCATGTGTAGTTTTTATCTATTGCTGTAAACATTGGGACAGATGGACACTATCTACTGGCCTTGAGGGCTGGAATCCAGACAGTTGCAGAGAAGTCCGCCGAGTGGGGCAGCGGTACTGAGAATGATGGGAGGCTAGTGGGAAAACTCAAATTAATGGCCTGCTCCCCTTTTATGTGAAAAGCCTGTATTTATCATTTTCAATAATAATAATGTCCCAAGGGTACATGAACCCTTATTGAAGGATGTCTTTAAAGTACAATTATAGTCCACCAACCAGTGGATACTTTCTTCATCTGACCTTCCCCAGTAGCTATTTTCAGAAAAATTTACACACAACTGTGGGTGTGTGATTTTCATCCATCTCTGTTACCTGCTTCCGCTGCCACCGCTGCTTCCATGTGACGTAGCATAGGCCTTTAATTCTTTCCTGATCCCCTATTAGCTAAGACTTCACTACCTCACCAGAAGTTAGATTGTGTTTTAACACTTTCCTCAACCCTTTCTTCATTGCAACTATGTATTTAATGGATTCTGGTAAGTGCTAGTGTTTGTATTCTGCATTTAAACACATCATTACATTGGATCCTCAGAACGACCCTGTGCGGAGGGTACAGTAAGAGAATCAGGATCCAGATGTTTACCTGGTAGGCTAATGGTAGAACCATGATTTAAGTCCAGCTTTCTTTATGCTAATCCCCATATTCTTTCTACCATCTCATGTTGCTTCTGTTTTCCAACATTTTTTAACCCCATGCCATTGCAGTTTCTTGTACCCATATAATAAATGAGCATGTGATCCAGGTATACTTTTCTTTCCCCAAATTTGATGCCTCTAATTAAATAAACATGCATAGAATACATTAGATAGGGAGTTAGTCAAGAGCAGGGGTCATGCCTAATAAATCTTGTGGCATCTGCCATTTGGGAGCCCAAGGGTCAAAGGTGATTAAAATGGGGTACATGGAGAGCTTGTTGGAAAAGTGAAGTATTTTTCAGCAACTTTTTCTGCTTCATTTCCCACCCACCCTCACAGCACGAGAAGCAGGAGTCATCGTGGGTTGAAGAGCTGGTAAAATTACACACAGCTCGGATCACAGATGTTGAGCACATCACTGGACTCAGCTTCTATCAAGAAAGAAAAGAGCCAATTTCAGACATTTTAAAATTGAAAACACATTTGCCAACGTTTAACCAAGAAGACTGATTTTTTTATATATTCCCAAAACTCACCATAAACCTTGTTGAAAGAACCTTGCATTTCATACAGTCTTCCTTCACGCTCTTATGCTGTGTGGAACTGCCGACTGGAGCTAGAACTGGGGTACGACCGTCTCTGGGAGGTGGCGGCCTCAGCTCAGCAGTGGGGAAGTGTTCCTACCGAGTCTTGCACACATTTGGACATGTAAGAGTTGTTCACATCTGGGAGTAAAGACAGACCAAGCCTAAAACTGCTCTTCTACTTCTCTTAAAGGCAGAAGTAGCCTGTGAACATTGTCTGGACTCCAGATATTTGAACCTTATTACCATTAATAAACTGCTGTGCAGCTGGCAATGCCAGACTGATGAACAGGATTGGAATAATCCAGGTTACGTTGTTATCTTCACAAGAACTTCAAGGTGATCCTTGATTCTTTTAAAAGCGATTTTGAAATTTCATTTATTGTAGTTTTAATTTTTGAAAAATTAATGGAAAATATTTCTGAGGTTCTCAAAAACCAAAATATGTTATCTTGTGGGTTTTAAAAAAAGTATGATTGAGTTTCTTCAGATATAATGGCTTTAACAAGTTAAAATTTGAGGGGAGATCTGTGCATTGAATATATTGTTCTGTTATAAAATTTTACTCCTCATTTGTACCGAAAAAGAAAAATATCCCTATTCTGTTCACTGATAATTAACAAAGGTTCAAAACAGCTCTAATAGTGGTTCTTTTACACTGTTAAAAATGTCTTATTTTGATGAAACTTCAGAGAACTTGTCAACACCTGCAAGTTGGCATTTTTAATTGAGATGCTAGGGGTGTTTTCCTCTGCGCACAAAGTGACCCCACCAGCAGCAGGCTAGATTGTGCTGAGCTGTTCGTTCTGAATTTGAAGAGAACATGTTCCCACCACTTCATATCTGCCTGGTGGTCATGATAAATGAACTTGATGTCTCTGGGCATAGACTATCTTTTAGTGCCAACCTGTGAACCTTCAAAGGCCACATTCACTTTTAGGCTACCTGAGTCTAATTTGGGTGTTCTATTAGTGCACCAACATTTGTGTTTGTCCTTTAGATGATACTTATTCTTCAAGAGTGTTGGGGCCACAGAGACCTTTAGATAATATAATTTACATCTGAAATTATTTAATAATTTAGAAAGTTTCATTGGTTCTTGTTTTAATACCACAGATCTCTAAAGCTCTATATGTTGCTATTGCTTTAATGTTTACTTTTTCTCTATTGTCCAAACTGGTTAATTTCTATTGTTCTATCTTCAAGTTCACTGGTTCTTTTCTCTGTTTGGTCCGTTATACTCTTGAGCTCATCCATTGTTTCTTTTTAATATTTCAGTTATGGTTGTATTATTTCTAAAATTTCCACTTGGTTTTTCTTTCTATCTTTTTCTTTGCTGAAAATTTTTACCTCTTTGCTGAGACTTCATATTTTTTTCATTTGTTTTAGGAATGTGTGTAATTGCTCATTGAAGCATTTTCCTCATGGCTGCTATGAAATCCTTGTCAGATAATCCTGACATCTGTGTCATCTTCATGTTGGCATCTGTTGTCTTTTTTCATTCAAAAAGGTTGTTCTGTTTTTCAGTGTGATGAATTATCTTCAACTGAAACCTGGGTATTGCAGGTGTTATGGTATATGACTATGGGTCTTACTCAGCCCTTCCATTTTAGCCGGGTTTCTCGAACACCCTAGCAGGGGAATCACGGGCACTGCCTCATTATTGGTGGGTGCGTTTCCTACTCAGCCTCCACTGATGCTTCGGGTGAGAGGGGGCCCTCGTTGCTATTGGAAGTAGTGGGAATTCAGCTCCCAACTTTACCTCCATCGATACCTCCCTGGCTGGGTGGCTGGGATGTACAGGGCACCCTGCACTGTCCTACATGGTCTCCTCTGACACTGTGGACAGGGGAAGCGTTGTTGTCAGCTGGCGGGAATGAAAGGAACAGTTTCCTACTCAGCCTTCTCTAACTGCCCTGGCAGGAGACTTCAGGAACCTGTTCACAGGCTGACGAGTGTGGAAGTCTAGGCTTCCCACGCTGTCTTTGCCGGTATGGGTGGGGTCATGGTCTACTCTGAAGTGTTTGGCTGAAGTGGAGTAGTTACTGTGTTTTTCCCCTTGCTGTTCCTTTGGGGAAAGGGGGCAGGGGGGAGAGAGAGAGAGAGAGGGAGAGAGAGAGAGAGAGAGAGAGAGAAGACCTTTTTATAAGGCTTCTTTTTGTCTGTACTCAGCATTTCCAGGTTGCTGACTTTGTCACTTCCAATTTTGGGATGTATAACCTAATAAGAAAACTCGGGAACTCATCACAGTATTTTTTCACTTGGGCCCCAAGTACTCTAGCCTGTCTGTCTTCCCTCCACCTTTCAGAATTTCCCTGTTTGTTTTATGTGTCATAACCAAGCTTTTAAGCTCTACTTAGAAGAAAGAGATCTATTTCTTCATAGGAGTGTCTCATTGATTTTTATCTATCCTTCAAAACACACGCAGGGAATTGGGGGACACACATGATTGCCTCTATGTGACGCTTCTGAGCAGATCTTAATTACATGCACAGATGCCTCTCACCTTTGCCGGACACCAGGAATACAAAGCAAAACAAATTAGCATTCTTACAGTCTTGGAGAGAGAAAAGAGGCAGCAGAAGGGTAAACAATCCCTAAAAGGTGGTAAATGTGTAACGCAGCCATGGGTGAGAGCCAGGGAGCCCAAAGGAGCCCACTAGGTGCTGCGTGGCCGCTCGGTGGTGGCTTCCCGGAGGTGGAGATAGGGGGCCGGGTGCTGGAGGATGAGCTGGAGCTCTTCAGGTAAATGGGTGAGGAAGGGCACTGTAGCCTCCCTTGGATGGATGCGTTTTTGACATGTTGCCATTTACTGCTACTTCTGATATTTTCTACAATTATCACTATGACCAGTTTATAATATACAATTATTTTATTTTTCTTGCTTTGTTACAATAATCCCCCATTCTTAAAGGAAATGTCAGACTATAAACTCTGTGCTGACTCTTTAAAGGAAACAGCACCCCTGTCTGTTTCTACTTAGCTCTTTTCCCAGTTGCTCTTACACAGTATTTCTGTTTTCTTTTCCTGTCTTGAAAGAGACCCCTTCTCTCATTATTTCATCAATTTAAAGCAGGTGAGTAGTCACCACTTCCTCAGTGTGGATGATGAATTCGTACATCCATATACGGAAGCTCCTTCTCGTACCTTCTAAAATAAAGGCTATTCTTTGCTTCTCAAATGCTGAGCAAAATCTTTATTTAGCCCTGGTTTTACTGCC
The DNA here is from genome assembly GCA_004027475.1 of Anoura caudifer. NCBI lineage: Eukaryota > Metazoa > Chordata > Mammalia > Chiroptera > Phyllostomidae > Anoura > Anoura caudifer. The sequence continues at coordinate 25,197 of PVKU01000693.1, forward strand.
ATACCTCTGGTCAGTATTTTTTAAATGATGTAAGTAACCTCCATATAAAATTGCACAGTAGTCAATGTGCACATGGCAGGTGAACACCCAGGTGGAACTTAAAATACTTTCAAATATCAGAGAGAAGAGGGCAGATCTTTGGGGGAGAGGGCACACGTGCGGGTTCCAGTGGGGTAAGTAGATACGTAGAGGACTGTGAGACCAGTTGGCCTGGTCCTCTTTAAGGACGTGGATGAGACAGCTGAGCCACCTCTTCCTGCAGGAGAGGCTGTGACCCCTTGACGTTTTTCTGTCATTAGCTGCAATAACTGTCCTGCCCTGCTCTGCAAGTACATGCTTATCTGTAACAGCAAATGGCTTGTGAACTTTGAAACCAAATATGAAGATTATACTTCCTGCTGAAGCCTATCACTGGACTTTGGGGTGTGGGTGCTTTCATGAGCATTAAGTAAAATTTTAGCATGGCCACAGTCCAAGGACATTCTCCCTGGATTTTGGCCTGAGTATTGTAAGGTAGAAAAAAATTTACAGAATATAAGAGCCTCTAAGCTAAGAAAAACAGATGCACCAATACAAGTTGTACATACAGAAGTTTGGCTGCTTTCCTCTGTGTGTGTGTATGAAAGGGGGAGGCAGAGAAGGTAGTCGTGGTTCTCCAGGGACTGATCCTGAGTGAGACTGTTGTGGACAATGAACTGCAGCTATATTGTTAGAAGGAGAAAAAAGAGCCAAGTTCATTTCAGGTTCACAGAGTAAACATCCATTTCTGATCTGTGACCTATATTCTTTTTGGATATTTTAATTACATTGAATCATACTTCCAGGTAAAAACAAGCGACAGACATATATAAATAGCTTTCCAGTATTTAGAATGGTCTGAGACCAGAGGAAAAGTCTCCAACGTGTAACTTCCATAGATTTTTTTTTTAACATGAAATTTTTGCATCTATTCTCCCCATTGTACCTAAATAGTGATTGAAGAAAAAATAATGTTTACTAGAAATTATATCCACACCAGAAACCGTAGATGCATAAAGTATGGTTTAGCCTACCAGAAATGAAAGAATTGCTGGAACAGGTCGTATATCTATGGGATGCCAAAAGGGAGAAACAACATTAAAAAAAAAAAGCCCCTTTCATCCCACCAGAGGCTGTTGGTTTAAATTTAACTTCATACTAGCCCATTGGGGATGAAAACGTGTATGTTTAAATTCAGTGACTGAAAGCAACCTACACAGGATGATCTGATCATAAATTCCCAACTGGGCAGGCCCTGGCGGGCAGTCACATTCTGGGCCTATAATTTGTTTAGTGAAAGGTTTTTAAGCCAGCCCTGTCCATTGTCTTTGTGCACAAGGGTTTACCGCTTTTAAATACTGGAAATCCTCCTTTCCAGATCCCTGGAAGGTGTAACCACCCTCACTAGGAGCACGAACCTTGTTTACTTCTTTAGTGAAAGATTTTAAAACAGCCTGTCCATTGTTCTTATGCACCTAAATTAACACATCTTCGAAATACCAGAAGTAATACCCCTCAAAGGGAGTATTAACCTTCAAGAGAACACATAATCTTAAATATCCTGTAACCTGATCCCCGCATTGCTTCCTCCTACCTTCATGTAATCTGCTCCCTCCTTAATTTTAAATTCATAAAAGAAGCTGCAAACCTGTTATTCTCCAGAGCATTTGACATCTTGCTCCCCAGACTATGGCATCAATTTGGCTCAAACAAAATCATAAAATTCTCTCCAGGGTTGGACATTTCTTATGTCAACAGTGCCCAGACCCCTGATGCAAGTTCCAAATACAGAACTTGCTAATGGCCGTCTGACACCATAAAAGGAAAGAAAATAATTTCAGGATATTGTGGTTATTGGTTCCACATGGGACTTCCAGGGACCTGGCAAGATTGTATCCCAAAGAGAACACATTACCACAAACCTCACAAGGAAATTGAGAAATTCCAAGAAGCTGCACTATCTTAAACATTCACCAGCCTGTGTTCTGTTAAACTTGCTAAGATTGTATCCTTTGACTTTATTTCCCAAAACTGTAACTGATGGGATGTCAAGACAGCTGTTTGACAAGGCATACAATTCAATACTGTGGGATTTTCCCCCTAGTGGTTGTAACTCTCATTTGGCATTTAGCATATGTTTCTTAAATCAATACACTCCTTTTCATGTATCTATTATCTTGTCTCCTAAGTCATCTGCCATTGATAACAGAAACACAGTGTCAGGTTCATAGTACTTGCTCAATTAAAAAAAAAGTTCAGATGAATAAAAATCAATGAGATGATCCTACCAAAATATTCATTTAAAATAACTAAGGGATCATAGGTCACAGGCATGCAACTAAAGCAATCGTACAGAAATGAACTGTTTCTCTCATTCTTAGTTTTTAAGTGCAAGGTAGTATTTTCAATGGAATATTTTTTGAAAGGAGTTCATTTATAGATATTTTCGTAGTGCACAGGCAGAATTTTAAAAAATTGTAAGTAGAGATCAAGTAATGCTAATCAGGGGCCGTTCACAGTTGTTACATTGACTACATCCTGTGGAAAGTATGATGCCTAATGAACTGAACAGGAAAGAATGAGCTATTCAGAGCGTTGACATCTCAGATGAAACCTCTCCACAAAGCACATAGTGTTTCTCCAGCAACAGGCTGCTGCCGCTGCTGTAAACATTCACGGGCAGCCGCGGAGGCACCCAGGAGCATCTATCTCAGTTCTCACGTTTATCAACTCCAGGTAACACCTTCAGCTGTGAGGAAGAGCAATCAGCCTGGAAGGGAAGTAAGCAGGTGGTGTAGCAACCACACTGGAGCAGCTGAAACACAGATTTCAGGCAACTTCGCTTTACCAAAGAGGAGAAAGATTTTTTCCCACCCCTTTTCTTCTCTTTGAAATTCAAGGCAATAGAGTCTAGCATTGGTGGAGATGTACAGGACAAAGAAGTGTTCGAGGTGAGGGAAATCATGCCATCCGTTAGGTGTCTGTCTGATAAATAAACTCAAATTTTCACGTACATAATGAGTCAGTAATGTTATTGTGGTAACAAAGATCTCTGAAGCTGAACCAAATGTGATGATAATTATAATAATAATAGCTAATCTTTACTGGCACCTTATTTTGTTCCAGATATTATATTAAATGATTGTATACAGTATATATTTTCTCAACAATTCTGTAATGTGAACATACTAATCCTTAAGCCTGGTTAATGGGTTATCCCTTATAGGGATTTGAACCCAGGACTTGGCAAAGCTCGAAACAGTATATCATGTTGCCTCCTTAAAAAGCACTCTAAAAATGTTCAAGTTCATCTAGTTCTACTCCATCAGTAATTGAATTCTAAACCAGCACTTGACATAAATGTATTAGTAGTGTATTAAAAGCATGAATTATCATTAATAAAAAAGAGCATAAAACATGCCCTGTGACTCAGTTGATTGGAGCATCATCATCCGTAAACCAAAAGGTCAGGGTTTCAATTCTGAGTCAGGGCACATGCCTGGGTTGTGAGTTCAAACCCCAGTAGGGGCACTTAGAGGAAGCAACTGATTGATGTTTCTCACATCAGTGTTTTTCTCTGTCTCTGTCTCTTTTCTCTCTCCCCCTCTCTTTGGAGTTAATGAATATATCCTCGAATGAGGATTAAAGAAAATAAAGAGAGTATAAAACACGAAACTAAAAAATGTTAACTCAGTTGAAAAATGGACAAAAGTTTGGATTAAGACATTCATAGGAAAGAACTTCAAAGAGCAAACATATATAAAAATGTTTTAGCTCACAGGCTTGCCAATGACATTTTGCCTTTTTCTTCACCATCTGGGAAATGACTGAAAGACGCGGATCCCAGATCTCCAGTGTCAATAGGCAGTAATGTCTTGAGGCTGGGGGCACATGATGCTACGATGTCTCTGGAGCCAGGTTGATTATTGTCTTCTGTGGGCCTAAATGTTCGTAAATCATGACTCATCTTTCAGTTCTTCAAATGTATTCTGAAGAAGCCATTTTACAAAGTAGGCAGATGCACAGTGAGGCTCGGTCTAGTGGGTGATGCTTATTAGATAAATGGTAATTATAGCATATAATAGAATACTCCCTTAAAATGTGATGTTTCTCTAAATTTACTGGAGTGGAAAGCTTCACAATATAGGAATCGCAAATGATGGTTTCTAAAGTAGCTTATGATCATTTGGTGAAAATAAAAATTGAATCCCTTTTCCCTCCTCTTTTCCCTCCTTTTCTTCTGTACTTCTCAGTTCTCCACACTCTTTCTTCTTTCCGGAAGTTAATTTACTAAAATATTAACAATGATTTGATCTGTGTGGTGGGATTTGGGGTGATCCTCACTTTTGTGTTTCTCTGTAATGGATTAATTTTATAATCTGGGAAAAATGAATTCAGAAAATTCCTTTAGGTAATTTTTTAAAAAAAGTCATAAAGTATCTGTTCGGGCACTGATTATCACAGGTACCGTATCTATATACGTGGCAATCAGTGTCCAAACGGCAGACAGGAGTGAATAAGAGCTGCTCCCTCAATTGCCTTGCTACTCACTAAGCGATGTTAACACAATTCCCAAAGGCCCCTGCTGAGCTGCCTTCTGCCCTACTGCACACGCCGCTTGTCTTGGGGCATCTTCCACTTGCAAGTGTTTCTGTGTTTGCTCCTGCCCACCTTCCTTCCTTCCTTCCAGTCCTTCACAGAGTGAGTGTGATTCCTGACCGTCCCCCCACCAGACCTGACTCCTTCCTCCAGGCTGTGTGTTCTCAATTATTACCCCCCACCCCCACATACACACCTCTCTTTCACCACGATTCCTACCTCTGTACTTGTCCTTTCGCTTTCCAACAGCCTCACCCAGTGGCTCCTGTTCCCTGGCTCTCTCGCAGTCGGTCTCCTTTCACTGGGGTGCAGGACAGGTGGAGGGCTGGCTTTCATTTTCTGACTTTATTTCCTCATCAACCTGTCCCCCTTTCTGGAACGACAACGAGATGGTTTCTGACCACCTTCCCAAACCTCCTTACCTACTATAAACTCTCTTTTAAAAACTAACAGTGTTTTCCTAATTGACAGATGTTATTTTATTTTGAAAATTAAAAAAAATACTGTTAAGGAAAAGGAGGAAAACTGTAAATGGAAAATGGAAAAGACACTGGCGTTCAGGCTGCCTGTCAACACCAAATCCAATAAGCAATGACAGCGATTGAATCTTTTATAGGCGCTTTATTCAGATGGCTGGGGATCCGAGAAGATGGTGGGTTCATACCCTAATAAACCATCTTCCCTTCTCTTTCCTGGCCAGATCTTTTATAAGGGAGGTGGGGGAGGACAAACAAGGTGTGGTGAGGGCTTTGAGATTCAGAAGCTGCAACATTCCTGACCTTGGCAGTTAGCTGTTCCCAAGGGGAGGGGTAGTGTTTGTCTCCTGGTCAACACGAAGGCCCGGATGCCTCCAACTAGTCCCCAGGCGGTAATCTCTAGCCAGTGCCCCAGGAGGCCGGCTATTTCCCAGCAGCCAGAATGGGTCTTATCTGTAGTTTCTGAAACAAAAGCTTTAACATACACATTACTTGCTAGACGTATAACTTTTTCCTTAAACTAAAATTTTCCAAGTCTTGAGTCCCCTATCAAAATAACAACCTTCCCAGGCACCCTCTTACTGTTAACACCCCATTTACTCTATTAGCCCCTTAATTATGTCATTCATCACTTTCTTTTACACTTTCCATCACTGTGATTGTCTCAAGCATCCCTGTATGCCCGATTCCACTGTTCAGCAAGATTTTCCTTCTTTGTTATTTATAATTTATTCCTATATTATCTCTTTGGGCCCGCTACCCGCTCTTTAAAGCTCATTTTGTATTTTATCATCTTTTCATTGTGTTTGTCTTCACTTGTTGGGTTCATGTTCCCGGTTTTCTGTTCTATAACGGGAAGCATTTCTTTGGTATTTCTTCTCGTTCTTTGACTTATGTTTCCTTTTAGGTGGAAGAAACCAACCCATCCCTCCTCTCTTCTTCCCTCCCTCCCTTGCTTCTCTTTCATTCTGCAGTATAATTGCTGCATTTAAGGACATTGTAAAAACTCTTACTCATGATTAACATTCAATTTAACTCTAACATGGAGTAGATGGCCATATTTCAATGTTGTCTGAGAGTCGTTTGTTTTTTCCCTTTAAACTGCAGTGTCAGAGAGGAATATTTTGTGTTCTATCCACTTTTTTGAAACCCAAGGGTAGATGGGGAGGGGAGAAAAGATGGGTTGAGTTTGTGTTAGAGCTTCTGTGCTATTTGGGTTCTTTCCCTCTTCAGAGATTATGGCTCATAAAAGTTCACTTCATCTGAAGTGTGAACAAGTCCTGCGTTGGATACCCCTGGCCTTTGGCTCAGCTCCTCAATGTAGTGCATACCCAGGAGATTACACATCCCTGTCAACCCTACTTTCTCTTTCCCTGTTTCACGGTCCCCCATCAAAGTAATTCCCATTATGTCTCCCCTTTCACCACTGTCGTAGAATGTTTGCTCTTTCCATCCTGCAGGCCCCTGTGCAGTGTGACTTCACTGCCCCACCCCCTCTAATGTGGGCTCACCTTGTGACTTGCTTTGACCGGACAGAATATGGCAAAAGTGACTTTTCCATCGAAGAGGTCACCTCGCAGCCTATGCTTTCAGCTCTGTAAATGCTCCTACCACCATGTAAGGAAGCCCAGGTGCTGAATGAGGGGAGACAATGGAGGAGAGAGGCTCAACTCAGAGCCTGTACCAAGGCCCCATGAGAGGGGGTAAGGCCGCCTTATGCCCTCCAACCCTAATGGGGCTGCCTGATGGCGGCAGCTGATGAGTGCCCCCAGGTGAGACCAACAGAAGCATCACCCAGCTGAGCACAGCCACGGAATCATGAGAAATATTTGACCATTCTTTGAAGCTATTATGTCTTAGAGAGAGTGTTTTTATTATGCAAAAATATATAATTAATACTTTTTGGAAAAGTTCTGAGATCTATTGCATAACAATGTGAATATATTCCCACTACTAATCTCCATACTTGAAAATGGCTAAGATGGTAAATTTCATTATGTGATGTGTGTGTGTGTGTGTTTTACCACAATTTAAAATGTTATTGAGGAAGGGGGAGGATGTGTTGACAGGGTAGGTGGGGAATTTGCAAGTTTATAACTATGCTGCACAGCAACAATAAATATAACAGCAGTAAAAATAACAAAAACAATTGTCACTCTGGAGACATTGTTAGTTCTATAAATGTAAGCGTTGGATAAAATTAAACATAGGAAACTCCTGTAGTCACAGATAGTACGTTAGAGTCCAACTATAAACTAAGGAGTAGTTCTCCCTCTGCTGGTCATCTTGGAGTTGTTCGGCTTTAGGAAATAAGGGCCACATGTCCCTGTAAGATTAGATGCTTCAGTCTCTAAACTATTTCCTGTAGAGACACTAAACTCCCATAGCCATTTCTCAAAATGAACATACAGGTAATTTATTTATAGCTCACCCATTCACTAACCTTTATTTAACCCCTAAAACAGGGGTGTCAAACTCATTTTCACTGGGGGGCCAATCAGCCTTGAGGCTGCCTTCAAAGGGTCGAATGTAATTTTAGGACTGTATAAACATAACTACTCCTTAGCTAGGGGCAAGGAGCTCCGTGCTTTCTTACAGGAAGAAACAAGGTGCTGGGCCGGATAAAACAAAGTGGAGGGCCGGATTGGGCCGCCGGGCCTCGTGTTTGTCACCTGTTCCCTAATAAGTGCCAGGTACTGAGCTAAAATACATGTTTCAAAAATGACATTGGTGTCGACCTGTGTTTGACATCTAATAGAGTGACTTAGACATGTAAACCATTAAACTGAATGCAGTAAAAACTTACCAGTGTGGTGGAAGTCACCCAGGTACAGCATACCAGGACTGAGGCATCCAGGGGGCAGTAAAGAGGTTCAGCTGCTGCTAATCAGTAAACTGGATTTCTGCCCTTAGAATTCACTAAGCAGAGCCCAGTTGATTACACATGGGCACACGCATATATTGTCAGAGCTTTCCTTTTTTTCTAGTGGGATTTTTTAAAAACAGCCTTTTATTTTGAAATAATTACAGATTCACGGGAAGGTGCAGAGATGGGACAGAGGGTCTTAAGTAGTCTTCACCCCATTTTCCTAGTGATTTCATCTTTGGATCGGGAAATCGACAATGGTATTAAAAAAAGTCTATCATCACCACAAAGACCTCCCAGCGCTACTGCTGGGTAGTCATACCCCCCTCCTCTCCGCACCATCCTTAACCCCTGACAGCTGTTCAGCTGTTCAAAGAGGACAGTGGCCCCTGGAGATGACAGATGATAGAGAGACACAGATGTGAAAATCTTTTAAGTCAACTGCAGGAATTACACTTAGGTACACTGTAATTTCAAGGATGTTATATAAATGGAATCACACAGTGTGTGAGTTGTTGATCTCTGGCTCTTTTTTCATCGCCCAGCACCCTTGAGATCCTTCCCAGTTGTTGCATATCTCACTAGCTTGTCCTTTTTTCAAAAATTGCTGAGCAGTATTTTTGTTATAGATGTGCATGGTTTTTGTTTAAATATTCACCTATTATTGGAAATTTTAGTTAATTTCCAGTTTTTACCTCTTCCATATAAAACTGCTATAAACAGTTATGTGCAGGTTTTGGTGAGGACAGAAGTTTACATTTCTCTGGGATAAATGCCTAGGAGTGTAATTGCTGGGTTTTGTAATAAGTGTATGTCTAGTTTTTTTTTTTTGTTTGTTTGTTTTTCTGAGAGACTGCCAAACTATTTTTCTGAGTAGCTGTGTAGAAAATATAGAAAAGATACAGTTATCCTTCACTTTTGCCAGCCTTCTGGGTTGTCATGGCACATCATTTTTGTTATTGTGATGGGTGTGTGATACCTCAAAAAGATCTCACCGCATTTCCCTGTACGACAGTGATGTTCAATGTGTTTGAATGGACTTATGTACCATCTATATCCTCTCTGGTGAAACCTCTTTTTACATCTTTTGCCTATTTTCTAATTGGACAGTTTTTTTTTTTTAACTATTACATTTTGAGAATTCTTTATGCATTGTGTAGGTATGAGTTCTTTATCAGATACGTCATTTACAAATATTTTCTTGTAGTCTGTAGCTTGTGGTTACATTCTCAACAGGGTCTCGTATAGAACAAATGTTTTAATTTGATGAATTCTAATTCATTCATTTCTTTCTTTTATGATTTATACTTTTGGTGTCAGGTTTAAGAACTGCTCACCAAGCCTTAGGTCCTGAATATTCTCTTTCATGATTTCTTCTAAAAGTTTAATAGTTTAAAATTTTCCATTTAGATTTATGATCGAAAAATTTGAATTCATTTTTGCATAAAATGTGAGGTGTAGGGCAGGGTTCATATCTGTGCCTACGAATATCCAGTTGCTACAACACCACGTGTTGAAAAGGCTATCCTTCCCTAGCCTCCCTCTATTGCATCACTTTTAGACTTTTGGCAAAAATTACTTGGGTGTATTTTCATGGCTTTGCTTTAATATCTGCAGTGACAGCAGAAGACAAAGAGCCCAGCTACTCAGAGCTGGATTGGTTCTTGAGATTCAGTTTGTCCTCGAATGCTGCATCTCTTCACCGGCAGATGGCAGTAAATGATCATCAGAAACACGGTAGCTGACTTCAGTGTAAAAGGCCTTGGAGTTTACTCAGGGCTGTTTGGAAAAGGTAATTCCAAGAGCATATTGCTCACCATGCTAACCTGAAGTTAGGTTTTCATTTGAATATCTGAAATACTCTTTTTTTATTTGGTACCTTTAAGCTGATAAAGTGTTACCTACTGTTCAAGCCTCAAAGAGATTTATAGCAGAACTGCTTAGTTGTATAGGGGCTTGGAGTTTAACCTCTCAGTACCATTCTGCCCAAATAAAACAGACTTTCGGGGCTCCCAAAACCTCTGCTGTGGGAACAACCCACCCTGTGATTCTTTCTAGTCACCTAGGTGTCTGACAGTCATCTCAAATTCAACATGTTCAGACCAGGCAGTGGTGTGCTGGTTAAGAGCCAACAGATAATTTGCCAGCAATTTTGCAAGCTGGTTGACTTTGTACCAGTGGTGTGAACTTGGTTTTCACAGGAGCATTTACAGTAGAAATCTTCTATTGCTACAAACAAGGAAGTCCCATCAATTCCTGCTGGTTGTTAAACATTCAGGGATATTCCACTGATCCAAATACACTTGACTTGGCCTACAGCAACACCTCTTTTCCTGCTCATGCATCCCGTCCATTCTCAAACCTCAGATCACCTCACTCTCCAAAGCCTAGTTCAAATCCACCTCCTCCCATGGTTAACCAATATTTGGCAAGGGAGTCAAGAAGACTCAATAGAGAAAAGACAGTGTCTTCAATAAATGGTGCTGGGGAAGTTGAATATTCATGCACAAAAGAATGAAACTGGACTCCTATTTTATGTCACTGAAAAAATTAACTCAATAGATTAAAGACTTACCTGTAAGACATGGAGCCATAAAACTCTTAGAAGAATGATGTGGACATTGGCTAGCAGTGTCCACGTTATTATGGATAAAATAAAACATTCACGTGGACTACCGAGTCCAGAGGAGGAGAAAGGACACCATGAGTTTTCTCTCAAGGGGAGCAAAAGCCTTAGCCTCCACCATGACAGGCATTTATTTTATTTCTCCTCACATTACAAGATGGTCCTCACTCACTATGCCCTGGTTACAACAAAAGAGCCAATGCCCCCCATCACATCACAGAAGAAGGATATTAGCAAATGAGAAGGCAAAAGTGGTTGAGCAGGTTACACTGGTCCTTGCAAAGTTTAGCACTTGCAGAGTGAGGGAGTTTTCAGCAAAAAACAAGCCTCAAAGCAGCCTAGGTATATTGCAAATCTGATTACTCATGAGAGAACCTATCTGTGGGCGTGGGTCCTGTGCATCTCTGAGTGGGAGCTGGGCCCACGCCATGCAGAAGGGTCTGCCACAGAAGAAACATGGGGAAAAAAACTTCTTAACATTGGCCTTGGTGATGACTTTTTTGGCTATGACACCTAAAGCCCAACACAACAAGAGCAAAAACAAGCAAGTGGAACTGGATTGAACTAAAAAGCTTCTGCACAATGAGACACATGATCAACAACATGAAAAAGCAACCCACAGGATGGGAGATGTGACTTGCAAACCACATAGCTGATAGAGCTGATATCTAAAAAATATAAGGAGCTCATACAACTCAATAGCAAAATAATAATGGTAATCCAATTTAAAAATAGACGAAGGACCTGAATGCATCATTTTTCCAAAGAAGATATCCAGAGAACTAACAGGTACGTGAAAAGGTGCTCACATGACTCATTGTCAAGGAAAAAGTACACATCAAAACTGCAGTGAGATATCACCTCACACCTAGGACCCTGGCTATGGCTGCAGAGAGAAGCAGGAACAGGTGCTGGTGAGGACACAGGGAAGAGGGTTGCATGTGCACTGGTGGTGGGCACGGACACTGGTGGGGCCAGGGCGGAAAATAGCACGGAGGTTTCTCAAAAAACTAAAAAAAGGACTCCCTGTGATTCACCAATCCCACTTCTGGGTGTATACCCGAAAGAAATGAAACCACCATCTCAGAAAGTGACCTGAGCCCCATGTTCACGGAAGCGTTATCTGTCATGGGCAAGGCATGGAGACAGTCCGACTGTGTGCTCACAGGCACAGTGGGTAAGGAAAACGTGCTATACGTACACATAATGAAATATAACTTAGCCTAAAAAAAGGAAAATTGCCATCTGCAACAGTATGGATGGTGGTCCTTGAGGGTATTATGCTAAGTGAAATAAGTCAGAGAAAGACAGATACTGTATGTTCTTACTTTCATGTGGAATCTAGAAAAGGTGACCTCATGGAAAGAGAGAAAAGATTGGTGTTTGCCAGAGGTGAGGGGTGGGGGAAGTGGGTGAAGGAAGTCAAAAGGTCAAAACAAAACAAATTCTCTTCCTTCTGCAGTCACATTCCACTTGCTCTCCTGCCCCCTGCCACCTCTTCCCCTGTGGTTCTGGCTTCTGAGGCACTTTGTTAAGTCACAGGGTAAAACACCCTTATTTTATAATGTGTATTTCTCAGGAGTCTGGTGGCTAGGCACTAGACTGTGAGTTCCTAGAGGGGACTCTGAGGCCTGTGTCTGAGACGACGTGGTAACCTCAGTGGCTATGGTAGAACCTGGCACACAGCAGACACTCAAATGGTGTGGTTTTGGTTATTGCCACAGAAGGGCCTGGAGTTCTTTTACATTCACCATCTGACCCCAACCAACTTATTAACATCATTTTTTACTTCTCATCTTCATTCATCCTGTTATATTTATTACATTTTACTCAAGCCATGACTCTTGGCGAGCCCCATAACCCCTCCCATCTCCTCTTCATCCTTGTGTGTGTTCTTTCCTGTCCCCAGGGAGTGTCTTTGCCCCTTTCCCTCAAGGTCTTGTTCAAATGCCATTTCTTCAGTGGAGCTTTTTTCTCTCTATCCTTCCGATTCTGCTGTACTCCAAGTAATCTGATCCCTCAACAGCAGGAGTCTTTAAATTTGTCCACTAACTCCTAAGATTCTGTTAAAAGGGGAAACTGAAATAATCCACTGTGGCTGACTGGACCGCAAAGCGGAATGCTGGAGTTCATGAAGAATATTCTGAGGGCCTTGCCAAAGTCACTCCCTTGTCCAGACCAAACAGGAGCGTGAATGATGGATAGAGATTTCGGATGTGGGGTGTAACGAAGGGAAGGAGGGCTTGAGTTCTGTCTATTTAAAGTGGTGGCCTGCTTGGCAGCACTCCCCGGAGGTGAGAGGGTTGTTTATGCTCTCATCCATATCAAAGGGCCCGCCCGGAACACAGTCCCGTTCAGCTAGCCTTCCCCATAACACTGTGTTTGGAGAGATACCTCTGGGGAGGGAATTTTGGTTTGAAACTGGAAGAAAGAAAACCTGAAACTTAATTGAGAAGTAAAATATATCAAGAGGAAAAGGGCAACGATTTTGAAGTGGAAAACATCTTGTGAAGAGTAAAAATAGTGGTTTTTAGGTGGCATGAGAGGCAATTCTGCTGCGGACCCTTTCATTACTTCACTTCCTGTGCCCCACTGGGACTGTCTCCTGGGGGCTGATCACTGTCTTTGATGCTTCTGACCAGCTGGGGTCCCTGCGTAGGCCATGGGTTCTAGGACTCCAGGAAGACACGCAACTTAGCAAAGAGTTCAAGAAGTGTTGTTTCAGAAAAGCTGACCTGCCAATCACTTATCAAGAATTTCTTGGGCACCTGCCATGTGCCAAGAACAGTGACAGATTCCGGTGGACATAGTATTTTCTTTTCTTTTCTTGCTTTCCTTTTTTTTTTTTTTTGGTGCTTTGGATAAAGCGAATGGTTTTCATTTGTTTGAGAAGACAACATAAAGGATGAAGTACGTGCTTATGTTAAAAATGATGCTGTCTTTTGACTTAACTCCCCTCATTCCTTAGGTTGTGCACATTTTTACTAAACCCATGCTACGTGCTGAGTGCTTTGATAAGCCCTAGGGGCTGTTCACACACTTGAACAAAACATCGCTTTTCTTTCCTCCAAAGACCTCAGTGCCTAGTGCTGGAGGTAGATTTCCAAACCTCTAATCTTAGTCCCTGAGAAGTTACAGTAATAAATGGCTGTACAAAGTACAATGGGAATGTATGAAATGAGTAGGTTGGGGAAGACATTACAGAGGACGCCACGTTTCACTGCTACTCCTTTCTTTTATTCACAGACTTTTCATCACCCACTATCTGATAGCTCCCGGTATGCCCGATCCAGAGAGAGAAAATAAACAAACTAAAAACGCACTATGCGTGGCACTTACACTTTTCCACCCAGCCTGGACCTTGCCTCAGGTCCTCTCGGCACAGAGCTGGATGGGGGCCCAGGGGTGCCCGCCATCCACCACGTACCTCGTGACTATGTGCCTAGAGCAGAGAACTGCCTGTCACCCCCACCTCCGTCCCTCGCTGATGTCTGCTCCTCCTTTCTGTTAATTTGGGAAGGTCTAAGATTCTTATTTTGGGGGGCCCCAATGTTCCCATCTGGAAGATTATTTTAATATTTGTTTTACAATTTTGAATTACAAACTCATCTTTATCTATGAAAACCCACCACAGCCTGGCTTGGGAATATGCCTTCCAACAATGTTTCCAACTTGCTTCAGTCCGGCACCCTGGAGCGATCAGCAGCGTGTGACTAACTTTTTACATTAATCTCCTAGTTTGGGGGGTTCCCAGACTACATAAATAGTGCTATTTCAAACCTCAAACTGCTGTGGAAGAGCCCATGGTTACATATGTCAGAGGAGGTTTTTTTCACTGTCCAGACCGACCAAACTGTTTCTCTGGGGGTTTGGTACACAAGTGTTGTAGCTTTATTGGGGCAGGGGCGCGGGGCGCTGGTCTTACATTCATCTCTACCTCCCGGTGTCAGGGCTTCGTATTCTGTGCTCATGTGGGTGTTAAGACCCCAGGCTGTTGGTTTCCCGGACTGGAAACCCTCTCCCCTCCCATGTAGCCTCAGTGTTATTTGCATTCATACTTGAAGGCCCCATGGAACTGCTTTTTCCCCTAGTGTTCAACAATGCAGTTTAAAGAACGTATTTATGTTTATAAATATTTAACTCTATATTTATCCAGAGTTTCCGTGTTTTTGCTGGGAGAATGTTATCTACTGCCCAGGAACAGAAATCCACCCAGAATGTCCTTAATGCCTAACGTCATTCAATCAGTCCCGAGCATCCACAGACACATGGAACAGGGTGGCCCTGCGACAGCTGCTCCTGATCTGATTATCTGTATCTGTACATGTAGGTGCGGGAGACTGAGGCCTGGGTCATTCTCCCCACTGCAGAAAGACGGTACTATGACCATGACCCAAATCACACATTCCGGTGTACAAATATAGGTCACTTTTCTTTATTTTTCTGTGTAACCCCTTTAAATCTAACTGCTTTTATTAAAAGAGTCTGGAGTCTCTCTTTGGAGGCCCCACTCTCTCCAACAAATTATTCAATAACCCCTAGGGACATTAATACAAAGAGAATGTGACCTCTTCCAAGCCCCAGACCGAGAGAGCCTGTCTGTCCCTCAGCACAGCTGCTGTCAGTCATTGTCACATGGTGTCACTGTTGAGCATGTGCCCTGCAGAGCCCAGGGGCCAGTTATTTACGGGTACAGTTTGCAGGAACCCTGATTTGGATAGCCAGGTAGCAGCTCTTTCAGTTCGCTCCCAAATTATCAGCAGCTGTTTTCTGAAGCTATGACAGAGTAGATGCTCCCGAGGGCTTTAGCCTCAGCCAAGGACGCTGCCAAATCGGCATCTCTCCCAGATCGCCCCGCCCCTCTTACTTTGCGTTAGTGTTTAGACTGCACATATTTCTTCCAAAGATGTTAAGCTCCCCATTTCTTTCACTTCTCACGCAATCAAAATACTAACTTACATTGACAGAGTGCCTTGCCGTCTCATAATTCATTGATACTCAAAACCTATTCCACGCTGGCAGCACCGAAGCCCAGGGCGGGGAAGCAGGTTTTCCAAGAGAATTCTATGAATTCACGGAAAACTGGAACTCTACTGTTCTCTGCCCCACACCATGTCCTTCAGACGGGAGCTCTCACCACACAGTGAGCAGTTTGAGGTAAAAACCAAATATCTTCTGTATGTTTACATGCACCTTGACTTATTTAAGTGCAGTTCCCCTCACTAATGGTGCGTTTTTGATCCTTCGGATTCCTGAAGTTGCAAACACATTCGTGGTTCTCAAAGTGTGGTCCCTGGACCCAGGGGATGAGAGTCACCAGAGAACTCGTTAGCAATGCAAGTCCCCAGGTCTCACCCCAGACCTACTGAGTCAGACTCCAGGGTGAGGCGTGGCAGTCTTTGATTCTGAGGATCCCTCCTAACGTTTTGAGAATCTTTTGATCTGTCGAGTAATCTAGATAGCATGCCTGCCCAGGGATATGATTTTCAAAGCCTACAAAGAGGGTGTATACTTTGGAAAACAAAGTTTTATCTCCAAGTCATAAAAAGAGAGGACCAAACTGTGAATCAATATGAAGGGTTCATTAATTATCTACAACAAAAAGCAACGTCATTTAGGCAACTGATCTCAGTTCTTACAATTATCCATCTAATATGTTTAATTGGGAATGTGGATGCATTTGAATGTTTCCTATGATGTGTATTAGAGCCTCCAAAATAAGTATATATACTTCTGTTGTATTTTATTATTTAATTCTTGAATGTAGGACTCAGTTCTTCATATAGCAACTCTGCAGATGAAGGTTAAAAATATGGGAATAATAATCATCAATTTCCAGTTACATTCACATGACCACCAACGTCGGTGTAATTAAAGGAAAGAGTAAATGATACATTGCAGTGAACTCCCTGTAACATGTCTTTTAAAAATAAATTATTACAGGCAAGAGAAATGAGAAAAAAAAAAAGCCAAACTATATATAGTTTTATTAGCCTGTTTGGGAGGGTGTTGTGCTTCATTTCTATTTTTTTCTTATCTTTGCTTGTTTACCTCCATATTCTCTAAAGGACCCAGGTTAGATGTTTAAGTAACATAATGTGGAAAGGAAGAAAACAATATTTACTGAAGGCTTATCATATATTATCTATTATGGGCTGGCACATGATAAATGCTTAAAAGGATCCACTGAATGCAACACTTAATTAGATATTCACAGGGACACACAAGGCATTTACTATTTCTTCATTTCACAGATGGGAAAACTGAGATTTAGGAAGGTTAAATTATATTCTAAGATCACACAAGTAAAGTGAATCCAGGATTTGAATGTCAGTCTTCGAAGCACCAGAAATTTGTGATTTTTCTACAGTGCGATAATACCTCTCTGAGAAGTAGAGTAGTGAATATTGTCTTTGGACAATTTTAACTGTGCAAGGAATATTGATGCCACTAACTACTGCTTTTGGATGTGGAAATTTGTGAAGTAATTTAGCCTTTATATGCCAGTATATGTAGGCATATGTACGGAATAATTATCTCTTATGTATGAGAAGTCCAGATTTGTTATACTTGAGTTGGACTTCAAAAGTTGACATTTAAGGAAAAATTTTCTTATAAAAAATCTATTTTGAGTCTTCATTACTCCCTGTTCTCTTATAAGACTTGAAGTGCAGCAAGTTCATCAATCTGTTTTGTATTGGTTGCTTAGAGGCACTCTGTGGCTACTGCCTGCTTCGTCAACAGTACAGAGTCATCGCCTAAAAATAGTACTATTGCTTGATCATAAACCTATATAACGGAATAGCCCAGGGGTACTAATGACAGGTGATACAGTCTGTTGTTGTTACTGCAACTAGGGCAAATACCGTGTGAAAGGTTTAGCTCATAAACACGCCTTTTAGCGAAGCCTCTATTCAGATTCCTGGAAACACATGGAGCGGTCCAGGCCTCCCCACCTGGCAGCTTTCTGCCATCAGTATTTTGGGAGAAAGTTTAATTAAGGAATGGAGATTCAACTTATGTAATTGGCTCAGTAAGAAGCTTATCCCAGCAAACAGAGATCTCTCATTCATTTTAATCCAATGAAACTGTATGAGTACTCATGTAATATTCTTGACATGCAGAAAAATCATCTGCGGAGTTGCTATATGAAGAACTGAGAAGTAAAAAAAGTCATTAAATCATCTGTACAATATTTGACCATTAAAAATTATAATATTGAACAATCTAGAGGATATATATAAATATGTAATAGAGCAGCACTGTTTAATAGAAATATAAGTCACATACATAATTTTAAATTTTCTAGAAGTCACATTTAAGATAAAAAGAAACAGGTAAAATTAATTGCAATGATATATTAATATACTTATTTTAAATTTATATTATATATTTATATAAAATATACGAATGTTTAAATAGATATTAAATCAATTTGTTAATATATTTTACAATATATTAATGTACATAATAAAATATATTGATACATTTTGCTTAACCCAATATAATTGCTCATATCAATATGAATCAATATAAAATTCTTGATCTATTTTACATTTTTTCATACTTAGTGTTTGAGATCAGTGTGTATTTTACACTTATAGTCCATCTCAATTTGGACACTAATTTTTGTGAGAAATATTTGATGCATTTAGATTTCATAAAATTTAGAGCTGAAAAGTACATTTATATACCTAAGTTGTTCTAATCACACATGAAATTTTCTAATAACTGAATTGAGTATTAATTTAAAAGTTAAATTAATTATAATTAAATAAAGTTCCAAAATTAGTTTCTCACTTACACTAGACACGTTGCAAGGGCTCAGTAATGACATGTGGCTAGTGGCTACAGCCTGGACAGCATAACAGTCATGTTATTTCGGTGAAGTCTCAAATTGCCCATCATCTAGTCCTCAGAGGATGGCTCTTCCGGTTCTGAAACCCAGGACAGCTGGGCTCTGCCCTCTGCTTGCTTGTCCTAATCTGAACTCCATTTCTCTGTTATAGGCTCAGTCCGCCTTGTCAGGCCCACAGTAGACAGTCACACAGATGGCAAACTGTGCAATTCCCGGGGACATCAATCACATGGCCACCAGAGGCCTTCAGTGATGCTGTCGGGTCAGATGGCCCCTTACCTAACACCTGGCCTGGTGGGTCAGGTCATTCAGAACATCCTCAGCTCCAGGTCTTCATACCACGATGATGTGCTCTCCTGCACCTCATGCATCTCCCTCCAAATCTGCCTGGGATAGGGACAGACAGCCATGTCTCCTCTGATAGTACTGCTCTCCCGAAGCATTCTTTAACAGAAACAGACATCTCCATGATAGCTCCGTGGTTAGAGATTGCATGAGGATATATCCTCATATTTCATGATAAATAAGGGATGAGATCAGGCCTGGGGTCAGACTTATAATCTTACTCCTCATTAGGGCATCATTTCTAAAATACTTTTATAAAAAAACAAAAACAGTAATTAGAGTCTAGAAGGTTTTTTGCTGAGATTAGGTGAAGAGACAACTGATTTTATCACAAAAGAGAAGGTATGGAAACAATTTTACTATGGTATATCAATTGTCTCTGCTTCAAAATCAGATGGAAACCTAGTGGTCTTCAGACTGGAAATATTAATTCCATGGGAAATGGAAAAAGTTAGAGGGCTGAGATGCTCCATCACAGTCAAACAGATCCTTTCAATTATTGAGGTCACATAACTCTAAGAGTAACAAAGTGGAGTAAGTATAAGAAAGTGAGAGCAAGACATGGAAATCACCTTGAACCTTGGGGACAGAAGTACAGTTCATCTGCAGAAGGAAATACCCAACAACTGAACAATTTCCATTAGACAAGTCAAATCAAGAGAGAAATGCATCAGGAAGGATATGGCTTTCCTGAGATCAGAGTCAGCGACACTTCATTGAAAGCTCACGATAGCCAAATGTCCAAGGGAAGAACTCTGGGAGCACTCTGGGAAAAATGTATCCCTTGCAAAGAGTCTGGAAGGGGATCTCTCTGGAAACTGGAGGGGGCAAGAATGGTGTCATTTAGGAGTCCTGGAGTCTAGTGGATTAGTCATTTGGAGCCATAAAGTGAAAAGCACTGCCCACCCTCCCCAAATCAACCATAAATGAATGTGCTCTACTTAAAGGCTATCTTTGCAGCAGCTCCAGCCTCCACAGTGGCCACAGAGGCACCAGAGCCTGTGGGATCTTATTGCTGAAGCCCCCCTTCCTGCCTGTCCTCCCAGTTCACTCTTATTTTCAGGTTTAATCTCAAATGTCTCACTGGTCTTGGGGTCTCACAAACAGATCCTACTCTTTAACTTTTGGACAGTACCTGACTTTATTTTAGTTTCTTCTCAAGTCTCTGTCTCTGGGCCCCATGCTTTGAGGATATGTTTTTCCTCGCCCAGAATAGATCATTCTCGGGTAAAGCATCTTCAGGGCTATTTAATTCATTGGGTAGTGTGGGCACAAACCTGGAGCTTACAAGCTTTTCAAAGGCCCACAAAAATGTTTGAGTCTTGAAAATAATATGCATGGGCTCTAAATAATATAAGAAAACTGGAAAATTGGAAGTAATAAATGTTTACTTAAAATCTACAAATATAACACTGTTGTCAATTATATTCATTGTCAAATTTAGCATTTATACAAATTTCATTGCATATGGGAAGTTAGAATTTCTTACTTTGAAATGCATCTTGAGTACACATGGTAATAGCTGACAAATAATAGCTGATCATAAATCATAGCCAATCATAAATCACATGCTACCTAGAATCAAGTAATTTCAAAAATAAAGTTATAAGTACCCTTTCAAAAAAATGTGTAGCCCAAAATTATATTTAGTGTGAGATTAGGGTTTGTTTTGGTATGTTTTATATGATGCAGACTGGAACCTCCATAATAAAAGAACTCAGTGCCTACCAACATCTTAAAATGACCCTGAAGACCCTTCTCCACCCAGCACATATGTGACCTTTCCCATTCCTGGGTGAGGCATGTCCACGTAGCAGGTAGCAAGGTGTGTCAGAAAGTCAATGGAATTCACATCCTGGACATGTTAATTTCTAGCACAAGAAGCTGGCAACTTCATTAGCCTCTCAGACCTTCCATTTTAATATGCAGAGATTCCTGGGAGGATTACATATGATGACAAAAGGATGTGATACCTAGTTGGCTGGTCATATGGTCTAGATAAAAGGGAAGATGCATTAAATCCTTGTGCAGCATGGGAAAACAGACTTGAATAAAGGAAAAGAATTGAACTCAAAATCAAGGACTTACTGAAGGAGTTCAAAACTGCAGGAGGCTTCAGAACCTCAAATCTTATAAATTCATTATAGTCCATTTGAGGAAATGATAAGCTTAAAATGATTGTGCTAATTGGGTCTTGTGGTAGATTGCATTATTGTTCCCACTGACTCATTCCCTTCCTTGTAGAATAATTATGCATTCCCACCCATTGCCATGTGACTTGTTTCAGCCAATGGGAAGTGCTAATGCCACACCCAAGCAACAGATTTAAGGGTAGTTGTGTTATTTGGCTCTACCTCTTACCCTTTCCCCTCCACCTCAGTAATGATACTGTGTCCAACTGTGGCTGCTCTTTTAGTCTGGTTCCTGGCATGAGAAGGGACATGGAACTAAGCCACAGCAGTGAGGTACAGCTGCCAACATGGAATTGTGCAAGAAATAAACGTTTGTTGTTATACTGAGATTTGGGACTGGTTTGTCACCACAGGAAGGTTGACTAATACAGGTTTTCAGGAGGACAGATTCTTCCAAGTGAGAAGGTTTTTCTCATTGTTCTTTTACTGATCTAATTTAAAAAAGAGGATTTTTGCATTGATCATCGTGTTACACTCTCCCCAGAATAGTGTTGTGCATACTTTACAGTAATCAGCACTGTAACAGAATTAGAAGGTTAACGTTGAAGGTAATCCCTGTGCCACCCATTCTGCACACCATGAGGCTCCACGTCAGAATGCTAGGAGTGAAGTCATGGAGATATTTGAATGGCCAATAAAGTTACTTATTTG
The DNA here is from genome assembly GCA_004027475.1 of Anoura caudifer. Lineage (NCBI taxonomy): Eukaryota > Metazoa > Chordata > Mammalia > Chiroptera > Phyllostomidae > Anoura > Anoura caudifer. The sequence goes on from PVKU01000693.1 coordinate 46,828, forward strand.
TCCCTAGTGACATCTTCTGGGATTTACTGATGTAGGCAGTTTGCATTTTTCAATTACAAGTGTGAAAATATTCTTTGTTGCCAGTTTTGCTAGCGTTAGGAATTCTTTGCAAGGTTCTTTCTGCACTTCATAGAAAATCAACATTAATTAAATCAACTCATTTCCCCCATGGCTTAATTTAGCACACCACTTATTTCTTCATGGCGTAAATCTGTTTTTTTTTTTTTTCCCCTTCTTCTCTGAGCTCTAGAAAAATGAAGTCCCTTGACTTAGAAGCACCTAACCTTTCATGAGTTATAGTAAAATAGCAACCACCAAGATTTTTGTTGTAGTTGTTGTTGTTGTTGTTTCTGGTTCCTTTTAGCTACTTTAACATTTTCTTAGTGAAGCCATCTGGTGAGGCAGTGAAAATTTAACAGAGAGATTGTCTTTCCTGCAGAACCTTGAAGTTACTGCACTAATCTGAACATTTCTGCATCCTCCCATTGTCCACAAACTTATCTTCATTTGTCTCTCCACATTCGCCTCATTCATTCAACAAACATTTATTGACTTCATGCCAAGTATTGTATTCCCTACAGTTAAAGTGGAGAAGAAGAGGGACAAGACCCTGTTCTCTTAGTCTTAACCCTCTGAAAAATTCTTAAGAAAAGATCTGCTTAGGTAGAAAGAATAGCAAGTCCAAAAGCCATGAGGCAGGGCCAGGTTTAAAGCTCATAAAGAGAGGATGGGAGGCAATGCCGATGAAATGAAGTTAAGAAGGGAAGAGTGTTTCCCCACTTTAGGTGTGGCCACATAGTTCACGGGAGCTAGACTTCGGTGTTTCTTTTGCCCCACGGAGGGTAAGCTCTGATAAAATCCCCATAAGTTAGATTCTGGTAAAATAATTTTTGCTGAGGGCTGGCCTTGTTAAGAAGAACAGAGTATATTTTAAAATGGTTCCTTTCCAGGTGAGTACTAGAATTATTGGGGAAGATCATTTTGTAAGTTATATAAATGGCTAATCACTATGCTGTACACCTGAAACTAATATAATATCAAATGTCAACTGTAAATGAAAATTAATAAAAATAATAAATAAAAGAAGTGCAAATGGAAAAATGAGAAATAAATAAAATGATTACTTTTCTCTTCCTCCTGCACAAAGCAAGAGGGCATTTTCCTCCATTATTCATGGAGCTCCTGGAGGTAAAACTCACAAAAACATGCCCCGTACCCCCAAAACTGGGCCAGGGACTACTTTTTCTGTAAGTAAGTTTCTAAACTGAAGTTGCAATATTTGAATGTTGATGAGAGAGAAGTGGAGTGTTTCCCCTGGGTAACCAGTACAGCGTCATTACTAGAAATTCAGGATCATAAGGAGAAGCTGGTTTTAAGGGAAATTACAATGTTCCTTTAGTGTGGAGTGTAATAAGACCAACAGTATTCCTCTTTTTCTCTAACATCAAGGATAATTCACCAAAGCACGTTTACACAAAGCAAACAACCTCCTCCTCCCCAATACTCTTCAGCAGATGATCCAGACCCAGCTCTCTATTAGATACACCCAGTGATGGGTGAGTCTCTTGGCTACCATAAAGCTGTTGGCAACGACAGCTTCCATGAGCCACTGCTTCCGATGGTGTCAGCATGAGTTTCTATAGCAGCAGCTTCCAGTGGCAAACTCACACTGTCACAGACCCTAACCAGAAGCAACACTTCCCAGCAGATACTGCTCCAAGTGATTGCCAGAAGTTCCTGATTTCTATTTCAGTGAAATTCCTTTAAATTGTATAAGGTTCAATTTTAAGGGACCTCAATCCTAAAGTCTCCTCAAAAAAGTTTCTGGTTTCCTTCAGTGGCCAATGAGAGCATTAGACATTTGGCATTAGTCTTCTAGGCCAGCTCTCAATAGCCTCCCTATGAAGCCCTTGGGGGGTTACAATGCCACACTATCTTTCAAATCCCTTTATGGTCTCCATTGGCTATGCTATGTACCTCTGGAAGAAAACTGCCATAGACAGAGATGCTGAGCTTCTGGGTTGAAAGACTGATGAGTGTTTTCTTATTGAGGTGTCCTCTATGTACTCCAGTTAGCCGAGCAATCTGTGTGTAGTGGAGGTCATTAAACAATCACGTTTGAAACAGTGTGACAGAAGGACTACCATAATGGAAGAAGAAAGTTCACAAAGACTCATACCAAAAAGATGGAAAGCCACCAAATATTGTATGGCTGAACTAAGAATGTACATTATGTTACCCATGACTCCATTCCTGGTACCTTTCCCACTTTTTTCTTTGGCTGTTTATCAAGGCTGAACACACAAACTAACTTTCCCAGAACCCTAGCACAGCTGCTGCCTTTCTTAGAAGTGATCTCCCAAAGGTCATACTATAAGGTCCTTAACTCCTTCGCCAAATCCAGGGAACTGCAGTGTTTGGCTCATACCCCACACGTGTCTCTTCTCTTACTGTGTCCCTGTATCAGGGCATCTACACAAATGGAGTCTTGGGAATTGCTCCAGACCTCTCAGAGCTCTTTGTATAAATATGCAAACTTACCTAATAACCTTGGGTTTAAAACTATGAATGACAGGGAATCATCTTTGCACTGAGATTTATCAGCTGAAATTATGGGAAAAATAAGTAAGTAGAATTTTTAAAAAGCTGCCATGTAGAAAATATTTCCTAAGCCCTTAGATTTAATGTCATTTTCAATACTTCAAAACAGCACACTAGAGAAGATATAACAAATACTGAACACAGATCAGAAAAAAATAGCTAGAGAGGAATTCAGTCTGGGGAGAAAAATAAGGAGTTAGGTTCATTCTCATTTTTAAAAAATTCCTCTGGAATGATATAAAAGAACATCTGAAAAAAGATTAAAAGAATAATAGTTTATCTTTTTTTAATGTTCAGGGTTTCAATTTCAAAAGACTTCAGTCCCAAACATAGAATAAATCAGTATGAATTGGATTGAAAAATGGAGAATAGTCAACATTTTTAGCAGTGAATGAAGATGTATAAAGTCAAAAATTTTTATCACAATTTCCCAATTCAAATTACTCCACTGAATCTTGAATTACCTATGGTTTGTGATAAATCTGTCTATATTGCCTAAAATCTAACTTCTTTTTATAACAGCCATCACACCAGCAGTTAGATTTGGGTGCGTTATGTGTTTTGTATATTATTTTTATAAAAATGATGCTAGATTAAAGGTCACTTGAAAATACAAGATAATAAGTACAAGATGTTCCTCATCTATTTAGATTCATGGACCTTATTATTACTGCCTTTGTCGGTATGACATCTTGGACTAAAAATGTAATCACCATAGTGTTGATAGCCCAGTCTTCTTAGGGAAAGGACTCAGATGCCTTAAGTGACATTCATGAATCATGGTTTCTTGTGTGAGAGTGTATGCAGAGTAGTTATTATCATTTTTTAAAAATCAGACAGCTGGGTTTGGTTTAAATTTTTTATTTATTCAAATGTGAGGAAAATTTATTGAAAGTATCACCTCCTCCTCCCTTCTCTTGGCTCCTTCTACCCTGCCCCAGGATGCTTCATTAACTGGGGTCTTTAGTTTTTTTGGTTTTGTTGGTTTGTTTTATTTAATTAGGTAAAGGCAGAATGGATCAGAGCAGTTTTTGTTCTTCATAAAAGCAGTTGTTTTCTAATGACTTGCCTGCCTATATCCTGTTGAAATGCACATAAACATAATGTAATGTGTTGATAACGCTGATTGCAGAAGTGGAACTTTACACAGTGAGCTGTTATTTTCCACACGGGACTCCAGACACCTACAAATCTTGTTGGGACCTATACTTACATGATGTTTATTGAGTCCCATTAAATGTACATCAAATACATAGTTTATGGCTTCTCTTCATTACTTTCACTTTGGAAGTACATTTTAATGAATGTGCTTTCTGATAAGCTAATAAAACATGAATGTTGGGAGAGGTCAACCTGTCTTTTGAGATTTAAATAAAAATTGGCGAGAGTCCCTCTGATGATTAAAAGGGAAGGCCAGTACCTCTCTAAGATATGTATGTATTTTGGGAGACTTTCTTTTTATAGATACTTCTAGCTTTGAGTTTGGGGATTTACAATAAGAAATAAGTATTTGGCCTTCATCCCTGTTTCTAGCTTAGTGCTCCAAAACGTGGTTCCCATCACATGGTTGTGGGAACCTGTGATTTATAGTTAGTCAGTCAGAAGTACAGGTAATTACCTGGGCTTCTTTCATTCAACATAATGTCAGTAGTTCTTTTTATTGATGTATATTTTTTCATTGCACATATATTTTACATCCTACTGCTTTGAGTTGTTTTCAGTGTTGGGCTGGATAAAACTACTTTGAGAATTTTGTATATGTATTTTGTTCATTTTTCTTGTATCTGTACCTTTGTTATATCACAGATAGCAATAGATTTAGCTTTAGTAAATACTGTCATACAGTTTTCTAAAGCTATATTTCTCCAAATTACACATGTTAACTGTGTTGACAAAAATAGTGTTAGAATTTGTTGACCTAAGCAATTCTGAATGTTTTGTGTTCTTGAGATGTAAATTCTAATTAATCAACGATATTCTATATTTCTTACTAACTTATCTTTGACTAACTTTTTAACATCTAACATAGGAGATGGTCTTCATGTTTATTGCTTTGGATCCTATATTTAGAACCGGAATCTGACTTAATATTTTAAGGATGTATTTTATATTGTTTACTTTATTCATAGTCTTAGCAACAGTCTATATATAATCAGTATGATTCATGAGGTAAAGAATAGTTATTATGAACTTATGTAGGAAAATCTCCCATGATTTTCTTTAGAGCATAGGAAAATGAGGTAAGAGAATATACTGAATATACATGAATATGGAAATTCCCCAGAAGTTATATGTGTGTTGCACACACATCCAGGTACATGGCTAATTCAAAAAGACAGCTTAAATAGCTAAGCCATATATTGATTTATGTATTGTGAACTGTTTATCTAAATCTGAAATCATGAAAAATGAACATTTTTCAGGCATATTCTTCACTATGTTTTACATGAGGAGATAAAAGATTTATTTCAAATATCCTTTTTTTGATTATAAAATAGTACATGGAACATTTAGAAAAATACAAAAAATTATTAAAAAGAAAATAAAATCACTTTAAACTAACCATCATGAGATGAACACTATTGACTAAGAGATCTATTTCTTCCTAACGTCATCTCTAACTTATGACAAGAGTTGGTAGAGATTGGGCTGATCTGTTCCGAGGCACTGTGAGATGTGCAGGGTACCGAAGATATGATACCGAAGTCTTCACGGAAAGATTAGATTTGAGTATATAATGAATAGGTTTCTTAATAATCTTATATGACCAATGAGGTTTTCTCTTTAACTCTCATGAACTCATGAATTTAAGGATAGATGATACACAATGCACACCATTTTTATTCTTATCCTTAATGAAGCTCAAATTGCCCCATCTTTAATGGGGGATATTTTCAAATTGTCTCCGGAGTCCTTTTGATATGATCTCAATGGTCCTTGTTAACTTCATTTTTATATAATATGAAAAGATATTCTAAGCATAAATGTACTTATCTTACACATTTTTAAAATTTATTTATTTATTTATTTATTTATTTTGCAAACCTGCAATCAACCATTCTCCAAGAAGCTCAAGTTTCTTTTAAGGGAAAGTGATGTTTCAAGAGCCCAATCTGGGCTTAAGGATGCTCATTGCTCTTGAGTTGACATTGCATTTAAGATTTTTCAGTCAGTGGGTGCAGGAAAAAAATAGATGTATCTGTTTGTGTTTGTTTGTTTTAAAGGTAAAATGCATCATAAGTTTATGCTAATATTTAATTCAAATTCAAGACTACAGAATTTTGCTTAACCACTTTTGTACCACATCTCCATTTTCTGCCTTCCTCATTAATCCCAGTATTCACTTACCCCAGGGATAGAATTAGAATATCCAAAATGGCTCATTCACTTTATTGCACATTCCATACCTGACACTCTCAGAATAGCAGTGTTAATAATACTGTAACCACCAAGAAAAACAGTTAAATATTTGCAGGGGGAGTCATATGATACCTCCATTCTTTCCCCCATGTTTTATGGTTGCAGTCTACTCTGTCACAGCGTATAACCACTGCATACTGTACTTGGTCCTTGTCAATCTTTACTTAGTTGTAATGCTAAAGATAAATCGCATTAAATGTTTACCACCAGTCCTTAGGTTAACATGTCTCAGACATTTTGTTGTCTGAGCTTCTTTTTCTAGTAGGTTCCTCAGCAAGGGCTGCAAAGAGCAACATGTTTCCAGTTCTTGTATGTTTATTTACAATTTGTCTGTTACAAATTGAAACATTGTTATCCTTTATTTATAAATTTTGTCCTTCTCACCATCTATTCTTCTTAGGGGATTATCTGTTGTATTTATGCACTCTTGTGTTTTTTCTAGTTTGATATAATTCTTTTATTTCTAATTCCTTCTTGAGTTTTATCACCATATTTCTGTTTTATTAATTTTGATTTATGGTGCTGTTTTATGTTACTTGTTTCCTTTTTATCATTTATGTCTAATGGCATTTTCTTAATATTCCTTTGAAATTGCAGGTTGAAGTTTTGACATGTTTTCTGGGCCTATATTTCTGACATGCTTTCATTGTCTGTAGGGTGTTATTCTGTCCTTTATTTTTTTTATGTGATAACTTTGTATTGGATTTGAGTATGATAATTTTGTCTTCCTATTTTTTTATGTAAAATTAGTTTTCTCAAATATTGCTCAGAAAGGAAGCTTGGTTTAGATGACTATTCTAACTTCACAGAACTCCCTCTTTTGTTGTTTTTATGCAGCATTAACAACATGGAAAGTCATGAAAAGCAGGGACCTACAGCCAAGATTGCTCTACCCAGCAAAGCTATCACTTAGAATTGAAGGGCAGATAAACTGCTTCCCAGACAAGAAAAAACAAAGTTCATCATCACCAAACCATTATTATATGAAATGTTAAAAAAGACTTACTAAGAAAAAGATCAAAACTATGAACAATAAAATTGCAACAAATACATATCTATCAACAATAGAATCTAAAAAACAAACAAGCAAACGAGAACAGAAACAGAATCAGGGATATGGAGAGCATTTGATGGCTGCCAGATGGGAGGGAGGTGTGGAGAATGGGTGAAGAGGTGAGGGGATTAGAATACAAACGGGTAGTTACAGAATAGCCACGGGGATGTAAAGTACAGTGTAGGAAATGGAGTAGCCAAAGAACCTGTTCATGAGCATGAACAATCGTGGGGGGATTGCCTGAGGGAGTAGGGGTTGCTGGCTGGAGGGAGGAAAAGGGGGAAAATTGGGACAACTGTAATAGCACAATCAATAAAATAAAAAAAAAAATGACAGTTTTCTTCCTGAAATTTTAATCCTCTGTTTCTCTCCTCAGTTTTGTTTGGATTTTCTCCCTCAATATCTTTCTTATCTATGACCTGCTCAATTTTGACTCTGCTCCAAAGAGTATGGATGGAGTTCTTTCTGGTGAAAGAAACTTGGTCTGTATGTTTTGTTGGAGAGGGCAAAACCCCTACCAGTTTCAGTAGCTGATGTGAAGTCAGTGTTTTCTATTTCACTGTTGGCAATTTTTGAGGGTTCTTGTTCTCAGGAGCATCAAATACACTTCAGCAACTCTTTGCATTTTTCCTACACAGGTGCTGACATAGTGCACATCTTGGGGGCATTGATTTTATCCTACTTACATTTCAGGGTGTAAGGGATGCCTTGCCACCTAATTTTTAAATAAATATTGCTCATGAAGTTTTGATTTTGCAATCTAGTTACTGTTTTTTAATGTGGAAATTTCAAAATTCTAAAATCTGTGCTTCTGTTTTACTCCTATCTTGCCAGAATTCTCAAATTCCTTTGAAAACAACCAGGCTCATTTACCATGACCCTTTGTCTTTGCAGCTAGAAGTCAATTGACAGAAAGAAAAAGCAAACTAAACACGGTGGAGTGTGTGTGTGTTTGCATGTGCCCACGCACACGTGTGGATTCACTCGGGGAAGAGACGTAGCAGCTGGCAGCATGGCTATATAAGTACGTGGTTGTGTCCTAAAAGTTCTGTGTTTTGACCAGAAATATTTTTCACATTTTGAACATGGGAAGTTTTCCTTTCGGTTTGTGGCATGAGCACTGTTTGTTGAACTAGCCTTTATTTTCAGATGTATTTTTGTCTCTCGAAATGACACCAGGACTACAACATTGCCAATTACCCTGTGGTGGGTTATTTTGTCAGCAACTATATTTCCCCCCTCAGAATCTATAGCTGTTCTGATCTAGAAAGAAATGGGCTTCTAGTTGTGCTTGGAGTATTTCTTTTTGCCATTTACTTTAGTTCACTTTTCATTAGAGGCTTGGATAGGTCCAACATTATTTCCAAACCATGCTTCTAGAACAATTGCATTTTGTCACTTACAAACCTCTCTCTTGGTAAACCATGGATCTTGAGATCTGAAAAAGCCAAAAACTTAGGGAAACAGAGAAGTTGCTTAACTTAAGACAAATTTCTCTTAAGGCTAATGAATCAAAGACTTGCTTATCCTCCCTTTTCTACTTATGCCACCATCTATTCGGGATTGGTTATTATGGTAACTGGGAACAGAATAATACAGAATGAGATTTATTAAACTGATCCATTCGAATGCAGCTTTCACTTTATACTTTTTGGATTTAACAGTAAGATATTAAAGTTCAAAAATAGATCTACAGTAGAGTGTACAAATTCAAAAAATGATTAAACACTTTCTATATATAAGGCACAGATGGTTTATGATGTGAAGGGTTGGAAATTAAATGCCTCCAATGGCCAGAGGCATTAAATGTGAACAGGGCCAAGAGTAATACAGTAGGAGGTGGTGGAGAATGAAGAATCTGACACAATTGAATGTGTTTATAAAGTACTGTGAAGCTTAAAAAATGCCTGTGTGCTTAATATAGTGTATATTCCTGCAAGTTTATGACACCTGATTCACTGTGAAATACATTACTATAAAAATTATATTGATGTGATTAAACTATTTATTAATACCTATTTAGAAATTTATAGGTAAATAATTTTAAGATAAACAAAAGCTTCCTGTTTATATGCAAGAAAACTCAGAAATGTTTACAGAATAAATGAATACCCAAGCTCTTTATAGAAAAAATATATACTTTATTTTCGACTAGAAAGGTGCAAACATGTAACTTTTGGTCACACTCTCAACAAATAAACTGTCCCAAAACAGCCATAGTCAAAGTAGAAAGAAATGCTCCCGTGTGGAAAAACTGATCAACTGTATAGAGCCACTCATTTCAATAAAAGCCATTTGTTCATCAAAAGTGAGGTTATCCCATTTCCAACCTACAAATCAGACTTCCAAGGGCATCGCTGGCTCACCTTCAAACAAAATGATCTGTTTTGATGGACTGTCACTCTGACTGAGCAGAATGTCCATTTAAATATCCATGTCATGCTTTGAATGATCAGACAAGCTTTATGTCTTACCTATGGTGTTCGGAATCGAGGCTAACATTGGAAATATCAAAGCATTAAAAACATAAACAAAAAGGCACAAACAACTTTAAATTAACTTAGATAACTGTACAAATATATATATATACACACACAATATTTACAATACCAATACAAAAAATCTGGCTTGTTACAGGCAAATTAGCTTGCCACAAGCTGTCCAGTCTAATAGACAGAGTTCTGATTCCTGAACATTGTCATTCGAATCAGAATGTCAGGGCTGAGTCCACTGTTCCGACCTAAAGAAGAACTCGACTCAGCCTCACGATGGCAGAACACACCCTAGCTGTCAGCTACAGGCAGGTCAGTGAGCGTGCTAACGTCTCCCCTCTCAATGACCCCGCAAATAGCAGGCACAACACTACTGTAAGATTTCGAGCCCTCCCCCTGCTCCTAAAGCCACACCTTAGTATACATTCTGGTGCTATGTGCTAATGTAGTCCCACTGTCAAGTCTTACTTTCTTCAAACCAGTGTCTGGGGTTGATAGACTATTTGAATGTCACACGGCACAATATTTTGAATTTGCAGGGAATTTTTCTTTTCCCCAGTTAGAAAAACCGATTTAAATAATTTGTGCTACTGAAATCATGTTTACAGAAAAATGAGATGTGGATCAGTTCAAGTTACAGCCCAATGAGTTAATGTCTCTCACTGTCTCTGGCTTTATGCATGTCTCCATGCATCTTCCTGTAGTAGGGTGACTCAAAGATGTCATTGTCTCCAGGACAGTTGTAATGGCAGGCACAGGTCTTGATGAACATCATGCTCCTCTTCATGACCTCACCATCAGAACACTTGAACTCCATGGGAAGGGTGGTGGTTCTGTGAGGGGTGCAGCATCGGCCGTCCGTGCATACTCCGCAGAACTTAGGCCTGTATGCCTTCACGCTTGTGCAGCCAGAAAGCTCAAACTTGACAGGCTTGGAGATTTTGGGGGTACGGATGCACTTTTTGCCCTTCTAAGGAGACAGGGGAGGAGAGAAAAATCAATGCCTGTACAAGGGAAGTAGCTTTCTCCAGTCTCTGTGTGTTCTAGGCTTATATTGTCTGACTTCTGTTTACATTTTGAGGAGAGGAAGTTTGAGTCTCCTTTGCCAGTTTTCCAAAAATAGGCATAGCCTCTTTTGGGATGTCTTGAATTAACTAACACTGTGGTGGTTTTCGTAGTGGAAAGCTGGTGGCTCTTATTACATAACATCTCATTCCAGCAAACAGCACAATGGTTAGATATTTTTGGAGATAATAGGCCTATAATGACAAGGGTGGTTGGAGACCTAACTTTGGTCCTATCTACCATCATTCCATGAAAATCAGTTAACAGGAGCAGAACATGTACCTTAATGTTCTCTTCTAGGTCAGCTTCGCAAGGCCTGACCATGCAGAGCCGGCTCTGCTTCTCCAGCCTGCAGAAGGCGTTGTCGTTGGTAACCCGGGTGGAGATGCCCATCCCACAGGTCTTGGAACAGGCACTCCACTCTGTGGTCTGGACCAGGCAGTTGGCTCGAATCATAGTTGGGTCTGGGCCCAACGTGTCTTCCAGTCGGTAAGCTAGGAGGGCAGAGCACACAAACACAAGGTAAGATGCCAGGATAAGACATTTCCCCCTTCCCTTGGCAAAGTTAGCACTCAGTCCCTGGGGGAGAATTGCAACACTGACTTAGAGGAAGATTCAACTCACCGGCAAGAGCAGGGCCAACCATGGTTTGGTCCTTGGGCTCATCGCACACCCACTCTTCACAGCATTTCCCGGGCAGCTTGACCCTCCGCGGGAAGGGGCAGTCAGGGCTGGGCAGGCGAACATCCATGCTGCACAGGGGCACGCAGCCCACAGCCCCATCCAGGCAAGTGCACTGGTATTTGCAGCTGCTCTGGAACGACTCTCCACTCCGGTACACCGTCCCTCCGAAGATGCAGGGGGCACCATCCTTGGCTGAAAGAGTGGATGGGAGAAAGAGTGGGTGCGGGCGTCAGGCATCGGTCCCTGGTACTCTTAACAGTAGGAGCACTGGAGATGAGAGTTGGGTTCAGGGCTCCAGGGGGCGGGCTGGAAACAGCCAGAGGAAGGGACTCAACTGGTGAGGCTTATTGGCTTATTTTCTTGTGGGAAGGTGGGCGTGAGGGAGGAGGTGGCCGGTCGCTAAGAGTCTCCCCCGGCACCTCGGCTAGCGGTGGTGGTAGCGAGGGGAAAGGGGCCCTGGCCGGGGCTGCAGGTCTTACCCGTGCACACGCCGATCTTGCGGTTGGCCGGGGAGCCAAAGTCGCAGAAGAGATCTCTGTGGGGGTCGCAGGGGTCGCGCTCAGTGCACAGCTCGCCCAGCTGCTTGGCGCACACCCGGCAGCAGCCGCAGCCGTCCAACACCAGGCTGACGCCGGCGGGGCAGCGCGGCGCCGGGGCCGCGCACTGGCACTGGCCGCTGCAGTCCAGGCCCGAGGCGGGCTGCAGGGAGAAGAGAGCGGTCAGCCCGGCGCACGCCCCTGGAGCCGCCGGGCCCTCCCCTTCCCGCCGAGTCCCTCCCCACCGGCGCCGGCCGCCGCGGGGGTCTGTGTGCGCTCACCTGGCTGCAGAAGGCGAGCAGGATCCCGAAGACGAAAGAAACGCGACCCAGTTCGGCGAACATGGTCGGACCACTGCTGATCGAGGGTCGGAGTATGCAGCAGGATGGGCGAGGCGCGGTGGGCGGGAGGCTGGATCGTGGGCTCTGGTTGGAGGTGCCTGGACGCGCCGGGCTGTCGATTCTGGAGCTGTCGGCCGGGGCGGCTGCCGTCGGGCTGGAGGCGGTCGGTCGCCTGTGGTTGGAGTTGCACTGGCTGCCTCCTCTCGGCTGGGAAGAGTTGTTGTGTGAGGCTGGGGCGGGCGGCCGAGGCTTTTATACGCTTAGGGCGGCCCCGGCTCGCCAATGAGCTGAATGGAGTCCCACACAAACAGGGACATTCCTTGCATTCCTCCCCACCTTCCTGCCTCATCAACTCACACCGGATTGATCCTGACCCCTTGACACTCAGCATTCCTCCCGTCTGAAAAAGCTGGCACACTCCAGCTCACTTAAAAAAAAAAAAAAAAAAGAGAGAAAAAAAGAAGAAAAAAAGTCTCAGTATTTCTAGCACCAAATAGGATTTTTCCCCCTTGCCTCTTCGCACCACTCCTGACTTATATCATTTAAAAACACATCGACAATTATTGCTTTTTATACCACTCACTTCTGTTTCTAATAGTTGTGCCTGTTCTACCCACTGACAAATCCCCCTTAGGATGTACGTAGCGAAAGAAGCCAACAACAGGGATTCCTAGAACAATTCTAACGGGTTTCCTATGTATTACCTTTGTAATAATTTTAATTTTAGAGGCCGTCTGCCTTTGAAACTCTTCAGAGAGCAGAAGAGGAGTTAGTTGCTTCTAAGCTGAAATCCACAAGAAGCCTGCCTACCTGCACAACCCTGAATTCCATGATGGAGATGTAGGAGTCTGATCTTCGGTGCCTTGGGATAGTGGTTTGCATGCCCATTGCCAGAACAGAAGGAGAACAAAGCCTCTGCCTGAGTGTGCATGCAGTTTTCAGGGGGAGATTTCCAGCACTCTCGCTTTGTTTCCTCTTAACACATGTGGTGGTTTTATTGTTGGGGTATAGGGAGGGAAAGGATGAGTGGGCATCAGTCTTTCCAGAAAAATGGTCTTACTGTTCTGGCAGAGCGAGATGGTTACATGGTGGGCAGGTAGAGGTTCCGAATGTCAGGGTGAGAACACAGGAGTAGGAAGAGAGGGGAATCAGACAAGAGGGGGCCAGCAAGAAGATTGGGGTTCTTGAAAACTCCACTGGGGATCTTTGAGAAATGAGTGAATTTTCTTACACTCAAACCTGTTAACTTCAAGTATGGATTGTACTTGGTTTGTCTTGCAGTAAAAAATCTGTTTATGTAACAAGAGCAGTGTTATCCATTATATCCGGTTATCAATTAAGAGTGTCAGTGAGTAATATATTTTAGTGACTCTCCACATGTCTGTGAATAGTGACTGCGACTTCTTATGACCCAAGGGGTGTGCAGCCTAATGGGATGAGATCAGGGCAAGGAGAGAACAGCTGTTATTCCCTCTGCTTGTGTACAGGTATGAAATATGGCCAATAACATCTAAGCCTGTCTCCATTTCTTAATATTGTTCGTTAGCTTCACTAAGGACTTAGTTAGTGAACTGTGCTTTCATTTAGAATCTATAGTGTAGTTGTGTTTTTGTTAATAGTTCCCATTACCATTTCATGTGAAGAGAGTGATTCCAGGACCATGCCAGTTTTTTCTATTGTAATGCCACGTTGTTTGACAGTGGTGTTACCAGTGAGCTGTTGATGCTTCCTTCATTGGTTGAAGATAACCGTGTCTGTTTCTGATGTGAAGACAAGCTCTCAGAAACAACACTGTAGATGTACAAGTTGCAAACAGCCTGTTTAAACTGGGCATATTTTTTTAAAAGTTTCAATTCATTCTGTTGAAAAATAGCCAAGAAAAAAAAAATAGCCACTCCAGCTTCAGCATAGGCCACATCATCTGTACACAATTACCTTGTTAAGCAATCCACATGTTGTACAGTGTAGTTGTGTGTGTCAACAGTGTGAATGGCCAGCAAAGGGGGCCTCTGAAGCTCAGGAAGAATTTTCATCATTGTTAGTTAATGTTCTTTCCAAACATTCCTCAAAGAGAAGAGGCCTACAAGTTCCTATTTAAAGAAGGAACATTCCAAGTTATGTTAATAGCCACATGTGTATTAAAGGCAACTTGGCCCCCAACTGTTTCTTCCCTTGTGGATGATTTTAAAAGTCCAAAATATGTGGGAAGCCACAGTGAAATCTTTCAAGACCTAAACCCCCAATTACATCCACCACTAATAGCTGGAAAGGTGTGGTAAATGGGGAAGGGGAGGGATGTGAAGTCCTAACCTCACCTGAGGTGGGATGTGGGCTCAGTGGTGAGCTGTCTCAGCTTGCAGGGTGAGGTAGATGGGAGAAAGGTGGGGATTTCGGAGTCTTCTGGTGAGTCTGAGAGCCACCATCAGCAGTTTCATGTGAAACAGAGTGAAGACTTCCATTCATGGAGAGGATAAACTGCTGGACTGGGTTATGGTTGGGTGAGCTGGGTTGTATTCTTGGACCTGCCATTCACAAATCTCAGGGAAGTCACAGTAGGAGCTACCTTCCTGTTTGCACTTAAACGATCATGCTAATAATGAGTATTTTTTATTTCCTCGCATTTAATGATGGGTAATTAAATTAAAATTCTCATGGAATTGTACTTTATTTATTTTTTTTAGACTTTCTTGATTTGCTCTTTCTCCACAAACATAATAAAAAATATTACCATTCTGCCTTGGTGGTAAAAATACATTGTATATGATTATACTGTAAAATTCACATAGTCCCTTGAAGTGTTAAAAGTCCATAGCAGCTCCAAATGGATGGTTTGAATATTGGCTAAGAGGCAATAAGCATATTGAAATATACAGAATATGGAATGTCAAATAGAAAAATAACCTGTGCCTTATAAGGTGTATCATCAAAACTCTTTTGAAGGGTTTAAAGTAAAAGTTTATTATCGAGACAGAGAGAAATGACACCCAAGACATTCACAGACTCAAAAGTATGTTTGTACTGTGATACGGACCATCCAGTGCCAGGAAATTCAAAGGGAAGGGGAGGGCTGACACTCTGCCCCTAACTCATGCCATGGGGCTCTGAATTCTTGCACTATTATAAATGACTCAGCAAATGTTTGTGTGTGCCTGGGCGGTAAAGTGGAAATAGTGGCTTCTTATAACTACGTCCAACTCTGACTTATCCCAACCCTTTTGAGTGACAGCAGGTCCAGGGTTGGGAGAAAAAGGTCTTTGAATTTGTGTGCAAAATGGTTAAGATGCACTAATTTTGTCTTGTAAGCAAGTGTTTATCTACCAAAAGCTTTTTAGAGAGCATTTTTTTTTCTCCCTTAGTAAAATGAGGAATTCACTAAGCTGGCCACTGAGCCCTGTTTACAGAGCTATATAAGGTGTCTGTGTGTCTATGTGGGCATCATTTGTGCAGGTCGTTTGGTTAAGTCTTGTTAAGATGTTCAGCTGTGGATGTACTACATTCCTTCTCGTATGCTTCTTGTTGTTTTTCCCCCCTAAAAAAAAGGTTACTTGATCAGGTATCAGACAGAGAGAAAACCTGGCAGGACTACAGGAAAGTGGCCAGACTTGGAGTGTTTGTGTACTTAAAGAAGGAATTTTGCACATTTTCAACTTTGAATCCTGGACGTTTTCTTATAAGAGCAAGTAGGAGTCTGTGCCAGCCCTCAAAGCGGAAATCAAAGCTCCCAGGGAAACATACTGGAGGAATGTGACTCAGAGCCAAGACATACGCAATGCATACACTGAACTGTCAGATTTATAGGAAGTCTGGCCATATAAGGGCATCTGGACAGTGAGTGATTTGTTGTGACTGAGGCTTGGGAGTGGGCTTCTGATGTTTCTAGCATGCCTCAAATTCAGTCATGTAAATGAATGTGCTAGAGGGCTTTTCGCAAATTCCAATAAATATTATCCTAAAGACTTCAGGGTCCCTGGCTTGGTTTACACTGCCTTATGTTTGCTTAAGATGAAGGTTAAGGAGAGGGCATACTTGCTGGGAGTTCAGAGGTGGGAGCTAAGCATGGATGTTTGCTATCTAAATTACATTCAGTTCCTTCATGTGCTTTTTCCTCCTTAATAATTAGTTCTCTGGCTTTCTTAGGGTATTTTCTGATGCAAAGGTATTTGTCAGAAGGTAGTAGAGGTTGTTTCATGTAGTCTGTGTTTCATTTACTTACTTGTAGTTGGAGTAGAGGGTTAGAGGAGTGAAAAAGGAAAGGATTTAAAAAAGATATGATATGTCCTTCAGTTCACTACTTGTCTCACTTATTTTCTAATTTTATTTTTCAATTACAGTTTGCATTCAATATTATTTTGTATTGGTTTCAGGTGTACGGCATAGTGGTTAGCCAATCATATACTCTATAAAGTGTTTTTCCCCCAGTACTTCCAGCACCCACTTGGCACCATACGCAGTTATTACAATATTACTGACTGTACTTCCTGTGCTGTACTTCACATCCCCGTGGCAGTTCTGTAACCACCAATCTGTACTTCTCAATCCCTTCACCGTTTTCACCCAATCTTCCACGTCCTCTCTCCTCTGGCAACCATCAGTCCATTCTCTATATCTACGAGTCTCTTCTGTTTTGCTTGTTCATTAATTTTGTTCTTTAGCATCCACATAAAGGTGAAACATATGGCATTCGCCTTTCTTTGCTGACTTATTTCACTTAGCATATTACCTTCTAGGTCTATCCATGCTGTCGCTGATGATAACATTTCATCCTTTTTTATGGCTGAGCGTATGTACATATTTGTCTTTTTTATTCACTGGTCTGTTGATGGGCACTTGGGCTGCTTCCACATCTGGGCAGTTGTTGACAACACTGCAATGAACAAAGGGGTACATGTGTTCTTTTGAGTTAGTGTTTTGGATTTCTTCAGGTATGTACCCAGAAGTGGAATCACTGGGTCATAAGGCAGTTCCATTTTTAATTTTTTGAGGAAACTCCATACTGTTTTCCGCAGTGACTGCACCAGTCTGCACTCCCACCAACAGTGCACTAGGGTTCCCTTTTCTCCACAACCTCGCCAACACTTGTTTGTTGATTGATTGATGATAACCGTCTGACAGGTATGAGGTGATATCTCATTGTGGTTTTAATTTGCGTTTCTCTGTTGATTAGTGACATTGAGCATCTTTTCATACATATTTTGGATATTAACTCCTCATTGGATGTATAATTGGCGAATGTCTTCTTCTATTTTGTGGGGTTGTCTTTTCATTTTATTGATAATTTCCTTTGCTGTGCAAAACATTTTAGTGTGATGTAATCCCATTTGTTTATTTTTTTCTTTTTTCCCATGCCTGAGGAGATGTATCAGAAAAAATATATTGCTAAGAGAAATGTCAGAGATTTCACTGCCTGTGTTTTCTCCTAGGAGTGTTACATTTACGTCTTTAGTCCATTTAGAGTTTATTCTTGTACATGGTATTAGAAGGTAGTGTAGTTCACTTCTTTTCTTGGTTTAGTTAGAATCCTGTGTGGCCTCTAGTCTGCTTTCATTAGCTTGAGCTGGTGCTAGAGAACATGGGTGCTACCAGCGATGGAGACAAGTCTCTAATACTTTTCCTGACAGATTAGAAACTCACATTTTTTACAGTTTAGCAAACAGGAGTCTTTACAGACCTTGGTTTTACCAGCCTAAATGAGAAGAATCTTCTTGGTGATACTTAAGTCTTAAGTGATAATGAGTAGGAATGGAAAAGAGTGCAGATAACCATTCTCTTAAATGTGTAATTTGGTGAAAACAAATCAACAGGCTTAAGAGGAAGAGAGAATTGAAACAAATAACTTATTTCAAAGAATGAGAGTAAGTTAAAGGATAAATATTTAGAAAGGATGAGTATAAAATGTACATGTATGTGTCCCTAGAAATTCTGCTGGAGGGTGGGGAAGTGGGGAGGGGCTAAGCCAGGTCCCATTGTTTCATCCTTTGAAATGCGCTCCTTCCTCCTGCTGAGAAGAACGAGTCCCTTCTCACAACTTCAGGGCTCCAGTTTTTAAAAACCATTAGGTGGTGCCCAGAGCACTGGCTGGAAGCCTGGAGGTGTAAGTTCCACACCTGGCATGTACCTGTCACCTGAGCTCCGGGAAGGCACTAATCCTCACTGAGCCCCACATTATCCATCTTTTTAGCCCAAGGAGACCACATTTATGAAAGTACTTTCACATGGTGTATTAGAATTTGAGACGTACCTATTTCTTCTGTTCTTTAGTGGCTCTTCTTGAGCTTGAGACTAAACCCAACTCAGCCTTGCCTGTGAAAGTCCATCACAATTGATTTAGAACCCCATTTGTCTTTGTAGGGATTTCAGTGTTAAAATTGTGAGAACTTAGAGAAAGTCAAATCCTATTCATTCACTTTTTAAATTAGATGTTTAGAGTTGATAGAAATATTTAACAAAGGAGACTATTTGTGTCTCATGCCCCTGATATCCCTTACATGTCATCTGTATAAAAGAAATATAACAGTATATTTCTCTTTTAATCATAGTTTTCAGGACACATAAAAAGACATCCATACCCAGCTTTGGTTACATGATAGCATCTGCTCTCTTCATTTTCATTTCATAGTTTTCAGTCCAATTTTTTTGGGGGGCGGGTATGGGTTTTCTAAATAGTCCTTTTTTCTGCAATGAAAGCATGTGCCACTCACTAATCCTCAGATAAGAAATGGTGCATCAATATTAAAGAAAAAAACTAAAACAATTGTTACTGTCTGCATCGATGATGTTTTCTTTAGATTTTTTTCTTAGAAACCAAGATGGTGTTCTTTTGTTTAACATAATGCCACAGGCTTTTTCACTCTATCTATATTTGTTTTAACACTTTTCTTACATTTCACCTTATAAAGTGAACTGTGGTACCATGATAATGGCAAGCACATTTTCACATTAAGTGGAAACTGGTTGCCAGCGCATTGAAAACCGAGTTGTTCGAATTGTCCAGAGAGTTTCTAAAATATTTCCCTACCTGTGAACTTTTAAATAAGCGTGCCTATGGGAATCGTGCATTAGACTCAGAACACGTGGATAGGGCTTTTTGAGAAGATGTCTGACCTTCTGGGAGCTCACACCATTTATGAAGAAGAAGCAAAGCACACTCTATTTAAATAAACTCTTGACACCATCAGATTTAAAGTAAAAGTGAACTAACACATTGTTTACTTTGACATTAGAATGCACAAAGCCAATTTGGCGTGATCAATTTAACAAGAAAGCCCCCAAAGCTCTGCCTGGGTACCTGAAATGAATATCCTACACGGCTGTTACCAGTTCTGTTTATGTAGAAACTTTAATTTCAAAGCTCTTTCAAAAACACAATCTCACTTCAGCTTCAAAATAACCTTGTGGGTAGCTCCCCATTTGCAGAGGAGAAAATTGAGGCCCAAGAAGGCTACATGATAATGCGAGCTTGATTAGAGGTGAATTTGAATTCAGTTTTTGTAAAGGAGATCTTGTCTCTCTGCTTCTTGTCTTCATACATAGTATTCTCTGTTCTTATGGGTTATCTGAGATCTTCTTAAGCTTCTTAACCATGATACCCAGGAAGGTATGTAAAACATTGTGGGCTGATTGGCAGATTCAGTATTATGCTGCAGTCTGAGATATATAAAAAGCATGAAGTAGAAAGATAATATTTATTGATCTGTATTAGGAGAGACCTTTGGACTTAGAAAAATTTGTACATGTTTTTACAGTTAAGATTTTTGTGATTTTCCTCTGTCAACAGATGTGTTGCTTCTTTTCCACTAATGAACTGGTGTAGCTAAAAAAGGAAAAATGAATCAAGATGATGGTTGTGCTTTGGGAAGCTTAATATCAGGGTGTGTACTAACTACCGTGACATCAGCTTCAGCCCACACTGAAAACGGTCAGTCTCTAGCCCTGGGTGATCTTGTTTAGGCTGAGACTCAGACCGACCACAGGCATCATAAAAGTCTTCTGGACTACTTGCATCGTTCACTGATAAGCTACTCTAAGGAATGAAAATGACGAAGTTGCAGACAGGCCATGTGCATGGAAGCAGTATCCACTGTAAACAGATCTTTTTTTCACAAGTACCCCTTAATAGCCGTGTCCCCACATGTTGACATAGTGCTTATTTTCTCAACTTCCTTCTTCAGTGAAAGTGCACTTTCCTCAGACTGAACGTAGTTTGGATTTCAAGCTTATAATTTTCTCTTTTCTCATTTTGCCTTGGAATGATTGCTTGGAGTCACGACTTGTTTCATTTTGTTAATGGAATTAGGTCTATGCCGTAACTACACGTGGCAGAGAATAAGAGTGTTGTCCAGGAATGGCAGGTTTATAATGAGGGATTTTTCTTATTGATGCGTGCATGTGTGAAAGTTAACAACTTTAGGATAAAATTTCGTATAACCATAGTCCTGCTAACATCTGAAAATATTTCGCCATATAGATGATGAAGGACAATTTTGTCCAAATGAATCTTTTGTGGCTTTTTCATCCTTCTGGCTGCTCTCTCTGTTGATTCTTCTTACTCATGTATTTTGCCCTGCTGTATCGGTGTATGGTGGTTTCATGAGACTCTGCTTGCCTTCACCTCTCTAGGTAAGAAAGCAAACCTCCAGTCCAGCTGCAAATAGACTTTGAATCAATTTTACTCTGCAGTACGGCCGGGCAGTGCCACAGCCAAATGGATTCTCTGTTGGCTTTACCAACTTATCAGGTAGGCCCTTCTCTCACCAGTCAAGCATATTTTTCCTTGCTAGCTTCTGCAGGAGTGGACTGAGGGGGCCCCACAGCGTGGCTGGTACCACTTATGCCTCTCTGATGTTCTCTTCTTACTCAGTGGAGCCTGGTCTTAATTTTGAGAGGGCTCAGGGACTCCAAACTCCTGTAATTTTCACACATCACATCCACATTTCTAAGAAAGGAGGATGACCTTATTTATACTGAGGAGAAATTGCAATCCAGAAAGCCATTTTGTCTATAACAAGTGCCAAGGACTAGGGAAAGTCTTAGACTCTGTGTGAGTGAGGGCAGGTGACCAAATGCATCAACAGGACCACCTCCTGGTATCGTTCAGAGAAGCGCTGCTGACAGTCCCTTTGCTTGCGGCTCCTGATTTTCCCGGCAGTGGTGGTAGTAAAGAAATACTACCCTTTTACTATTTCAG
Source organism: Anoura caudifer (assembly GCA_004027475.1). NCBI lineage: Eukaryota > Metazoa > Chordata > Mammalia > Chiroptera > Phyllostomidae > Anoura > Anoura caudifer. The sequence goes on from PVKU01000693.1 coordinate 68,205, forward strand.
ACAACTCAACATTCAGTCAAGCTAGGCCTAGAAGAGCAAAGGGAAAAAAAAGATACCAATAGATCATTACAAAAGCTTTTTGGTGTTTACATTTATTTTTAAGATCTCAAAAATAACATTTTACAAAATAAACTTGATTCATACTTAATTAAACAAGATTTTCAACAATTCTAGTTCAATATCTTAGTATGAAATTTTATTACTTTAAAATAGATTAATTCCATAGTTCATAAAATAAGCCACCACTTTGGATTTAGCTGGGCCAACTTTTTGTTACCTTGATTTTAAATGTCCTATTAATAGACATAATTTAAAATTGATTTGAATCTATCATTTGTTGTACTTTGTATTTCTCTTTCTGTTTCAGGAGAGGTCTTTTCTTCTCCCTTATTTCATTATTTAGCCATTTTATTAAATGCCTGCCATTGAGCAAACTACTACACTTGATCTTTCTAAGCTTCAGTTGGCTCCTCTTAATTAATAGCACCCACCACAGAAAATTGTTGTGACAATTTGTGAGGATTAAATACCCCAAATTGACCACAATGCCTGTCACAGAGTAAGCACACAATGTATGTTCATTAAAGTAAAAAAAAAAAAACCTTTCCTTTTAGTTCATCTTTAAATATTTTAGATACTAAATTTCTGCCTTAGCACATTGCCAAACATTAGCCCGTAGCCCGGTAGGTTTCTGGATCATGCATTATGCAGATTTCATGGAAAGAAAAGAATGTTGTGACAATTTCTGTTGACAGCCTTTTGCTAGAATGACACACACTATTGTTATGTCACTTGTGAATGAGTTCTGAATTGTGGTTCTGTTCTTATGAACCCCTCGCTTTTTTTTACTATCAAATTGCCACAGGGGGGAGTATAAATTTTTGAACAGAAAGAATACAGTTAAGGAATTTAATACCAATTATATTAGGAATCCCTTATCTAAAACGTCTATATAGATTATACGAATGCCCATGAGCAAGTATAAATTTTGATGATAAAATAATAAATTAGACTGCTGTTCAATCTTAGATTTAATAATTTTGTGATAGTTGCAAAAACAGTGCCTGGAAAATGTCTCTGTGTGAAACGGAGAAGTGTGTGTGTGTGTGTGTGTGTGTGTGTGTGTGTGTGTGTACACACGGGCAATATTGATGCTGCAGGAGAGGGAAGAAAACTTCAGTTTCTAATTTTGCCATTAAGGTCATAAACGAGAGAGGGAAAGTGAGTAAGTGCGAATATATATAAAGAGAGGATGAGAATGACTTGGGCACAGGAATGTGCCACAGCCTCAGGACCTGTGCGTATGGGGACATTTAGCCTGATGGAATTCAATAGCTACATAAGACAACTTCAAAATACAGAGAGGAGTGCAATGGAAAGTGAAGTATCCTTTTGAATAATACAATTGTATTTAACAGGTATAAAAATCATGACCTAATTTTATAATACTAATAGCCCAAAATGTGATTATTTCCTCTGCCTCTAAGTGTTTCATGAGAAAGAGGAGAGAGAAACAACCAGTACGAAAAAACCTGGTGTGACTTTTTTATGGACGTATGCTGGTTTAAAGGAGAAGAAGAGAGGAGCTGCCAGGGCATTCTAGGCCTTAGGAATGGTGTGAACGACCTTGACTTTGCGAATGCGAAGTCATTCCATTTGTGGTGAAAATGGAAGAGAATAGATGGACTGTTTGATTCAAACCAATATGGGGATGAATTGGAAAGTTTGGGGAAGGAAATGCAGTGGTAGGAACCAGAATCCTAATATTTTCCTTTTACTGTAATGTTGAATGTATCACTTATATTTTTAGTTCTCTTATTATTTCAGAGACTTTTGTAGAATTATCAGGTAAAATTAAGAGAGCCTCAAAACTGAGAATTAGAATGCTGAAATCATTGTTATGCTTCTGTTCTTCCTTTGCTTTAATAAACAGCCTCTGTTGTTTTTTCCTCTGCCAATTGCAAAGTGCCAGGCGTATGGAAAAAACAGAAAGCACAATAAATATTTGTTGAACTAATGCATCTTTCTTGAGGACAGAGATTATGTATTTTTTTTCTATTTATGCTTCTCCATGACTCCTACCAGGACATTAGACATACAGTGGACATTCGATAACTACAAAGTACACAAATGTTTATATTATCGAGGAACAAACATGGCTAAAGTGAATATTATGTGGCCAAACTGTCTGACAAATTACTCTATTCATTCACTCAGTAATGGGTGCATTCACTGAACACTGTGCTAATGTGAGGACTATTAGTCTACTGGTGATGTTAGCAAGAGTTTCATGTCTTTATGCCTTTATACAGGCTGTCCAGTTCTTCCTCTTTCTTCAATTCTCAGCTCACATGTCACTTTCTTCTTGGCATTCCAGACTGGGTTGGGTGCGTCTCCTTTGTCCAACTGTATGGTGGTTTGCCTGTGTCCCTTACCAGACAGAACTTCACAAGAGCAGCATTGAGTCATTCACCTTTAGGTCCCTAGTACCAAGCCCAATACCTTGTTTATAGATGTCGCTTGATGAGGTTTGTTGAGTAAGTGTTTGTGGAACAAATATAATCTTTAATGATGGTGTTGTCAGATATCTGGCTTTGAACTGTCAATTTGGCCTCTAAGTGTGGTGTTCAGAAAACTAACTGAAGAAAAAAAATACCCTACCAGAATTGCAAGAGTTTGGAGATAAATGATGACTGAACATGAAATAAAAATTGAAAAGTCATAAAAGGCAATATAAATATAAGATGAAATGTATATTACCATTAATAAACCCTTCGTATTATGAGGGTATATACATGTTTTATTGCTATGCATTTTTTACTGTGCATCTAGTGTTTCTGTTGAAGTTTTACAGGCAACCCTTTCAGTATGCCCTGAATGTGGGAGCAGGGCAGCCAGGGACCTTAGAGGTCATTCAGTTCAAATACTGGTTTATTGAAGAAGTAAAACCTTCATCCTCAGAGAGGACAAAGTCAGGCACATTTTGGTGATACAGTCTTATCTGTGCTGCAGCGGGCAAAAGGACCCCTCTTTCCACAACAGTACCCTACCAGTCCAGTAAACAGCTTGGGGCAGGGAGCCAGACGGATGGGTCTGCTTCTTCACACTCACTGCTTCCCTGTGGCCACCCATGGGCTCTGGAGGAAGAGGGGAGTTGCCACAGTACATGTCTGTCTACCATCTAGAAGGGAGACCCTCACGTACGTTACTAACAACAACGGTGGCTACCATTTACTGAGGACCTATGCTAGACTGATTATGTACGTGAATGCAGATCTTCACATGACCCTGCAAGTTTATGAAATTTACTCTATTTTTATAGATGAGGGGGGTTAGGAGGGTGGGGAAAATACATGTCATGTCCATGTCAGAGCCAATAAGTGGCAAAACCAGGATTCCCACCAGGACTGTCTAACTCCCCAGATTCCATAGGTTTTTCCAGATACCACATTACATTTTATGAAGTAAAGAGGGTATGGTCACCTGTCAATACATGTAAGATAATATGATATATTAAGAACAAAGCATAATACTTGCTGTAGAATTTAAATGCTTACCTATTGTTAGAGAAGTAACTACATGAATGTGTATGTGACTTTTACAAAGAAAGCAAATCACCCTTTTAGATTTATGATCATTGCAGTAAGTTAGAATTACATGTAAATATGAAGATGAACATCTAAATTCAGGAACTTTTTTACTTTTTTAGTAACCATTGCACCAGTACAGCATACATTTTCAATTGTATAATATGAAAAACTAACAATTTTCCTAGTGAAGTGTACTTGGAAGAAATTTTGAAAGTTGTCTTATGTATACAGTATTTTTCTTGAAACCAACATAAATGCCTATTACCTCATTATTTTCAGATTGAACTTTTTTGGCAAATTTAAAAACCCTAATTAAAATAATTATTAATGAAGGCATGATGTTTATTCAAAGTTTCTGTTAATAAAAACTGTGTTTTTAAAAACCCAACATAAATAGCACCTTAAGTCATTTTCACTGAGAGCCAAGTAGTGACTTCTACAAGTGTCCAAATGTTATGAAAGTGGGTAATTGTTACTGTCAGACAATCAAGAGAACCAGCAATTGACTTAAAAGATGAATGAATAAAACATTATAAAGTCACTGTTTTATGGATGCTTATATATACACACATACACGTGTATATGTATGTATATATGTATACATATGTGTAAGTATAAAAGACTTAGAATGGTAAATCAAAAGTAAACCAAACTGAAAACTCACTAAAATTGGTGGCCCTTTTTCTTTTAATTTTATACTCATTTGGTTTGTGCAGTAATTCTTGATGCATATGTTTAACCCAAAATTAAAAAACAAATGCAAAGTGAGGGCAAATTTCTATCTTCGTTCCCTTTCCCTAAAGAAAAAAGTTAGACATATTTAATACACACATTTCACTGAGTTGACTTGTTAAAGCTGAGTTGACTTATTGAAGCTGAGCTGACCTAAATGGTTATAAAAGCTCTACATATATAGATGTTAGCAGATATTGTTATAAGGGCAAATCTTGAATGGAAGGGAAATGTAATGTCCACTTTCAATGCACAGCTAGCTATCTTAAGAATAGGAGTTTCTTTTCAGTTTGTCCTAAAAATAATACCATGTTCTTTGCTTACAGGTACCAGGAATGAAGAAGTGACTGACAGAGCTTGACTTCCTACTGTGAATGAAAGGAGGAATACCTGTGAAAATTCCAACATACGATCACCTTTTGATCAAATCTTACCATTTAGTATTTCCATTTGTAAGCTAGGCTTTATTTGGCATATATATAGCAAAAAATATGTGCTTTAATTTCAAAGCGTTTTTTTTTTTTTTTTACGTAAAACAAAAGGCAAGCTTTTGTCTTATAAGATGCATATACTAGAAGCAATGTCTGCTGATTACCTTATCTTCTAAATGTGGCCTCTCTAGAGTTTATTTAATGTGGTTCATCTTCAGAAAATTGCAGAGGAGTACAGGAAATGCTGACAATTTTATCTATAGGAAAAGTCCTATGAAAGAAAGGAAACCATTCTTAGAATAGATTTTTAAGCTCAGTTTAGGATAGGATAATAGATATTAAAGCATGACTGTTATTTACAGGTATTCCTTTAATAATAATTATTATAACAGTTTTGGGCATTAAGAATACAATTGCTATGACTTCCTTATGATTTTTTATGTAGGTAGAATTAGAATTTTTTCCCCATCAGGTTTGAAATAAATATTTAAAGACTAGTCCAGAGCCACGGAGCCAGTTAGTGGCAGAACTGGAAAGTGCAAGTTTCCTGACTTTAACTCCGTCTCCGGTGCTTTTTTTTTTTCCTCATTATGTTATTTTACTTTATTTAATTTGTTATGGGGAAATATATTTTGAGGAAAATAAACATAAATGGAAAGAGTAAAATGAATTCTAACTTATGATGGCTGTTTTTAGTAATTTTCAGCATCCTGGTTTATTTCCTCCCCATGATGTGATGTCCCTTGGTGGATGCTGATGTGTGGCCGTGTGGCCCTGTGGTTCTAGCCCTGAGCTCCTGAGTCAGACCACGTGGGTGAAGCTGGTTCTGCCCTTCACTAGGAATGAGAGAGTGAGCGTTCATGTCTCAGCTGCCCCTTTGGAAAGTGGGGCTGTTGTGACAATCCAATGAAGTATAGTTTATTTAAAGTATTTAGAATAGTGTTTATATATATAGCGAAGTACCCCCAACTGTTAGATATTATTATATTCACTTTAAAAATTACTATTATCAAGGAAGATGAAAGATTTACTATCCCAATTTAAAATACTAAAAAAATTTGGGACTACGTGGAAGTTCCCTTTCCGGAGGAGGGCTTCTCGGTGCTCCCGTGATCTCTCTTAAAAGCATTGTTAGCTCATGGTAAGGGCCATTACGTGAGAAAGAGAAGGACAGTGTTTTCAGTCAGTAAAAACTTCGTAAACCAGGTTAATTGGCAGCTTAGTTACTAAATTATTTTTCTTTGAAACTCAGGCTTTATTCTAAAAAAATTTGTTAAATATACTAAAAAGTCCATTTAGAGGTGGACTTCATTCTCAGAAAATAAGCATTGTGATGATTTTGGGGTAAATAGACTTAAGACATGGATTAAATATTCACTAATTATGTGAGTTTAAAAATTGTCAAAGTCTTGGGAATTTGTCTTAGAAAATCTGCCAAAAACGAAGCACCATGAAAGTGGTTTCAGTTTTGCTTCTGATTATAAAAGCTGATAGCTCTCCCTCCCTTATATAGTGAAACGTATTCATAGAATTAAGGATGCATGGAGTTGGAAAACATCTTTGGGATTATATGGTCTTATGCTTCTCAAACTTCTAACCACAACCCCAATTGCACAAATGTAATCCTCTACAGAAGCCGAGAGGAGCTTCGTTGGTTGTTGCAAGGGAGGGGACTAGAGCTGGGCCTAATTTCTCCTCCAGAACCCTCCACAGAACCCAGCCCGACAGAGCGAGTGCACACACCTCTGCTTGTATGGGCAAGGACATTGACTTTGTAGGCAACGTGTGTCTTGCTCAAAGACACCCTCGCAGACAAACAGGGGCTGGGCCAGTTCTTGAATAAATATTCTTTCTCTTGTGGCTCTTTTGATTGCATCCCATAACTGCCATAGGAAAGAATCTATTATTTAGAACCCTTAACAATCCAGATTCTTTTACCTTCTCCACTTTTCTTATAGAGTCGTGTTTGATCAGGAAGTCCATTTATCTTGATATCAGTATGATAGGCATGCCCTTAGACCAGTGCAATTCCACCTCAAAATTGTTTAATTAATCCATTCATTATTTACCTATTGATCATCTACTGTGTGTTGGGTATCATGCTAAGTCCTGGGAATATTGCATTGATAGATACTCCATTTTTCCCTTATAAGTATAAGAGGAATATAGAGATCGATATAAATTTATACTGTCTCTTACAGCTGCTGGTCTGGAAAGTAAAAACTTATGTTATACATGTTGATTCTTTAAACATTAAATTTTAATTATTATATAATGTTCTTTTCATGGTAGATGTAATATATGTACTACAAAGGCAGGGTGATTGATTAATTTTTAAATTTTATTGTGATGTTTTTAAAGCAAAGAACCATTTCTTTATAAATAACTTTTATTAAGTCGGTAATCTACTTATTGCTGTGAGTCACAAATCTGGTGGGCTGGCGGTCCCCTGGCCTCCGTGGTAGGCTAGGTTACTGATGAGGCTGAACAACGCTGACCACGGAGGGATCCGCCTCTTGCAGTCTCATTCAGCGGAACCTGAAGGGGTGGTGGAGTGGCAGTGGATAGTAGATGTCCTGAAAGAAACATGTCTCCTTCTGCAATTACTGACTGTGAAGGTCCCAGTTTACTCTAGTCAGAATTGCTTTCAGCCCTAAGAGTATTTCCTCTTAGTGTTTGGGGTTGATTGATCAGCCATCTAGACAAAGTAAAAGACTTCTTTTGGCAAGGAAAATTAATTAGAACACCAGAGACCCATGCAGCTGTGCTAGGCCTCATTTCGGGATTCTTTGCAGTCTTGAATCCTTGTTCATAGTAGAATTCGGGGTCTTGAGGATCACCCAGCTTCACGTGCAAGAGTACATACCTAATTGTCTGCCATCTTGATGATAAATTGTGCCTATCCTTGTTTGTGACAGTAACTCTGGCTGTTTCTATCTTGGTAGGCTGTCCACTGTACAGTGAACACTGTCTTACTGTATTCTACTATGTCAACGCATGTTTACTTCTCTACCAACATTAAGGAGGGCATCTGATGCCCATATCATGATCCATCTGTCTGTGTGTGCTTCCAACTGAAAGCTCACTTTAATCTCTACGTATTCTGCAAAATAAAATTTGTACTGAAGACTTCATTTTCCATAAGGGAGTCACTTGTAGTTGGACAATCCTTCTGCAGTAAATGACTATAAAGCTCAACAGAATACATAAGACATTACATTACTGGCATTGGAAAGCAACCAACAGAGTCAGGACCTAAAAGGGGTTATGGTCCTTGAGAAAAGAGAAGCATATAAACTGAACTTAAATTCTCCTTGGCTTTTCCAATGAGGAGAGCATTTTCTAAATCATAGCACAGGTGAATGCAGTGCAAGAAGAGTGTCATTGTTATTGGACTAAAGAGAAAGAGAGAATTTGGGGCAAGGTGGCTAGGACAAGAGAGACAAATTTCTGGAGAGGAGGAAACCACAGAAAAGTAGCCCAAACCGCAGAAAAGTAGCATAGAAATTCTGCTCAAGTACTAATCTGCCCATAAGCAGGGCAAAGACCCTGAGAAACCTATCACAAAAGAACATCTGGATGGCCAGGTAACTGATCTGGGGTATTTGTAGCCACATAGTTCTGGGGAGAAAGAGAGGAATTCAGATGCTGCCAAGGTAGGGGGGCATTGGTAAACATGCTCAGAGGTTCAGTGAGACCATGTCTGTCAAGTGCTAGGAAAAGGTACTTACCCTAGGAAAACCGAAACAAACCAGCCTTACAGAGCTTTGAATCAGGCCCAAATAGGACCAGGTAATCTACCAGAATCTTTTTATTATGAATGCCAGCAAAGATTTAATTCTCTTTGAAGGAATATATCATTCAGAGACTCCATAATATTTGCCATTCAATAAAAAATTATGAGGCATGCCATAAAACAAGAAGAAATAACTGAAACCCAAGAGAAAAAAGACAATAAACCCATAGGTGATTTAGACATTGCAGTAATCAGATAGAGACTAAAAAACTGATTGATAAGATCAAGAAAATGGAAAAAATGATGTACAAAAGAGATGAAAAGATGGATAACTTTGGCAGAAAATTGGAATCTATTTAAATTAACCAAATGGATATTCTTGAACTGAAAAATATAATATTTAACATTAAAAAATTTAGATGTTTTAAACAGACAGAGGAACACTGGGTTTCAACCACAAAACAAGTTGAAATAGGCTAGGATACAAGAGAAAACAGAATAGAGCATAACAGATATGTAGTACAAAAACTCTTTGGAAGTCCCTGTTCTCCAGAAAGAGACTTCACACTTAGAAGCTCTATGAATCATTTCTTTCTAGAGTATTGGATGCTATTAGAAACATACTTAGACACATCTGATTCCATTGCTGATGCAGATCATTTGAGATTTCAAGGTAACTTAAGCAACTGAGAGATAGTTTTGTTAACTTTAATTTTAACAGAAATCTGTTTTCTGTAAATGGTATTGTTGCCAAAATTTGAAAACTTCTGCAAAGAGAAGAGAGGACAAGATTCTGGGGAATGGGAATAATCTGGATCAAGTTTTCTTCCTGTAAGAAAAAATACAATGTCGTAAGAATAAATTAATATTCCTGTCTTTTAGTTCTGTCTTATTTTGGTTTTCATTTCAATGCGATTTGGCTCATTAGCAGATCCCTGCCCCCTCACTTTCTCCTGTTTTCTTTGCTTCCCACTTTTGATCTGTTCAGTGCTTATGCTCCTGGCCTTTTTGCTACATTAAAAGTCTATAAGGTTTTCCATTTCTGGAAAGTTAGGCAGAGAGCAGAAGTTTCGATCCAAATCTTTGTAATTTGCAGCACGAGAACTCTTTCACTAGCTGCCATGCATCTTTTATGGGTTTTGAACTGTTTTTCCTGAGAATTTTGTGCATTGCCTGTAGACCCACCCTGACACTGTTGGGGAAAAATAATATCCTGTGACAGTAGTCTTATTGGTGCCTTAGAAAAAGATAAAAAATGTGGAAGGCAGATTTATGAAGATGGTAATGAAAAGTGGATCGTGTATTTTATCTCTTCCCTACTCACTGATTTTCAACTAAAATTAGCCCAAAGCCAATGTTTCATAAAACCTTGGTTATTTTATGTTATCTGGAAATGGCTTTAGACCTAGAAATAACATTGTGTTTCCTCCCTCCCCTACCCTTTTCATACCCAATCTCCTCCCAAACTTTGATGATAAAGGGGTTACCCAGTAACATATGAATCCAGATGCAAATGACTGATTACCTCACGACTCTGCTGATGCGCTCTGGAGAGTATGATTATTTCTAGATTATAAATTGCTTTCACAGATGTTATGTCACGTGAATTTTTTAAAAATTGTGAGAGTTTGGAAGAGTATTATTATTCTTATCTCACAGTGAGGAAACTAAGGTACAGGAAGAAGTAACTCACCCAAGGCAATAGCTAGTAAGCACTAAAGCCAGGGGTCATGCCTTTGTTGCTATTCAATATTGACACCCTCGCTTAGAAGGTTTGGGTGGACTGGTGGTGGATACAGGGAGAATTTTTATTAAAATGCTTTTATAGTATAAAGTAAGACATTACAACCTTAAACCCCATACTAAGTATAGACTATACTTTTGAAAACTGTTCTAGTGATAGTGGAAGAGAGGTGTTCTATGTTGCAGAAGCCTTTTACACTGTGAATTGAATCTCCAAATCCTTTTGAGAAATGGCATAAGCCAAAAGTTTTAGAAATTTGTACTGATCTTAAAAAAGAGGGAATGAATACCTATGTGTGGTTTGCAAGCTCAGGAGAATATTCTTAGGAATGTGCAATAGTGGTTTGTGCAAATTGGATGACATCCTGAGCCAGAAAGGGCTTTGTAGATCTAGTTATTTAAGTAATCCACCAATAGGATGCCAGACACTTAAGCATGTTCTATGTGAGTACTTTATGTCAAAATCATAGAGACCTCAGAATGGGTCTCATTTCTGTATATCTTATTAGCAGGGGAAGTAACTAACCTTATTCCATTCTGTCATTTAAAAAAATGTTTGTAGATTGAACAGCCTTGGAAGATGGAGATAGTGTATCTCTCCAACGAAAAGGGGAGGCATGCTTACTGTTTAGTATAAAAGATTCGGATTCCCCAAACTCAGGGTCCTTCTCTTATAATGTACATACAAGAGTCTCCTGACCCTCTTCATGTTGTCCTATATGAACTGGTACTTCAGGAACCGGTACGAGGAAATTCTGGCTACATCCTCTACTGCTGAGAGTAATAAAGTCACTTGCCTCGAATCCAGATATGGGGTGCCTTCCTGCAGCATCTGTAAAAGTATGACAGTGTTATAAGTTAAGTGTTAGCTTGCAAATAGCCTTCATAGTCCTGACAAGTCACAAGGCGCCTCCCCCTTGCACAGTGTCTGGCCTAGTGCAAAACAAAATCAACAACACAACAGCAAAGCCACAGGACATTTTGAGTCCATGCCTATGCAGTTTCGCATGTTATGTATTTCTAGTAGAATGATTCTGGCATTTCACAATGGACCATTTTCTGTTGATGCCAGATATGTAGTTGGTAGAAAGCAATCAGCAAATAATGACATTTCAGAGAATTGGGGGACTTTCAGATAGTTCACTGCTGCTCTTCCACTCCTGACTTTGGCCCCTGTAAGACCAGCCTTGAGCAACCTGGGATATAGGTCTGTAGTCTGAGGAGCTGCTCTTACTTTCTCATTTGATTGCTCAGTACATTTGGGAATTATCCTCACTGTTCCCTGCTAGACTTGACTTTCACACTTAACTCAGTATTTGGGTTCCATTTCTGAATAAAACCCCAGTTCACTTTTGTATGATAATTCTTATCAAGGTAAGTGATTTCTATGTCTTAATTTCTTTATGGTGATGAACAATAACACAAGAAACCATCTCTGATGAGATTTATCCTCATTTAAGGTGGGGAATTTTTCTTCAGCATTTTGGGTTAAGTAGACTCCAGTCATGGGCAGGAAAGTTTTCCAAACTTGGGCTCTCTTTTTGTTAAAGGTGAATCTGATTTCCCAAAACTTAATGCTGCCCAATAACATTGATGTTCCCTTCCATGCCTGACCCCTTTTATTTAAGCTAACTGTCCTTGGGGTGTGGACCTTAGTTTGGTCCCACTAACTTATGCTCCACTATTCTTCCCCAATTCTACCTTCTCTCTTCCAAGCTCCCAGTAAGTACCCATTTGATTCTGGGAGTTAGTCAGACCAGATAAATATTTGTAAAATGATGGAATAAAGATATTTGGTCTTAATTTAACCTTTTTTTTTGAGCTCTCCAATCTAATTAGGACCTTAATTTCCCCAATAAGAAAGTACGTGGAGAGAGGAATAATAATGCTACAAGTAATACAATAATCTTAATCATAATCCTGACATTGGCTGCATACTTACTATATACCAGATACTATGCCAAGTCTTTACGTGAATTGCCACATTTAATCATAATGGAGTTATTGTATTATTATCAGTGTTTTACAGATAAAAAGCAGAGGCACAGAGAAACTTTATAATTTTTTAAAGTTGCACAGTGATACGACTAAGATTCTTCTGCCTCCTAAGGGCCAGAGCACCTGCTACACATGCTACATACTTAAAGAAGAAAGCTGAACTGTTACTTTTGGGTAAGCCTGACATAAATCAGTTATAAAAATGCCCTCTTTATCCCAGGTGATAGATGAGTCATCAAGAAATGCAGTTAAGGAGAGAATCTTAAAAGCAGCAAGAGGAAAGGAGACAGTTACTTACAAAGGAATGTCCATAAGACTATCAGCTGATTTCTCAAAAGAAATCTCAGAGGCAAGAAGGGGCTGGAAAGAAGTATTCCAAGTCATGAAAGGCAAAGACCTACACCCAAGATTAGTCTACCCAGTAAAGCTACCATTTAGAATGGAAGGGCAGATAAAATGCTTCCCAGATAAGGTCAAGTTAAAGGAGTTTATCCTCATCAAGCCATTATTATATGAAATGTTAAAGGGACTTATCTAAGAAAAAGAAGATAAAAATATGAACAGTAAAGTGACAACAAGCTCACAATGATTAATAACCAAACCCAAAAAGAAACAGAAACAAAAATGAACTAAGCCAATAGCTAGAACAAGAACAGAATCACAGAAATGGAGATCACATGGAGGTTATCAGCAGGGGAGTGGGAGAGGGATAGAGGGGGAAAAGATACAGGGAATAAGAAGCATAAATGGCAGGTACAAAATAGACAGGGGGAGGTTAAGAATAGTATAGGAAATATAGAGGCCAGGGAACTTATATGTATGACCTATGGACATGAACTAGAGTAGGGGACTGCAGGTGGGAGGGGGTGTGCAAGGTGGAGGGGGAATAAAGGCGGGGAATGGAACAACTGTAATAGCATAATCTATAAAATACATTTAAAAACAAAAAGAAATGCACTTGAAAACTTAGAAGATCAGAACCAAGCCAGAAAACCCAGCCCTTGTTGAGAGCAAGCTATAGGTGTTCTCATTCAATTCCTCATTTATGGATAGATCTCTCTCTCACACCAACTGGGTGATTAATTAATTTATCCTAAAAATATATATGGAAACCTGACTTGGTTCATAGCACTTTCCTTTAAGGATTCTGGGTAAGTAAAGAGAAGTAATTGTTTTTGGTGGGGGAGGAGAGCATCTATTGTGGACCTCCCTGAGGTCAGGAGTTTCTGCCAGGGAATGGGAGGAAGATCCAGTATCTGTGAGGGGCCGTGAGATGTGACTGGGGAACTTTCATCGCGTCTATGTTCCTGAGGGCAGAGACTGTCTGCGTCTTTCCTGCCCAGTGTACTGCCTGACGCACATGAGTTGCTTCATATATGTGGTCCAGTTCAGTTAAAACAGCAGCCTTCTCAGATGAGCTTTTATTTATTTAGCCTTAATCATTCTGGAATTTTACTTAGTAAGTAGTTGACTGGAATAATATTGGGTATATTGCTTTATTATAAATGTTTGGATATTTGATTAAACATGACTAAGTTGCAGTTTCTGCTCTTTCTTTTTCTTTAACCTGAAAATAACCTCATCATTCAGCACATCTCATATCCTTTAGTACTGTACTTTGGATCAGAGCATGTTTTTTTTTTTTTTTTTTTTTTTTTTTTTTTTTTTTTTTTTTTTTTTTTTTTTTTTTTTTTTTTTTTTTTTTTTTTTTTTTTTTTTTTTTTTTTTTTTTTTTTTTTTTTTTTTAAACTCCTGAGGTTCAGAGGATAATACCATAGAAAAACTTCTTACCTGTGACTAAACTATGTAAAAAAGTGTACATAGTCTCCTAGATTAGTCATAGTCTGCTAGGTTAGTCATAGTCTGCTAGATGACTTAAGAAATTGACAATGTTTGAAAATTTTTTATCTTTCATGGTTTGACTTTTTAAAAGTGAAACACATGAGATACCTATCACAGAATAAATATAGCTTCACAAATATTTCTATGGTACACTCTAGGATGGAGACTTGACTTCTGGACATCATGGAAGATAATGGCATTTTCCTTTTGCCTTATCAAAATTCTTCCTAACTGGATGGCCTGCACTGCAAACTTGCTTTCCCATCTCTGGCTGTTATGTGAGTTTGTGCTGGGCAATTTATTCCATATTATTTGAGGACTTGTGAGTATTATTAGAATAAGAGGAAACCATGAAAATTATGGGTTCGTGGTTCACTGCTTTAACAAATATTTACCGAATGCCAACAAAAACAATATTTACTGCATGAGCGGAAAAGAGAAAGACACAGTTCTTGCCTCCTCAGAATTTATTGTGTATGGTTTGTATTGTTATATCAATATTTATATTGTAAGTAAATGTAAAATTATAGCTATGATCAATGCTTTGAAGGTATGTGCATAACAGTATAAGTGTAAATATTAGGGGGAACGATCAAGTCAGGGAGGTCAGGGAGGGTCTTTCCGAGGAAGTGGTGGCTGAGCCGAGGTCAAGCACAGTTGTTAACCAGATGAAAGGAGACCGGTGGTTGGGATATGAAGCAACTCAGTTCAGTTCAGTTCACTGAATGTTTATAGAACACGTACCATATGCCAGATCCTATGCTTAGGCCCTGGGAAATAAAAACCGAATGAGACATGGTCTTTGCCCCCATAAATAACTCACTATAAAGGGTTTCATTGTTCTGTAATTAATAAATTAGGAGAGTCACTCTGTATGTGTTTTGCTTCTCTATAGTTTGAGTTTCCTTTGTGTCAGAATTACCTCAGCTGGGCAAGCCCTTCCCAAGAGATCAAACACAGTCTTTTTGTTATGGAGTCAAAGTTTAACAAACGTGCACAGTCTGTTAACTTAAAAGTCCAGCTATGCTCTCCCAGGCTTTTACCACGCACCAGACGTGGTTCCCCAGCAGAGCCTGTGTCTGTCTCGGAGCCTGCCAACAGCGTGGCTCCAGGAAGGAAGTTCGGCTGCCGCTGAACAAGAGAGCCGTTATTACTTTATCTCTCTCTTTTTTTAACCGTTAACTAACATGACTGAATTATTAACCCAGCCATAGAAATGAATAATAAACATACTGTATGTGCACTTGATTGATCTGTTTTCATGTTGAGTATTACTCAGACCTGGAGCACAAACTCCTGTGGCACACACATGAAGGGTCAAGGGCATAAACAAAGGGGAGGCAGGAATGGTGGTGAAATGGAGGCTGTCACACCCACAGAAACAGAACAGGACAAGAGAATAGCACAGTAGTACTGGGTTTTTGCTTTGGACTATAGGGCAGGTCCCCACTCACTGCACCTACCGAAAGCACATTCCAGGCCTGGCATCCTCCCTCTCCACAAAGGTCTGGGCCCTCTTAGCACCCTTCCGCCTGTGATTCTGGCAGAGCTCCTCACTGATTCTTGCCCTCCTTGGCTTCATACCCTGGTCTTGGTGGTGACCTTGCGGCAGGGCTAGTTTTGAGCAATGCATCCTCTGCTCTTCTGTTTAACCAAGTCTGGGTACCTGCAGCACCAAGCCTGAGGTAGCCAGGATGCCACCCTAACCACCTGGCTGCCTGGCCTGTACCTTTTGCTAGGACGTCCAGACCTCCACAAAGGGATGGATGAGGATGTTATTCTATGTCTCAGTTCTGCCATCTCATTTCCTTATTTTCTCACTTTTCCCTTTTTTTTTTTTTTTGCAGGGCTTCACAAACTTCATTTATAAGGTAGTGTCAACATTATGTACTATCAAGGCTCTCTCATCCTGACTGTGAGTCCTAAGTACGCGTTTCTTTTTTTTCTGCATTTTATTATTATTATCATTATTATTATTATTGTCTTCCTTTTGAGGGTTGATTAATTAAGGGACAAGTAATGTTTCCAGGTTCTAGAAGAGGACTGCATCACTAGGTGCCTCGTCCAGCTTTGCACGCATTCCTTGATCATGGAGCAATCGAGTAGTAGAAAGCAATAGTTCCCAGATTTTCTTCCTTAATTGAGTAAGTACAATCAACATTGTATAGATCCAATAAAGATGTTAATGAACTGGTTGAATATTAGTTGTTTGAGTTTATCGTTAAGTTTTAGTTTTGAAGGCAGTAAGAAATTAAGTTAGAGACAGCAGCATTTAATGGCCTTTTGGAAAATTCAAAATATACGTTCATACCCACAATCCATAGAACTTTGGAGACTTTGCTTTTGCAAATTCATTGTGTGTTCTGTCTTTAACAATTTCACACTCTTCCTGTGAAGAGTTATTATCAGTCCTGTTCCTGAGAGCTGTGATTTTTGCCTAAGATTTCTAAATGAAGGTGGTGAATAACATTATCAGACTGTCTAGCGAGTTGTTCGTGCTATCTCATTTCCAGACTATTCTGTAAAAAGGCATTTACGTGAGTACCATTTGATCATTGAATAACTGTCTCTGCTTATTTTTTTCTGGAAATATTATTAACAATATACTTTAGCAAGGATCTAGCCCAAGATGTTCTTGTGTTATTTTGGAGCAAGTTGGGAGTGACTCACGGCACGCTGGGCGGCCAAGCTATGGTTAACCGGTGGTCAGGTTAGGAAATTCTGTCCCCAATAACTCTCCTTTTCTTAGCCCAGATCACCTCTCCACTCAGTTTTTTTCTTCTGATTCGTCACACTCACAGTCTCTGCTTGGTGTTTTCATACCAAAAGTAGAAGCAGTGACATGCCATAATAAGTATTGTTCCTATTGCACTTCCAGCTTAGCTAAAAACAGGAAATACAGGCCATTTCGTGGAAAAGCCCGCTTTTGTGATATTTCCAACCCAAGAGGTTTGGATCAACTTTGGTTGAGTGTCTGAACTTTTGGCTTCTTACTTACAGTAAACCTTTTAACTTCAGAATTTTAGCACCATTTCTACTTATAAGAGGATGCCTTCCATATTTAGATTATGCTGACACATGAGTTTACTTTAAACCATTTTTTAAATTTATATTGGGATGTACTTGTAGGCAAAAAGGTGCATAAGAACTTTGTGTGAGTCATTAGATTTAAAGCATTTAAAGTCAAAAGAGCTATATTTTCATAGTTTCAAGACTTTACTTACTTATGGGACAGTTTCTTTAAAGAGAGGTCTATTATTGTAAGGCTTTGCTCATTAAGTGATTATATGATACAGAAATTTATTAGGTAATAGAAATCCAGAAGCAAAAATTCTGGGTTAGGTAAAATAGTCTGATAACTCTTTTGGTGTGGAATATCAGGACCTACCAGAAAAATAAATCTAAATTACTCTGCACTCTAATAATCAACCAACTGATTTTTAGTAATGCTAGGAGGCAGAGGGACTTTAAAGTTGGAACTTCATGTAGACCATATCTTTTTAAAGTTCCATCAAGTTAAAAATCTAATTAGATAGATTATCAAAAGAAGCCACATATGGTTAGATTGATGTGATTCCAGTCAAATAGGGTTAGTTTGGGAAACTCACTTTGTAATTTTCCAGCATCAGGGAGTGTCCTAATCTTTCTTGGTCTCTTCCATGTTTTGTGACTGTGTGGATTGGCCATAATGAATTGAATGGATTGCATTGTTTCATTTGTGCTGTTCTAAATTAGCCATCTACTGGGATTCTATAAACCATTTATTCTAGTCTTTAAGCATGATAAATGGTGACATGAACTATAATTCCAGATTGAGTTAAGTAAGTTTTTTTGATTACTTTCATAATATAGTATTCGCTACATTTCTTTTCACCTTTGATTTCATATTAAAGGCAAGTCATCTCAAGAAAGGAAGATGAAAAACTAATAATGTCAAGGAACATTAGATAACAGAGTCATTTTCAGAGGAATCAGATCCCTTCAGCGTTAACCCTTATTCAGAAAGGAATTTAATTCACTGTTTGTTGAAGTTCTGAAATGACTGAATAGTTCCCTTTATTCTATGTCTTCTTGCTTCCATTTAGCTGGAATGTACTGGATAGGATTAGAAATGACTGCTCTTTCATTTTTTATGGTTTAGACTAAAAGCAAAGTGCCAGAGTTCTTAAAGTAATCTTTAAGAACTTTAAGAGATTCCAAGTGCTGTGCAGACTCAGAAGGTGGAGACAGCATTTAGGTTTCTAACATTTTATCAAACTGTATATAACATACTGAGCTTTTAAAATTTTGCTTGTGGTCAGATGACAATACAAGCTTCCGTCCTCAGGTCAGCCCTCCTCCCCATACTTTTTTCCAAAGCCAGAAAAACAAAGTAAAAGACAGCTAATACCTGTTAACATGCTGCCTAAGCCAAACATTTTTCTATTGTGTCTGTATCACATGATATCTATTTTCCCCTTTAATTCTTGGAATAGTATCATTCACAATTTAAGATCTTACATTTCAGATTTTAAGGCTCTAGCTGAACAACACTGGATGAGTTGGAAAGTCCTAACAGTGAATTTATAAAGAAAATGTTGACAGGGCTTGAATTCTCGTAGTGCTGGTGAGTACCATGATTATAATAATGGTTTCCTTTTAAACTCTTCCATTAAATGTTCCAAACAGTGGAATTTGTAGTTTTTCCTTTGGTCCAGAGATCAAAAACATGAACAATTTTACATTTCTAAGGTTGGACAGCGTGTGTGTTTCCACAATTTCTGTGGGAAAGCAATCCGCCCTTGCTCAGTTTTATTAAAAACCACCATCTTGGCTTCAATATGTGCCATTACAAGCACTTTCATTACGTCTCATATCTCCTTTTAGGAAGTAGAAGTCTGCCTCTTGCTTTTTTTTTTTTTTTCTTGTTGACTTTCCAAGACTAAATACTGTAAGTGAAAAGTGGTTTAAAAAATTGAAGATAGGGTAACATAGTGGTTAAAAGGGTACACAAATATGAGAGACGGAGTGTTTGAGGTCATAGCCTTTCTCACCATTAGTAGCTACGTGACCTAGGCAAATTACGTAACTCTAAGCCTTAGTTTCCCTGTCTGTAAAATGTGTATGCTAATAATATTGCCTTGTAAGGCTTTCATAAGGTTAGAAAAGGTAACAAATGCCAAGTGACTGGATCACAGTAAATTCTCAACAATTGGCGCCATTGCCCATTGTTCTACTTCCTTTTAACAGAGAGTTTGGAAATATTTTCTGGTAGTCATTACTGTCTTACTAAGATGATTTTCTTTTTGTACCAAGCCTGTTTTAGTGTTTCTATTTCAGAATAAAATGAATTAAACTGGATTCATTCAACATCTTTACTGAGTACCCACTTGGTGCCAGTTGACCAAACAGGTTTTTCCTTCAAAGATCTCATAACATAGTCACTGTATTTGTGAGTTGGAATCATCTTTATATTAGAAGGAAAGCCATTTTAACAGTTGAACCGAATGGGCTCAAGATTTTGATCTTTTGTATATTGGAATGCAACATAACATATATTTTTTTTTATCAATGTGGACTATACAGTTTAAGTTGCAGGAAAAGGTTTGTTGTAACTCAAATAACCCAGAACCTCTAAGACTTAATATAGGGAATGTTAATAAATGTCCTATTTCTTTTTGAAGTAATTTTTGTTCACAAGTAATCTGCGCTTCTCCTCACAATGTCTACCAAAGTCACTCCTAAAAGGTATTCTTGTAACTCAATTATCTCTATTTTGAGAGAGCCTTTGAAATTTGTCTTTTTTTTAATTGTTGTTCAAGTACAATTGTCTCCATTTTCCTGCCTCCACTTTCCTCCACCCCCACCCACCCCACCCTCAGTCCTTCCCTCCTTTGGCTTTGTCTACGGGTCCTTTATACATGTTCCTTGATGACACTTAAGTACCTAGGAGTAAACCTAACCAAGGAGATAACAGACCTGTACTCAGAAAACTACACAACACTGGAGAAAGAAATTAAAGAAGACACAAATGAATAGAAGCATATAACATGTTCATGCATTGGAGGAATTAACATCATCAGAATGTCCATAGTACCCAAAGCAATTTATAGATTCAATGTAATCCCTATTAAAATACCAATGACATATTTCACAGATACAGAACAAACATTTCAAAAACTTATATGGAACCATAAATGACCCTAAATAGCCGAAGCAGTTTTGAGAAACAAGATCAAAATAGGAGGGATCACAATACCTGATATCAAACTATATTATAAGACATCTGTAATCAAAACAGTCTGATACTGTCATTAGAATAGACACATAGATCAATGGAACAGAATAGAGAGCCCAGAAATAAACCCAAGCCTCTATGGTCAATTCATATTTGACAAAGAGGGCAGAAAGGTAAAATGGAGTAAAAATAGCCTCTCCAACAAATGGTGGTGGGACATCTGGACAGCTAAACACACACATACACACACGCACACACACACACACACACACACAGAAACTCAACCACCAACTTACACCATATACAAAAATAAACTCAAGATGTATAAAAGACTTAAATATAAGTCACAACACCATAAAAGTCCTAGAAGAGAACATAGGCAGGAAAATCTCAGATATTCAATGCAGCAACATTTTCACTGATATGTCCCCTAGAGCAAGGGGCATAAAAGGAATGAATTTCTTTTAAAAACAGCAATATTTTTAAATGGAAAAGAGCAATGTGTTTTAGGATTTAGTGTTATTTAGATTTTTTTTTCTCACAATAAGAATAATTAAGGCCTTAAGTAGAGGAACTTTTTAACTGAGTCCTATTTTAAGCATGTACTTGTTTTTTACTTATTTATTCAGGGGTTAATTCTGCTATGGCCTTGAAGTAATTTACAAAGAAAAGAAACAAAAGAATGCAGCTACAAAAATGATTAATCCAGAATTTTCTAATAGTAGAAAAAGAGAAGGAGGGAAAGAATGGAAATATGCAATAGTAAATCTGCATGGTCGCCGTTGCCCTGCTTTAATTTTGCATTTATCTTACTGGGCCAGATGTACACTGAACTGCTGTAAGTTTTGAAGAGAATGATTGTAATTCTGGAGTCTTTTTAATCAAATAATGCAATAAACATTTTTGGAACACCTATTAAGTTCATTATTACCCTATGCACATCAACCGTTTATGTTGGAAGAATTCGATCGTTGTTATGTCTCAACTGTCACTAATTTGGTTTATCAATTTAACATCACATATTTTTGTATATTTTATTCAAGACAGTGAGTATGGGAAGTGGGTTGGGCTTTTTGTATTTTACTATAAATTACGATGTTTGCTGTAGGGTTTTTCTGTTTGTTTTATTTTCATAGCTATCTTTTACCAGATTATGGAAGTTCTCTCTATTCCTAGATTAAGAATTTCTTCCTATCATTAATGAATGTTGAGTTTTACCAAATAATTTTATTTTTCTGGCTCTTTTGAGCTGACCATGTGAGTTTTCTCTTTTCTGTAAGTTTGTTGAATTTTATTAATAGGTTTTAATTACTAAATCACCTGTGCCTTTCTGGGGGAAGCCCATTTTGGCTGCAGTGTATTTTCCCTTTTTTTGCACATCTGGATTTAATTTGCTTATAATTTGTGTATGACTTTTGTATCTATGTTCATGGGAGAGTTGTCTTGTTCTTGCGGTGTCTCTTTCCTATAAAATTCTTGTCAGATTTTGATATCAACATGCTGTCCTCCTCATAAAATGAGATGGGGGATGTTCCCTTGTTTCCTTTCTCTTGAAGACTTTGTGTAAGATTAGTGTTATTTCTTAAAGGTTTCGAGGAATTGCTGATGAAACCTTGGCATGAAGTTTTCTTTTTGGGAGAGAATTTACTGATTTAATTTCTTTCATAGATATGGTACTATTCAGATTTTTCCTTTTATCCTATGTCAATTTTTTCCTTCTTTCCTTCCTTCCTTCCTTCTGTCTTTCCTTCCTTCCTCCCATCCATCCATCCAGCCCTTATTTCTCCTTTCTGCAGTTCTATTTTTAAAACTTTTGTGTATATACAAAATATACAGAAATCTTACAAGATGTTACAAAAAATCTAGTAATATATCCTAGATTTTTTTTGTATCAGTATCTTTAAGGTATCCTCATTCTTTTCATGGCTGCATAACATTCATAGTCTGCAATCACCATATTTTATTTAATGAATCTCCTATGAGGACTATTTAGATTATTTCCAATTTTTTGACTGTTATAAACAATAATGTAAGAAACATTATTGCATATATATCTGAATGTTTACATAGAAGTATTTCTGTTTCATCTTACTTTTATTTTTTCATTTCTTAGTAGTAAGTAGATCCATCATAAACCAAAACAAATATATTACTGCTGCTTCTACTAGAGAAAAAAAAAAGGGAGAACAGCTAGAAAGATACAGTGGAGCTAGGACTAACAGGACTTGCTGATGAATTCCATACGGAAATTAGAAGAAGGCTAATTTATACATATTTTAAGTATTCTATGGATTACTTATAAATTCCAATGGCAACATATTAACTGGGTACTTTTAAATTCTTCTTACCTCAACCTTCATAAATTAAAAAGTTAATATCTACTGGGATAGCTGGGTTTATTTTGGTCCTTTTGTAAAATTTAAAAATGAAAAAAAAAAAACAGAGAAGGATTTTTAACAGAATAATAATCCCAGCCTAATAATTGCCATTGAAGATCTTACATGTGTCCTTCATCCTAAGGGAAATTCCTGCTTTTCTGGATTTTTCAGTTCGCAAAGAAAAATGTCCAGAAAAAGAGATATTATGTAGAATTTCTTTTCAAGTTAGAAGAGTGATGAAAAGAATATAGCAACAACTCTTTCTAGGCTTTCCTTATTGCTCATGTACATTTCTGTGGAATTTAATGACCTCAAGAAAAGCAGATGATTTTTATGTAACTTCATTTAAAATAAACTTAATCTACACCAGTGTGTCCTTCAACTTAATGTGCACATAAATTACTTGGCGGTCTGTGGAAATGAAGATTCTGACTCAGGAAGTCTGGGTGGCCCCAAGACTCTGTGTGTCTACCAAGCTCTCATCTGGCCCACAGACCACACGGGAACAGGAAGGGTCTCGGCCTTACTCCGCATGGGCATTTTCCCTGCTCTTAATGGCTTTTATTTTTTAGTGTTCCAGTAAACTCCACAAGTAAACTCATTGGAGCAGCTTACCCATTAGAACTTAAAACACACTTGGTAAGAAGAAGAAACAAATAAGGAATATTTTTTTTCCTCTGGAAAAAATATTTCTGGATTTACAATTCTCTTTCCATCCTTGGTCAGGGAAAGCCTGGCATATTGATTGTTTTCTGGTGTTCTTTACCCTAATGACTAAGATTCTAATTACATTCCAAATTATGACTATTTCCCTAAATATTCCCAGCTGCTTTCAAGATGAACTCTATAACATCACTAGAAAAAGACTCTCTGTGGCCTTTTTTGGAAAAATCTAAAATATGATCCCAAATAGCTTTTTTAAAATATGTGATGTTCAGAAGACCGCAGGATTTTAGGGTATCTTTTCAAGTCAGCATTAATCATACATGGTTTTCTTCTGAAAGCATTTCTTTCAAAATGACATACATTTAAAAAAGAGCGCATATCAATTGAGACAGGATATTGGCGAAGGAGAGGCTATAACTCAGAAACCTTATCTGAGAATGATAGTTTAATATATTTTTGTCTCAACAATAGTTACTGTATACTATCAAACTAGTTATAAAAGGGAGGGCCCATTGGGTGTCCAACTCGTGGTCTGTGGGCTGCATGCAGCCCAGGATGGCTGTGAACGTGGTCCAACACAAAATTGTAAATTTACTTTAAACATTATGAGATGTTTTTGTGATTACATGTTGCGATGTATTTAATGTGTGGCCCAAGACAACTCTTCTTCTTCCAGTGTGGCCCAGAGATGCCAAAAGGTTGGACAACAAGCTAAAGTACTAAGTTGCAAGTGCCAGAATGTTTGTACATAAAGTTGAAGTAAAAATTATTTTATCAAAAACATATTTTATACAAATTACTAGTTTATGAATACTCAGAATATCATTTAACACAAATATGACTTTTGAAAGCCTTATTAACCCCCAAAGTATGGTAATTCTAAAGGATGTACTATTAGCTAATTATTGAAATATCATTCTAGTTGGGTATTTGCAAAAAATGTATTGCGTCAAGTTAAGTATTTACTCAGCTGAAAACATGGCTGCAAGACATCCTTCCTGCTATTATGCAATTATGCATCTTTTTCCAAGATCTCTTCAATTTCTGACGCTTCTACATTTTAATATGTTATTTTATAGCTCTGGCTTGTGTGGCTCAGTGGATTGAGTGCTGGTAGTGAGTCAAAGGGTCATGGGTTCAATTTCCAGTCAGGACACATGCCTAGCATGTGGGCTGGGTCCCCAGTAGTGGGTATGTGAGAGGTAACCACATAGTGATGTTTCTCTCCCTCTTTTTTTCCTCCCTTCCCCTCTGTCTAAAAATAAATAAATAAAATCTTAAAAAATAATATTATTTTATATGTACAAAATTATATGTAATGTGAATAATTTATGAAACATTTTCAATATCTATGAATTAGTGAACTCCACAAGAGTTAGAAAAATACCATACCTTTGTATTCTTTACTTATCCATCTCCTCCCCAGAGGTAACCTCTATGCAGAATTTTGAAATTAATGATTCTCTTAAAAAACAGTTTTAGCACATAGCCATATGAATTGAAATAAGATATTATTTACTTGTTTTTTGAGTTTTATTAAAATGGTTTCATAATGTATATGTCTAGTATTTTCTACTTGATATTGTTGCTAAGATAATACATATTAATGTCAGTAGTAGGTTATTCCTTTTTATTGTTATGTAATATTGACTTTGAGAGTATATAAAAATTTGTCTATTCTTTTGCAAGTGGACATTTGATTTCCTAGGTTTTTATTGTTGTTATCAAATATGTTTCTCTCAACACTCTAGTTCATTTCTCCTGATGCACAGATGAAGAGATCTTTTTACATTGTAGATATTTTAGAACTGAATTGCTGGGTCATAGCAAGAGATCAACTTTTCAAAATAATACCAAGTTATTTTCCACTGCACAATTATATAGTCCCACAAACAATGTCTATGAATTCTCATTGGTCCATATCTTCTTTTGTTATGTGTCTTAATTTTTATTAAAATCAGTATAAAATTATCTTAATTTGAAGTTACTTGACTATTGTTTGAGTTGATTTTTATGTATATTGATCATTTGTGTTTGTTCATTCTTTTGCTCATTTCTTCTACTAGGTTATTTGTTTTTGTTAATATGCTTCATTTTTCATTTAAGGACTGTGTTATATACCAATTTTTTTCCTGATTACTTTCTAAACAGGGAATACATCTGATCTTATGTTAGGTTTAGGTTCTTCTCACAGAGTAGTGCATTTCTGATCCACCATCCCAATGATAACAGGTATACATAAACCCAGGGGACAGTATACACATAATGTTATGTACACAGAGAGGCATATTCACATGTTTTGTTTATATATTAAAAATTATATATGGTCACATGTGTTATATATGTGTGTCATATGTATATATAAAACAACTATTGAAGCTACTGTAGTACAAAAAAGGTGGGCAGGAACTGGAAAAACCCTGATACTTGGAAGCAGGAATAGCATTAGGTAAGTTTCCCATATTTAATGCTTTTCACCTAAGGGCAACTCCAGTCAGCACTGTTGTCAGGGTGACTGCAGTGACTGGATGGTGGGGGTGAAAATTCTAGAAAGGAGGGAGATCCCACTATTTTTCATGTTTACTCTGTCCAAATATCTTGTTGACCTCTGAGAGCCATGTATGGTTAAAAGTATTGAACAGAGATTTCAGTTGCTGACCACCATAGGGCAAGCAGTTTGGAGTTTGAGTTTGTCAAGGTGCCTTTCTGCTAAAACAAACAAATAAACAAAACATCAATATTCTTCACAGAAGTATGTATATTTTCTACAGGATTTAGGATGAAGACAAAATTGCCAGAAGAAAACAGGAAAGTGACAGCCATACTCAAGAGAAAAAGTAATTAATGGAGACTTACTCCAAGAAATTGGAATTATCAGATGAGATTACAAAGCAGCTATTGTAAATATATAAAAATGTGGAGAAAAATATGATCACAATAAGTCAGTAGAGAATTTCAACTGAGAAATAGAAACTCTAAAAAAGAACCAAAATAGAAATTTTGGAACTGAAAATACAATATATGAAATGAAAAAAAATAACTGGGCAAGTTTAAAAGCTGCTTAAAATGGCAGAGAAAGAGGCAATGAATTTTAAGATAGATAACAGCAGTTAATCTCAATAACAAAGAAAAATTAGAAAATGAACAGAGACTTTGTCACTTGAAGGATTATATCAGAAGGTCTAACTTGAATGTAAGTGGAGTCTGAAGATAGAAAACAATACAGAAAAATGATTTTGAGGAAATAATGACCTAAAAGTTCTCAAATGGAATGAAAGATGTATTTGTGAATCCTGTCAGTTCTACTGTCAGAAATCTTTGTGAATCCAGCCAATCTTTTCCATCTCCGATTGCCCTTCATGTGGACTATTGCAACAACCTCCTGTTTTCATTACCTGGAGACCTGTCACCTGGTTTTGGTGTATCCTCCATATTGTCACTGGAGTTACACATCTAAAATCAGTCTGGGGTTGTCCTATAGTTTTTTTTTTTTTTCACTGCTGTTTGGTAATCACTTAAAATGATGGTTTCATTCATTCTTGAGACTGGCGCCTTAGGTAGTTTGTAATGGGGAGGTCAATTTATAGTATTGGGAGGTTGGAGACTCATGTTTAGGCACTTGTAGATCTTAGGCACTTGTAGATCTTTGTGTCTCCACCTCCTAGAATTCTGAATGCTAGTGACTTTGTAAGTCCTTAGTTAAGACAATTAGGTCACTGGATCAAAGAGAGCCATTGAATGGTAAAAGACACAGCATTTTCTGTGTCTGATCAACAACCTGACTGCTGTGGGTGAAATTGTGTTCTCCCCAAGATCTGTTGAAGTCCCAAATCCTGAAACACGTGAAAATGACATTCTTTGGAATTAAGGTCTTTGCAGATGTAATCAAGTTCAAATGAGATTATACTGGTTAAGTGTGGGCCCTAATTTGATGACTGGTATCTTTACAAGAAGAGGGAGACGTGGACACAGACACACATAGGAGAGAGAGGAGGCCATGTGAAGGCAGAGGCAGAGATTGGAGTGATGCATCTATAAGCCAAGGAACAGCAAAGATTGCTAGTAAACACCATATCTAGAAGAGGCTAGGAAGGATTCTTCCCCAACACTGATTTCATATTTCTAGCCTCCAGTATTTAAGAGGATCAATTTCTGTTGTTTTAACCCACTGGTTTGTTACTGTAGTCCTAGGAAACTAGTACGGCAAGGACTAGAAAAAGAATCATCCAACTTAAGATGTAGACCGGAAAGTTTTCTGCTCCTGGTCCCACATTTCTCCAGATCTAAGCAGGAGCGTTGTCTCAGGCTCTAGGATGGGTAGCATTTTAGTCTCCTAGTGCAATCCTTCTTGCGGAAGTCCTCCGAACAAATTGGGCATCTCTCATGGGACAAGGCAAGCAAGCAGCTTCCAGCCTGTTCTGATGGTATGTACACATGTCCTGAGATGAAGTCTCCTTCCGATGCTTCAGGGTTCAGGTCATCCTCTAGCCTCCCCACCTGAAGCCTATGCTCCAGCCTACTATGGTGCTTGACCTCAGAGAACCTCAAATGCATCCCCAGCTCTTCTAGTTTTCTCTGTGCAGCCAGACCACCATCTCCCTAGAATGTTAAACTAAATTATTGACCAAGACAGAAGAAAGTATTTTGGAGTGGTGTGGTGTTATACTTTGAGATGGATGGATGGATGGAGGATGTATAGACACACACATATATGGAGTCTGGCACTAATAATGCCTTTTTTATTACAAAACACTTTATTACAAGATCATAAGCACATAATGCTGTAACATAACAATATCACACTCAAGTACACCACATGACATTTTAGGTGAAATGTTCAAATTGGTGTTCATCTTGTGCGAGACATTCATGTACCCTACCACCCACACTCAAGCAGGCCTTACTTCTGCTGGAGCCTGTACATGCATGCATGCATGTAATCATGTTTATGTATATTTGACTTCCCTCTTCAAATACTTTCCTTGGGGAATAAAATCTAAAATATAAGCTCTTAGCCTAGCATTCAAGACTAGCCACTACATTGCCTGACAGTTCCCTTTATGTAGTCGGTAGTCTAGCTGAACTTGCTTATTGAAACACTTCCCACTTTTAAAACCCACAAGAAGGCAGTCTTCCCTGATTTCCACATTTTGAGCAACCATAGTACTTTGATTTTACCTCCTCAGTCACATTACACATTCTATTGTATTTTTATACATTTGTTTGACCCTTTTTCCCTTACAGGTGAAAGCTTGTCATTACAAAAGAGATGAATAACACAATGTATTTGTGAAAAATGAAAGCATAACATTTGGGATGTTTTCTATGAAGAAGTCTTCATTGCTGCTGTCATAATTGTGGTAGCTAACATGTACTGGGGGTTTATTCTGTGACAGGCATGCTATGTAAATTATTTTAAGCTCTTTCTACTAATGCCTGCAGATTTCCTTATTTATTTTTATATTCAGCATAGCACACGGCATGGTTGTAGATAATAAATATTTGCAAAAGGTTAATCTAGAAGGCAAATGCATGAAGAACACGGAGCTTTTGATCCTTCTCTCCTGATTGCAACAGATGTACCACCTTTAAGAAAATTATGCCTCAGTTGCTCCATTACGGAAACTACTCCAACATAAATTTCTGTAATAATTGAACTTGTATGTTTAAACAATAGTGTAAGCATGAAGCATGTATGCTTTTTAATAACTTCTGTCTTTAAATCACATCCCAGCATCAAGAATTTCATCCCTGGTGACTGTATAAAGCTCAACACAGTTTACAAGAGGTGCCTAAGGACCAAGTGGCCTTGGGACTTGGCACTAAATTCAGACAACTTTGAAAAGCAGTTCAGATCTTCTATTTTTTTCTTTTCTTTCTTACTTTGTATTTCTTTCCGTAAGAAGGCTGAGTCTGACCTATTTTTAGGATTTGGCCCATGGAATTGAACTTGGTGGTTTTAGTTTCACTGTTGTTTTTCCTCTTTTAGGTAAAAAAATAAAGCAGACAGGAGTTCTGGCTGCCATGACTAGCAAAGCATTAAAGCTTTCTTCTTTTAATTATACACTTGAAGTCATGCTAGGGTAGATCAGGCTTTATACTTCCTGGAAGCTGTGGGGATTTAGTCCCTCTAAACCCTTCTCACCTTTTCCTTTAAATAACTCACTGATTTCTAATGGCCCTTAAAAGAATGACATCATCAAAACATCTAAAATTAATTCACCTGAATATTAGTTTCCATTTTGTTTGTGGGGATTTTTCACCATCAAAAATTCTATTTTTTCCCATGTTAGGTCCCATCTTACCCTTCACCTATCTTTAAGACTTGTCCCTCTTTAGCTGCAGAAGATTGACGTAAACTCCTTCCCCCTCCGCGATCTTAGTGCGAACTAGAGGGAATCATTGAACACTGAGATTATTCCATCCGAACAGAACAGCCCTTATTCCCTTTCGACACTCTCCTGAGTCTCTTTGAGTTCTTGTTAGAGTAGGTGTTAGAGGAAATAACGAAAACTATTATCAAGTGCTTCTATTACTAAAGTTACTGAATATTAGGTATATAGTTTTGAACTTGTTTTCAAGTCTGGCAGGGTTTGAATGATCCTATACATTCTATTACCTTAGGCAGCCATAGGATTTCAGTTCTGGGAATTAGGATTACAAATATAATGGACACATAATAGACAATTAAAATGTTTAATCATTAAAACTGTAAAAATTAGGGCAGGTTGACCATCTCAGTAGATGGAAGAGCCACAAACTAACTTCCAGAAAATAACTAGCATCACTTTTGTTCCAAAGTTTGTTTTAGAGGTTCAGTAGCATCCACTGAACTTTTCCCCTGACTATCTTAACACATCTTTTTTATATTTGAGAGTCTGGCCAGGATTGAAAACAGAGGTGTGAAAGAATGACGAGAGTGGCTGTTTTGCAGTATTTTTGGCTAGAAGTAAAATAAGCAGGAAGTTCTAAAATGTCTTGAGAAAGTTTGTCCTCAAGAAAATTCTAGCTTGAATTTTTTTAAAATATGAGATTCAGACATTTAGGTTAATATTCTAATAAGAATTGCACTTAAATGGATAACAACAGTAACTGCAACTAGTCTAACATCTTACTGCCCATATGGTACTTTCTAGGGTTTTCGAGATTCTTCCACATGCTGTTTCTGCTTTGGTGGCCACAAACACCTTACCAGGCAGTAGAGTTTGGTGGTTTTACTTGGATTTTACAAGTGAGGAAACTGAAACACAGTGTTCACAGTAGTTCATTTCTCTGCTTTGCCTAGGGTAATACGATTTTCCCGGTAGGTGCTCACAAAGACTTTTGAACTTCCTCATAGAGTTGCAGATAAGGTTACTCTGAAACACAGAAGTGCTGAGGTCTGTGCCTAGTGCCCTTTGTGAGTACAAATAACAACTCTTCATTTATGAATGGTTTTTGAAAAGATGATTAAATGCTTCAATGAGCAAAACCCTGTGCTCGGTTTGTATTTTCCTGAAATCAAAATGAATATTGTTCTGCTGTTTCTGACTTTAAAGAAATTGTAATCTAATGTTGATTTGAAAGTATAGAGGAATCAATCAAATCCAAACTCCTAAAAATGATTCATTCATGATTAAAATAAAGAATTTGGATTTCAACATTTATAGGAATGTGGTGGATGTTTATATGTTTATAACTGTGATAAATAAAAGTATAAAAAGTGAATATATTATTATTCACAGAGTTTAACTGAAGTTTCAAAGATATTATTACTAAGGCCTTGTGGTAATCCTATGTTTGAATTGATCTTACAGTGCTTTCTAAATATTTGCATATCACCCTTCATGATATACTTATTTGCCATATACATTTTACTCACCTATTTTTAAAACATACCTATACAACAGCCACCTGACAATGCAGGTATTCACATGAGTGGTGAACCTGTATGGTGACAACCATAACCATGCTTCAGAACAGCTAGGTTATTGTTGGTGTGCTTGTTGGATTGAAACCCAAGGTAGAAAGTAAAACATATAATATATAGGCTGTACCATTTGAAACTGCCTGACTCAAGAAATGATGTTCCTCTTCTTTAGCCACAGCAATAGACATATGGTACATTACTTATATATAGTTTATTTTAAGGCTTGATAAGGAAGTCATTAAATTCAATATAGTAAGCCTGATATGGAGAAGGGTAGTTACATAGAATATTCAGTTTTCGTGATCTATATGTGAAAATCTTAGAGAGATAGGTTTCAATTCAATAGATGGAAGAACCTTCTGATGAAAACAACTGTTGGAAGTTTGGAAGGCCTCAGGAGGCAGTAAGTTTCCTGCCAACAGAGATGGTCAAGCAAATGTTGTAGTGGGGATTCCAGCACTGGAAGTCCCCATGATTCACTGCTAATGGAGAATGTTGGCTTCAAGACAGAATTTCAAACACATCACTCAGGAGAGAACTTCAGAAATTGCCTAGTCCCACTCCTGCACCTTTCAGAGGAAGAAACTGAGCCTAAGGGAGCGTTAATGTTCCAGCCAAGGTCAAATAGTTAATCTGTTTCAGGGGATTTGTTTGACAGGAGTCATCTTATTGGTTTTGTTTAGAACCTAGTAAAATGTAACTATTCTCAGTGAACTGTCTACCTATGTAATGTAGGGAAAATTTGCCACCTATTAAATGCAGAAAGTCTTTCATCTCAGGTTAATAATCTGACAGGTATAACTCACAAAGAATGTGTTTTGTGTATGAATACTTGAGAGTAATAATTTTAAGCTTCTGTTTATTTTTCAAAATTCATGTACTTTTGTAGCAATGGGAATGGGTCGCATCGGCTTTATAATGTACGGATCATCAGTAAGGGCAACGTAATCAGCATTAGGTGGCAAATGGGAGGTGAGTTCCGCGAGCTCTAAACTCACTTCCTCCATCAGCCATTCCCTGTGTGACATAAGGCAAGACAAGCAGGGCTGATATTCGGTTGGTAGGCACTAGCACTGACAGTCACGTTGGTAAAGTACTCAGTATTCCCATGTTGATTGGTAATTAACCATTGATCTGAGCTTTCTGAGTGCCTTGACCTTCACCACTGCCCTAGCTGCCCCTCCCCTCCACACATACATACACTTACCTCACATTGCTGCAGCTGACAGGTATTCATCTTCTCTTAGTAGACTGAGTACTGAGAGTTAACCTCTGGCTGACTTTTGTCCAGCAAACTTATTTCAGGCCACCTAAGGCAATCTCCAGAATTTATTCTTTTAGCAAGTTGGGTAATTTGGTAATGACCATAATGTAGAGGAAAATTATTTCTTACCTACACAGTCTAGGAAAATCTTTATGAAAGTCCTTTATCAAAAATCTTTAAAGCATCTCATTGTATTCAAGAATATTTTTCAGAACATTATTTACATGACTTCATAACCAGGTCATTCAGATAATGGAGTTTTTTGTTTGTTTTTAAAATTTTGGTTGCTTGAAGGGGTAGATGAAATGAAAGAATTTTCTCTTAGATTCTTAGATATTATATATATATGAGGCACTGGAATAAATTTTTAAAAGGTACCATGTATGGAGTGCTTACTATGTGCCAAGCACTCTACTGTGCTCTGTACATGTATCATGTCATTTAATTCTTATAATAACTCTATGAGATATGTTCTTTTTCATTCCCATTTTACAACTGCAGGTTCAGAGAGGTGAAGAGGTGGCAGGTGAATCAGCTCATAAGTAATAGAAGAGGGATAACCTCTATCTGTCTAGCTCCATTTAGAGCCGTAAGGAATCAGGAGCTGGGCTCCATCTCTGATTTTAAGAACACCTGGGCCTGTATTCCTTCGTAGGCTGTAGCCTAGGCCAAGCCCAAATAAGAAGAAGAGAGAGAGGAGACTGTGGAGGGTTGCACTTTATTCAGGGAAAGTCTCACTGAGTAAAGACTTAAAGGAGGTGAGGCAGTGAGCCATGTTCTTATCTTACATAAATAGTGTATTCTTGGAAGAGGTAATAATAAGCGCAAACACTCTGAGATGAGAGTAAGACTGGCTTATTCTAGAAACAGTGAGGAGGTCATCATGACTAAAGCAGAGTCAGGGACAGGTAATGTAGTGAGTAAGAGAGGTCAGAGAGGAAAACAGGGATGATGAAGAGGGCATGACAGGGCAGTGCTTGGAGATCATAGCAAGGATTTCGCCATTCACTTTGAGTGACATAAGGAGCCGATTCAAAGTTTTCAGCAGAGGAGTGATATATTTTAAAAGATCAGTCTGTCAGCTATATTGAGATTAGGGTGAGTGAAGGGACAAGTGTGGAAGCAGGAAGACCACTCAGGTGTCTGTTGTAAAAAACCAAATGAAAGTGAGAGTGTTGTGGCCCAGGGTAATCACAGTGGAGGTAGTAAATACTGATCATTACTGTGTATGTTTTGGAGCTAGAGACAATAGGGCTTTCTGATGGATTCCACATTGTGGGCTGGGGAGCAGTGAAAGAAAGAAAGGAGCCAAGGAAAACTCCAGGATTCATTGGCCTGAGCCAGTGGAAAGATAGGGTTGCCACAGTCAGGTGAACAAAACCATTGGGAAGCTTTCAGAAGGGTGGGGTGGAGCTCAGTTTATGACACCAACAAGTGTGGTACCCATTAGATATCCTACTGGAGGTGTCAGCTGTGCAGCTGGATGGCTCAGGGCAAGGGCAGGGAGTATAAATCTGGGAAAGCTCGGTGAATAGATGATGCGTGTTTAAATAGATAAGTTACGAGCCTGGATGAGATTACCTAGAGAGTGAGTAAACACAGAGAAGCAAGCAAAGGACTGTGGCCTGGGAAACTGGGAACTGGGAAGGTGATGGAGCCAGAGAAGGAGACTGAGAACTGGACAGTTAGGTAGGAAGAAAATCAGGAGGGTAGCCTTGTCTTAGATGTCTGCTGGGAAATGCGTTTTCAGGAGGACGCAGTGATTGATTGTGTCAAATGTGGAAAACTGACCAATTAAATGAGGGTTGAGGAATAACCGTCAGATTGAACTGTGGAGATTTTTGTTGCTCTGGACCCAGGCAGCTTCTGTGGAGAGGTGGGAGAGAGGAGCTTCCTTGAAATGAGATTAAGAGAATAGGAGGGGTGATTTGGAGGCAGTAAGTATAGAAAACACTTGGAAGAGTTTTGTGACAGAAAAGAACTAAGACAGTAGCTGGAGAGGTAAGAGGCATTAAGCAAGAGTTTTGAAAGATGAGGACTAGTATGTTTGTTTTGAACAATAGTGAGTAGGCTGGGTGAAAATGGGCAGTGAAGGAGACAGAGAGGAGACTTGGGCAAGAAGGGATCAGAGCTGGGCACAAGTGGAAGGGCTGGCATCAGACAGATCATAGAGAGCTCATCCCTTGTGATGGGACTGATGGCAGAGAATGTAGGAGGAACTGAAGTTAAAGAAGAAAGAAACAGTCCTTTAAGAGAGAGAAAGAGGAAGAAGTACCAGTATTTTAAGGAAACGTAACATTGATTCTGCTGTGGTCGAAGGGTTGTTGGAGTCAGACATCTTGAGGAGTAAGATGAAAATAAAGGGTGGTGCATAACTATCTTACAAATGAATGACAGTTCATCTGTTTCTAACTGAGTTGTGAGGCAAAAGAGTATTGAACATTCTCTGAGATTTAAAAGTATCGGGAGACATTTTTGGGAACCATAGCTTTGTGTATTTTGTAGAGCCATGTATATTTATCCCGGAAGGCCCGATTAACCTTGACATAGACTTCCGCACAGTATGTGGCAAGACTAAATGAATGGTCTTGGCCAGTAGATTTTGCACTTACAATATGAGCCAGTGAAGGGAGTGGGACTAGTTGGATAAAATACAGCCCCTAGGGAGAGCTGGAGCAAGAGACCTGTGCATTATGCCTTCCAGACCTGAAACGGGAAGCTGGATTTTAATAGCTTTGACTTACAAAATTAATACCCTCCAAAGAAAATTCACCTGTTGCCAAATCTAATGCCAGGGTTTGGATGCTCACAGTTCCTTCAAGTCCCTTGTTTGTTTTCATTTCTTTCTTTTTTTCTTGTTCTTTTTCTTCTCTTTCTTGCCAAAGTTTTCTGACCTTTTAGGCATGAATACTAAAGGGCTTGCAATCTGTCTTTTTGATGAACTGTTTAATCAGAAGGCCATCATGAAGAGAGATTTTAAACATTTTGGCTTAAAATAGATTTCTCCTGGCTATGAATTTCCCTAATTTTTTTGTGTACATATAAATACAGTGTTTATGTCCTGCAATTTGGCCCACTTATTTTGAAATTCAACTCTTCAAAACATTCCTTTTACTTAGGTAAGGCTGAAAAAACAACAGTTCTATCAGAAGTTCTGTTGACCTCAGTGCCAAGAAGTTCTTATTCTTGTTCCATATACCTTCATTTTTTAGAATTAGATACCCCAAAGCTGCTAAACTTGATCTATCACACAGTCAGATGTCAGTATTTAGCAAATGCTGCTGCCACTAATGGTTTTTACACTTGCGTTGTTTTGCAAAGTCTACTTTTAGACCTCGTGAATTAAAATTTCCATTCAGTATTACCAAAAACAAAGCCGTAAGAAATATAGACCTCGTTTTCTCATAAAGAGAATATAAACTATTTATTACCATGCATATTTTTTTTTGGAATTTGCTAGTGTTAAGAGGAAAAGGATTTAAAGATCACTTTTAAGATTTGTCTGAAAAAATATGAAGGAAGTTAGATGCAGGAGTGTTGAGATACATTCCATTTAATCTTTATTAGATGTCTTTTAAGATAAGGTATTTCCTGACCTTATTTTATATTGCTTTGAGTTTTGACTGAGCTCAAGAATGGACAAATTAAGGTGTATTATTATTATTGCTTTTGATAGGGAATGGCTTTTCCTAACCATGAATATAACACGCACATGTTCATTATAAACATTCTGTGAAACCTAAATAATGATATGTACAAACTTCAAAGTATGAGTCTTCCACAGTTCCACCCACCAGAGAAACCAAACAACAGTTTAAATCGTGTCCTTCCTGGTTTATTTCTATGTATGTGTGTGTTTATCTTTAGTTTTTAAAACAAAATGAGCTGTAAAGTAATTACTTATTTTTTATTTTGTTAATAAATTATGTATGAATGTATTTTCATATATATTTACATTATTCATTTTATTGTGTGAACAAATATTTATTTTATTATTGGTAATTATTTATATTTCTAATATTTACTATTATAATGCTACTATTCACACCTTTATACAATGGGATAACATCATTATTTAATAATTAGTGTATTTATTTATTAATTCCAAATAAGTACATTTAACACATTTAAATTGTCTGAAACAGTACATGACACATAAGTGCTTCAAAAATTACCTTATAGACAAGAAGGGGCTGGAAAGAAGTATTCCAAGTCATGAAAGTCAAGGACCTACATCCAAGATTGCTCTATCCAGCAAAGCTTTCATTTAGAATGGAAGGGCAGATAAAGTGCTTCTCAGATGAGGTCAAGTTAAAGGAGTTCATCATCACCAAGCCCTTATTATTTGAAGTGTTAAAGGGACTTATCTAGGAAAAAGAAGACAAAAAACATGTACAGTAAAATGACAGCAAATTCACAATAATTAACAAACAACCACACCTAAAACAAAAGCAAACTAAGTGAACATCTAGAACAGGAACAGAAACACAGAAATGGAGATCACATGGAGGGTTAGCAACAGGGGAGTGGGAGGAGGAGAGAGGGGGAAAAGGTACAGAGAATAAGTAGCATAGATGGTAGGTAAAAAATAGACAGGGGGAGGGCAAGAATAGTGTGGGAAATGTAGAAGCTAAAGAACTTATGACACATGGACATGAACTAAAGGGGGGAATGTGGGTGGGAGGGGGTGTGCAGGGTGGAGGGGAATGAAGGGGGAAAATGGGACAACTGTAATAGCATACCAATAAAATATATTAAAAATTATTGTTTATTATTCTCTTACTTTCTTTATTACTAGTGAATATGTCTTTATGATAGATTCCTAGAAATGAGATTATCCAGTTGATAAATGTTACCAAATTGCCCTCCAAAAAGGTTCTACCAAGTCATACTCCTTTATTCACAAGTCATCAGTGAATAAAGAACATTTGTTTCCTCACACTCCTTAAATTAAATTTTTCAATGGAAGTACAACATACGTATAGAAAAGTGCATGCATGTTATAAGTACTGACTCAGAAGTGAGCCCATGTGTGCGACCAGATCAAGGCAGTAGGTTTCTGTTCCAGAAGCCTTCTTGGAGTCCCCACCCGGTGTTTACTC
Source organism: Anoura caudifer (assembly GCA_004027475.1). Classification (NCBI taxonomy): domain Eukaryota; kingdom Metazoa; phylum Chordata; class Mammalia; order Chiroptera; family Phyllostomidae; genus Anoura; species Anoura caudifer. The sequence continues at coordinate 105,813 of PVKU01000693.1, forward strand.
TTCCACCCTGCATTTAAGCACTGTCCCGCTCTGTCACCATAGATTACTCCTGTACTCTTTCATGTCTGGTTTCTTTCAGCAAACATGGTGCTGGTCTCGATGATTACAGCCGTCCATGTTGTTGCAGACATCAATGGTTCATCCATCTGTCTGGCATCATATTCTGGAATATATTGTAAATTCTCTATTGTAGTGTTGATGGACATTGTACACATACACTAACAGGCATGTAGAATAATCATAGTCATGTTCTTTGTAACAAACATATAAGACAAACACATAAACCATGTATGCACATATTTCTGTTAGGCATTTACCTCAGAGTAGAATTGATAGTTCATAAGGTTAGGTGTGATTTAAATGTTTTACAAATTGCGCCAAATTATTACAATGACAGCAATGTAAGTGGCACCAGTTGTAGATACTGGTCAATTCTTGGTATTATTTTAAAGTTTTTGGTCACACTGATGGGTATGTAGTGGTATATCATTATGGTTTTAATTGCATTTTTCTGATAACTAATGAAGGTTAGTACCTTCTCATACGATTTTCAGTCATTTGGGTATCTTCTTTTATGAAGTATCTTTTCAAGTATTATGCCCATTTTAAAACTGGCTTGTCCTTTTTGTATTATTTTAGTTGGAGGTTTTTCTTTTTCCAGGTATGTGTCCCTCGATATGTGTGTGCATGTGTGTGTATCTCCATATATAAAATTAGAGATTTTTTCTGAATCATGTCATTAAAAAACAGGTTCTTAATTTTCATGAAGTCTACCTTTTCAATGTTTTCCTTAAAATTGGTGCTTTTGTGTCTTGCTTAATTTCAAAACTGTAGCCTGCCCAAGGCCACACAGGCATTCTCTGCGTTTTTACTAGACGCTTCATTGTTTCGCCTTTCTTCATTGGAGCTGTAAGCCACTGTAAATTGATTTTTTGTCTTGGAAAAAAGCAGTCCACACTTATATTCCCCCTGTACAGGTAGGCCGATTGACTGCAGTATTTATTGAGTAGTATTGAGTATTTATTGAGAAGCGCTACCATGGTGTTTTCATTGCAGAGCAGATGACCATATCCGTCTGCTTTTCTGGACTCTCCTGCTTGATCAGTTGATTTATCTACCCCTTTTGTCAAGACCACCTGCTTGTGAACACAGTGCAGGTGCCCTACTGTTTTTCTTCCACAAGATTGTTTTTGCTAGCCCTTGCCCTTTGTGTTCCATTTAAAGTAAGCTCTTGGATTTTGACTGAGATTGCATTGAAGCGATGCACTAACTTTGGGAGAATTTATAGTTTTACATGATTGAGTCCTCTAGTCCATAGGCATGGCATAACCTTCCATTTATTTAGTTTTCTCAGTAGTAGAGGGAATTGGTTGCATTCCAAATTGTTAATCCTGTGATCACAATCTATATCTTATTGTGGATTTGTCTATTTCTCTGCTTATTTCTTTAAGTTTTTGCTTTATATATTTTGAGCCTGTTACCAGGTGCATATGTATATTTTGATTATTTTATATTGCTCTGGATTATCAATTTAAGTTATAGTTTCGATTTGAAATAATTCTTCCTCCCCTAACATTTTTTGTTTTTGCCTGGTGATTATTAATACAACTATACTAGTTTTCATTGTTTAACTTTTTCATGGTATGTCTTTTTGATCTTTTTATTCATCCTTTTTGTGACTTTTATTTGAGGCATACCTTTTAAATAGTATACAGTTTGACATTAAAATCAATTTTGGCAGTCTTTATCATGAGTTAGAATATTTATTTAGTTTATTCACATTTAATAAAATTACCAGTATTTGGGTTTAAATCTACTGTGATGTCATTTTTCCTTTTTATTGATTAGTTTTTAATTTTTTCTCCTTCATCACTTTTTTAGATTATATATATGCCTTTTTAGCTCATTATATATGCCTTCTTTTATAATTCTTTATTAAGTTACCCTAAAATTGACAGCATTCATACATGACTTACTAGAACTATTTTACCATATTGTGGGAAATGTAAATACCTCAATTCCACTTATTACCTGACTTCTCTGGTTTTCTCTTTTTTTTCAGGAGTCTTGGATGCTCAAATTCTATTTTCCTTAGAAGCTCTGAACTCCAGTTTTTGTCTCATCATTTCCATTAGAGTGGGAAAAACTCTGCTCCAGATAGATCAGAATTTGCTGCTTACCTCAGATTCCTGCTCCAAGTATTGGCTAATTTGACTGCTCTGTGACACCTTCAGATACATTTTATCCATCTTGTCTACACGTTTTGGAGCAAGGATTCGTCTGATGCGAAGTATTCTCTGTGGTTAGAAGTGGAAGATCTGTTTCTCTATACATTTGTTGAAGTCTAATTAGCTACTTTTTTATTATTCGATGGCCAAAAGAAAATGAGCGTGCTGTCTTCGTCAGTTACGTGGCACAGCCATTGTCTTGGCTCATTGGGACTCCAGCCTTTTAAGCCATACTTAACTGGTTCAGGTATGAGTACCTGAGTAGAATTTTGTCAGTGAATCCCTTCCCTGGGATTTTTGGTCTTGGAATCCGAAAGAATTTGAAACTCTGATTATAAAACTCAGGGGATGCTTGACATCTGGGCTTTCTACCATGTGGGAAATGTATTTGGTAGTAAAGATAAATGAAACCAGTATGCAGAGCAATACAATGAAAAGACGCGGAAAGAGACCTGACGGTGTTGGAGTTCTTGATTCTGTTATTCAGTAATCCCAGATGCGTCTCTATTTTTCCTGTGGATTTTTTATTATGGCAAAATCTACATAACATAAAATTTACTCCTTTCACCATTTTCAAGTGCAGTGGCTCCAAATGTAAATAAATGATAAATAAATAATAAATAAAATTTACTATTTTAACCATTTGAAGTGTAATGGCTTTAAGTATATTCACATTGCTGTACAGTCATCACTACTATCTCTAGAACTTTTTCATCTTCCCAAACTGAGACTCCCTACACCTTGAACAATAATTCCTACTCCCCCTCCCCACAAGCCCCAGGTAACTGCCACTTTACTTTCTGTCTGTATGAATTGGACTACTCTAGGTACCTCATATAAGAGGAACCACACAGTACTTGCCTTTCTCTGTCTGGTTTATTTCACTTACCATAATGTCTTAAGGGTTCCTCTGTTTTCTAACATGTGTCAGAATTCCCTTCCTTTTAAGCCTGAGTAATATTCCATTTTATGTATATATCACATTTTATTTAACCATTTATCCAGTGGTGAACACTTGGACTGCATTCACCTTTTGGCTGTTGTAAATAATGCTGATGTGACCATGTGTACCTATAGATTGGTTTTTATAGTTTTTGTTCCTTAATGTGTTTTTTGTTTTGCTTAAGCAAATTAGACTTAGAGTGCTTCTTGAGAAGAAAAAGGTCTCAGCTAATATGCATAGATCTATTTCCAGACTCTCTATTCTATTAATTTGATCTACCAGCCTTTTTCTGAGCCAATACCACACTGCCTTAATTATTTTAACTTTTAAATTCAGAGGTCTAGTAAACAAGTTTTCTCTCACTACTCTTTTACAAAAATGTATTTACCTACATTTTTAGCATTTTTTCTTAGATGATCAATTCTTATGTTCTAAAAAGAAAACAAGTGGGATTTTGTTTGGTATTGCACTGCGATTTTAGTTAATTTGGGGATAATTCACATTCAACCTTCTGTAAAAGAGCTAAATAAGAGTAATATTGGCCCCTCTTTCCCAATGTTCCATTTCTTTTCCCAGTTTGACATTGTCTAGAAAAAAAACTCTGTGTTCTCTTCCACTCACAGACTACTTATTCACCACCTAACATTGGGGGGGTGGTTCCCACACAAAGCAATTCTGTGACACCATTCGGGTACCCTGAAACTCAGTTTAATTCTGACACTGACCAGACTTAGCGTAGATCCCACAGGTTCAGGGTTTGGTCTTACAAAACTGCCTTTCTCTGCCTCACACTCCAGTCTCAAGCTGTTGTCACCAGTGCTTCTGGCTGGCTGGCTACAAATTAGGAATCTCTTTGGGTCGATGATTTGCTACACTGGCTCATAGAACTCAGGGGAACATTTGCTTATGTTAATGGTTTATTAAAAAGGAGATAGTAAAGGATACAAGTGTACAGCCAGGTGAAGAGATATATAGGGTGAGGTCCAGAAGAGCTCCAAGTCTAGGAGTTTCTGTCCCCAAGGGGTGGGGTGTGCCACCCTCCCAGTATGTGGATGTGTTCACTGTCCTAGAAACTGTCTTGGAAACTGTCTCAATTCTATACTTTTGGAGTTTCTATGGAGGCTTCATCATGTGGGCACTGTCCCCTTCTGGAGGATGGAGGTCATGGTGTGGCCTTGCTGGTGATACCTCGAAGCCATCCAGGAGCCCACCAAGAGGATCCTCTTTAGAACAAAAAAGACTCCTATCACCCAGGAAATTCCTAGGAATTTAGAAGCCTTGTGTCAGCACAAAGAGGCAGAGACCAGAATATATTTTTCCTATTCACAAATGTATATCCTTCTTTATACTATTCATGTAATTTGTTCTCATTTTTGATTTCCTTTTTAAAAAACTGGAATGACACCTGTCATGTATTTTTCTTTAATATCTCTATTTTGAGATCTATGTCCATACAGATATGCCCCTCATTCCTTTGACTTGTTACAGGGGATTCCATTGTATGGACACATTTATTCATCTAATGATGTTCCTGTTGAGGGGCCTTTAGAGTGTTACCATTTTTCAGTAACAACAAAATTACCATTAAGTTCTTGAAACATATTTTTTTGTTCACACTTTTCTAAGATTGCTGGGTTTAAGGATATGCACATTTGAATTTTAAAACTATTATCAAATTATCCTTGAGAAAGGCAGTTCCAACTTACATTTTTATTTTCTATTGATTTCAAAATTTAAAATATTTTGCATAAGGTTCTTTGACATCCAAAATTTATTTCTGTGCATGTACTGAGGCTACTATATAACTTATATACTTTTCCCCCTTTGTATTACCATGTCTGTGGATTATCTGATCATTTTTTTTATTGGGCTAAGGAAGGCTACACTTCACCCCCTTCCTGCACCCCATGTTTTTGATGTAGATAGTTCCATCCTTTCCTCATCAGACTGAAATATCCTCTTTATTACCTAACAATTCATCTTTCAGTCATGGTCCTATTTGTATGTATTCTGTTCTGATCTACTTGACAGTTTCTATGCTAATATTCCATTATTTTATTTACCATAGGTTTTAAAAATGATATATTTTATTTTAAAAAGCAATGCTTGCTTTTTAAATGCATTTTATATTTACATGAAGTTAAGAGTCAACTTGTCAGTTGTCATTTTCAATCGTATTGGGAATGCATTGCATTTACAGATTAATTTGGAGATAATTTGCATCTTTATAATAATGAGAACTTTTACCCAAGAGCCTGGTATCTCCATTTATTCAGGTCCTTTTCTATGTAGTTCATTAATGTAGTACAATTCTATTTTAAAATAAATGCTTTACCGCATTTATGCTAAGCTTATGTTCATTATTTAAGTTATTTCTGCTAGTATGAATGGAAAATTTTCAGTTATTCCAGTAACCAGTTATTTTTGGTATAAAGGGAAAACTGTTAATTGTTGAATAGCTTACTGAAATAAATTTTTATTTGATTTTCATGAATTTTCTTGATATATTATCATATGTCTGCAGAGATGCCTTGTCTTTCATTGCTGTCTTTTTTCCATTAGCCAGAATCCCCTACAAAATGTTAAATAATCATGTTGACGATATACCTTTTTTCTATCTTTAGTGGAAATGCTTTTAATGTGTTATCCTTAACATGGTGATTTTTGTTGGTTGCTAATAATTCTTATCCTGTACACATGTACAAATTCTACATGTTGTAACACAGACATGGTATATGTAAGCATATCAAGGTCTGGAGTAAAGAATTGAGTACAATGTATTCAAAACACTTCGGATCCTAGACTAATCAGGTTGGAATCCCGGCACTATCACTTACTAGCCATACGGCATTGAGAATGTCACTTTATGAATCTATTTCTGTATTTGAAATAGTAAGAGAACATTGCACATAAAGTTAGCATTGTTGTGAGCAATGAAAGAAAAGATATACGTCAACAGGCTCACAAATGCCTGATGTTGATTTAACTCTGTAAATCTAGATTTCTGTGCAGCTCACAGAGGACTTGGACAACAGAGAATGCTGAATAAAAACAGCAGGAAACCATTGCACCACCCCCGCCTTTCACTCTTAATTGAGACCATATGATCTAGTAACAATGTATGAGATCTGTCCAGAAAGTATCCAGCCATGTAACATGAAAAATGGAGACATTTATTGAAGAAGTCACAAGAAACATTGTACATAGGACAATGATGTCTTAGTCCCCTTCAAAGTAGGCACCTTGTGACCTCACACAGCTCTTAGCATCTCTTCCACTGTTCAAAACTCTCCGTGAAATCCTTTGTTGGAATTGCCAATAGCTGGCCCTGTCATATTTTCCTGAATCTCATTGATGGTCTGAAATGTCTCTTCTTTCAAAGGTGATTTTAGTTTTGGGAAAAGCCAGAAGTCACAGGATGCCAAATCTGGGCTGTAGTGGGGCTGAGTCACCTGGGTGATTTGATCTTTTGCCAAAAACCTTTGCATAACACATGATGCATGAGCAGGCGTATTGTCATGATGAAGCTGCCTATCACCAGTTGCCCATGGCTGTGGTGGTTTTCATCATATTGCATCTCTCAACCACTGAAGAACACTGAGGTAGTACTCCTTATTAATTGTTTGGCCTGGAGGGGTGTACTTGTGATGGACAACACCTTCCCAATCAAAAAACACAGTCAACACGGTCTTGATCTTGCTGCGACTTTGCTGCACCTTCTTCAGGTGTGGAGAACCAGGCAACTTCCATTAGGATGACTGGGCCTTCATTTCTGGATCATAGCTGTAGAACACCATTCATCTCCAGTTATGACCTTCTTGAGGAAATCTGATTTGTTGGAGGCAGTTTGAATCAAGTCATTAGCAATTGTAGCATGAAGTTCTTTCTGCTCTGGTAGCAGAAGGTGCAGAATGCATTTTGCCACAACATGTTTCATGCCAACATCCTGCATGAAAATCTTGGGCACAGTAGTATTTGGAATTCCTAGATCAGCTTTCTAGTTCTCACACTGTCAGTCACTGATCTTTGTGGATTGCAGCCCATATGCATTCAACATTCTCAGGTGTTCTGCTTCTTGCAGGCCTTCCAGAACATGGGTCACTTTCAACAGATTCTTGACCATCTTTGAAGCATTTGTGCCAACTTTTATTTGTGCTGCACTTACTGTATCATCTCCAAAAGTCCTCTGAATCAACTGAATAGTTTCCATGGAGGAATGTTCAACCATAAGGTGAAATGTGATGCACATTCATTGTTCTACTCACTCAGTCGTTTTGAATGTGACGGCCACACAGTACACATGCTCACTCAGTGGCATCTACTGCCCCCACTGACTAGTACAGTGAAGTTGCCATTGTTCATGTCTCCTTGGCTGCCAGGTTACATTGACGTCACACAAACCATTTTCGTAATATTAACAACGGCTGGACTCAGACAGACCTCAATCATTCATGTTAGCACATTTAATTTCACTAATTGACACTTATGTGAACTTTAAGGCTGGATCTACACTGCAACTAAATTAATAATACAAAAGATGAGTGATCCTATTAAGTTTGACATTTTAACTTGCAAATAAATCAAAAGAAAAATAGCTTTCTTGCCAAGTTTCATAAAGTTAATTAACTCTGTATATCCATAAATAGGAAAAATTTTCACTACCCTAAACCTTTTGTTTTAAGGGCCAAGTGGCTTCATCCAGCTTTGAGAAACCATTCAGGAGTGTTCAAAACCAATGTAAAGGGTCACTTCATTATGAAGGTTTATTAGTGATGTTAGGGTCAAGTTACTGCTGAATTCCAGGGAACCTTTTACAAAGTACTTTACACACATTCCAATTTTAATAACTTAGAAGCAGAGGCTGGTCCCCACTTGGACAACAGTTTGTTTCTTCTGCTTAGCTTCAGACAGAGCGAATAATCAAAATGAATTGAATGTCCCTACATAGGTTTTCATATTTGAGCAGGCCATATCCTATTAACTTGACTGGCAAATACCACGCACATGCTGTGTTGTTGTGAGCTGTGATATTCTATGATAGTGTAATTCTGTGGCTTTTAGGGAGATAGAGGCTCATTTTATATTTCTCAGTTCCCAAATATAAAGCAATGAGACAAGTGAAACACATCTTAATCTACCCAGACAGATTGTGAGTCCCTTTGTAGCACAGACCATGTTTTCTGTGACTTGTATCCCCATAAAATTCACTGGAGAATTCTGATATGTGCTTCCCCAGATAATTTATGGCAGCTAATGAGAATATTTGAGTGGTTTAGGGATTTTGAATGGCAAACTATAATGTATAACTTTGAAGTCTGTTTTTCCAAAGCGATTCTATGTTCCTTTATGATGGAGATGTAAATGATCATATTGTAATAGCAACAGATGCTAGTTGAGTGAGTGAATGAGTGAAAAACAACAATGTGACAGTGATCAAAATAAAGTTTATTGAGCTTTACAAAATAGAGTAAAAGTATAAAGAAATATGAACTTAAAAATAAGCAACTGCCTATATAAAAAGATAATTAGCTAACAAACTCTCTTAGGGGAAGAGTGTTCTCAAATCTTATGTTAGAAAATTGTGCAAATGAGGACCACCTATAATGGCTGAGAGTCCAGCTTGAAAAATTCAGTGGACAAAAGGGATACTCTCAGGGGAGTTCAGTGTTTTTATGTCTGAAAAGCTCGATGGCCTTCTCTTTGAGGGAAGGTGGAATTCAGCATAGCCCTACACACTGATCTGGCATCATTGAGGTTAGTGGCTGCGTCTGTGTTGAAAGCATGAAGCCAGCAATAGGTGTTAATGTTCTATTGGAAGTCAAGTGTGTCTGAAAGTGTGTGGTGGGCTCTTCAAGTGTGGACACCGAGAATACTCTAAGGCAAGTGAGCAGAATCCCAGAGGAAAAAGGAATGGCTTTATTTTTTACATATCTAATCAAAGGCTACTTTTGCTTCTTTCAAGCAAATCAAAATGATTATATGTGAGCGACTGCTGCATAGATAGTGTGAATGTGTGTGTATGTGTATGTAAGCAAGCAAGACCTTTCTCTGTCCAAGAGGGAAACTATTTCTATATTCACTTAACATGAGACTTCTGATTTATTCAAGCCGCAGTCCAATTGGGAAGGTTCTCTTTCTCCATGTGTCCCAGACACAGGGGAGGCCTGACGCAGAGTGACGCAGGCAGGGGCCCTCCGCCTGGTTTTTACCCCCTCAGTGCCTGCCTTCTGGGACCTGGCCTGTTGTGTGGTTGCTGTTTATACCTGCTGAAGTGCTCTCTGTGTTTGAGTTGGCGCTGGCAGCTTACATGCTAGAGCCTCAAGCTGTTCATGAGGTCTGTCCCAGAGCTTTGAAACCCATGAGCTGGCGGCTGGGGCGAGAGAATGTCTCTCTCAGTTTTTGGGTGAACTCCATGTTTTTTTCCAAGAGGTTAGATCACTGTCCACAGTCCACGCTTGCTAGACAGAGTGTAACAGTTACTGTTTAAGACATCCTGAACTTTTAAAGGCAAAAGGCAGAGAGGAAAGAGAGAGAAAAAGCCCAAGGTCAATTTAACAGCTTGAAAATCAACATTTTTGTGTCTGGTAAACAAAGATTCTTACCAAACTGGAACGCTTTATCACAAAGGAAGGAAAACATATCACTTCTTGTTATGGCAAGAGGGTACATTGTTACAAACATCCTAGTTCCATCCCAAGTCATGTTTGAGACCAGACCAGATTAATCAGTGGTTGTGGCAGGGGTATTAAGAGTGATGTAATTTTTTTGTAGGAACTTACCTGGCCAACTCCCTGGTTCTTTAATCAGTTTGTAAGGATTTTTAGAAGACTTTGCTTTCTCACGAGTGGTCAAATTAGGAAAACCCTGACATCTGCTTGTCCCTTGCCCACAGTTCTTTGCTCTTTGTTCCTGTTGCCCTATTTTTGTCATATTAGGAATATTGCCAACAGTTTTTTGCTTAAGATTTCTCTTCCTTCATCTGTTTCTATGGGAAGTCTTGGTACATTGTTTATATAAACTTGAATGTGGCTAGAATTATATATATTGTACTTTTGGTGTATATATGTCAATGAGCATGATAGAGATATATGAAAGACATCATACCTAAGAAACTTGTAAATTATTAAAAAATTTCACACCAAGTATAACAATGTTTCTATGAAAAAGTAGACACATAGAAGAATTAAACTGGATAGGACTAAATTCCAAATTTCCGAGCAACTTTGTTTACAGGAAAACATTAACAGAGTCCTTTTACCTCTTCCCTCTTCACCCCCAGTCAAGTACAGTCTATGCTCTTATAAATATGTTAAGAATTTCATCTGTAATGTTTGTTTATGAGGAATATAAAAATGCTTTTGAATGGGGTAAGTGCCAGTCTTATTTCAACAAGCCAAGGGAAATACTCCATGCTCTTGGGTTTCCATCTACAGAAATGCTGGTAAGAAATGAATAGCCTCTCCAGACTCTTTAAGGTAGTGTATTTATTCTTGGGTCTAACTTTGTGGTTGAACACTTTTACGGTGACGGTGTCTTTCTATCTCCTTCTTCATACCTCATCCTCTATCCTGACTCGTACTGTTTGCCTGATAAGGCCGAAGGACATACAACATGAACATTTAATTTGACCTTGTCTGGAAGCAATGAGAAACAATGCCGTTAGAGACTTTTGTCAATTTTAATGTGATATCGCTGTTCTAATATGTGAGTAGGCTTTGCTTGTCATTCAGGAGATTTATTGATGCAATGTGTAGTCCCTGGTTCTTTCATGAAAAATGTTTATACCTGTGGGCATGTCCAGATGGTAGTGAATGACTTGCATTCATGAGAACAGCATTTGCAGCTCATGGTTGCCAAGGTAAGCAGCAAAGGCATGCCCTCTGCCACTCCACTGCCTTGTAAAGGAACAGTCTCTAAGGTAACGGACTAGCACCCTGAGGCCAGAGATCCCTAGTGTTTTAGGCTGGGTGGGAAGGGGGAGGAGGGAGAAGAACAAGAGACAACATGAAACAACACCAAGAAAAGCACTTTTTGCTATTGTTCTGGAGATTTATTTTGTTCTGGAGGAAAGAGATGAGGGGGTTCAGAATTTTCCACTTGGGTCTCAGTAGAGATTTAATTCAGATCTTCCCTGTGTATTGTGAGTGTAATGACCCTTTCATAGGTTAATTTCAGGGACACCGGAGACTAATGGTCTAAGGCATGACCAAGAACAGGCTCCGGGCTGTCACAGGCAGTGATGGTTGGGGTGGGGAATAGGCGGGCATTCTGATTCTCTTGGAATTTGTGGCATTTTTAGGATTGATGTTTTTTCTATACTGTATTCCCTTAGTACTACATTAGAATGGTAAAATGTCACCTGAACAAGTATTTCTGAAGGAGATATTACTGGCACAGACTAACAGTCTTGATGGAAGGGTTTTTTCATTAGATCACCTCCAAGTACAGAAAAATCTCGGGTGACAGCTTCTAGTTCTTGCAGCCAGCTGTAGTGTAGGTTGTGAACCTGGTAGGTCATAGTTGGGTATTATGTCCTTTATAGAGTTTGGTAAATTGTTACTGCTTATTAGGGGTTGGGGGGTTGGGAGGCTGGATGGGGAAAACAGTTTTAGAATTAGAAAGTTTCTCAAATTAAAAGAGGAGACTAGAAGAAGTGTAATTAGTAGGCATAAAATAGATAGGGAGAGATAAAAATGGTACAGGAAACAGAGGACTCAGAGAACTTATATGTACAACCCATGGACATGAACTAAGGTGGGGGAGAATGCGGAAGGGTACAGGGGCAGGGTAGAGAGGGGACAGAGGGGAAAAATTGGGAAAACTGTAATAGCATAATCAGTAAAAATACTTAAAAAATAAATAAAAGAGAAGAATGGTTTCTGATAACTGAGTTTGCATTTCCTTAATTTTGGTGGCACTGGAGAAGAAGAAGTCTCCCTAAACATCACAGCAGGAGCCTGGGTCACAGAAGTGTGATAGCTTGCTTTTGCTGGCTATCATCTGGTTAATATTGTTCAGACATTACTGAAATGGCATAAAAGGGGAGACAGGGACTGAAATGCATGTGACGTCCTAAACCCAAACAGACTGTCATAAATGTATGTGGTTGGATTGGCACCACGTGAAACCCATTCTTAACACCAAATGCGAGAAAACTAGGTCAGACTAACAAAGAGCTGACTGGGGATGGAATAACTACTTGTTCAAGTGCTTTCCCTTTGGTCTGCTATCAAACCAAACAGCACTGTGCATATTTAACAGAGCAGGACACAAGGGAGTAGACTGGCTCTTCGACACTCTCTGATGTGACATAGTAGAAGGTCAACGGAGAGGTCAGTGCAGCCTGGGCAGGGACCCACTCGTCACAAGGGCAATGAAACTGCCCCTTTTCCGTTAACCAATTTGAATAGAGTTAATGCAGACTCCTCCCTTTTGCACCAATAGTCTGGGAGAGGGGCCCATTAGCACTCAGAGAATCTACTGCCATAGCAGGGACTCCTTGCTGTACACCAGTTAACATCACATAGTGGTCTCCTGAGCATTGTGTCATCCAGCTACAGGAGGCCGAGGGCCAACACAGCAAGACTGTATTAACCTCAAGAAGTCCTGGAAACCATCAGTTATTTCCCACATTGAAATGCTGTCCGTTTCCTGAAAAATCATATTAGCTAGAGGGAAGGCAAACTGAAGTAAAGCCTTCATGAGGCCTCAAACAGGGACCCATCCCTCTTGAGAGCCTGATCACTGATACCTGTGTAAAAAAGGAATGATAGGGCTGCAAGGAGCCTCAGAAGATTCACTTGTTTAATTGCCTGCCTTTGAGCAGGTGAATATTTAAGTCACCCCAAAAAGAGAGCTGTTTCTTTCTTAATATTTTTAGAGGGAAATAGTACATATGATCTCCTGAAAGTTAATTCCGTGCATTGGCCCTCAAAGATGCATCCAATTAAAATCCTAGCTTTTAAAATCAAGCTTTCTTACTATTAGCTGTGCATAAAGAGAACAATATCATTCTACTCAATACAAATTGAATGTATTCCTTAAATGTTTCATCAAAAGAATTTACAGAGGTCCCCCAACTTAAGTACAGATTCTAGTTCATAAGGATGTGTAGACATTTGCAACCCTTGTAAAATAATATAACAGTAATAATAATAATGATGATGGTAATGATGATGATGATGATAGACTACTTGGTGCTTGCTCACCATGTGCCAGATACAGTTCTAAGTGCTTAATATGTATTAAGTAAATTGTTCCTCTTTGGTAAATGTATTAGGTAGGGACCATCTTTCACACATTATACAAACTAGGGCACAGAAGATTAACTTTTCTGAAGTCACACTGATAGCAAATAGAAGAGACAAGAATTAAATTTAACCTGGCTTGAGAGCATGTGTACCAATCACCAGGTGAAACTGTCACTTAGTGAAGACTAAGTTTTTGATTATGTCTTCAACTCCACCCAGAAGGGCACTTCAGTTATACTTTGCTCTTAAAATATTCTAATGGAGTTGTAGAACCTATCACAATGTCTAAGACACTATGAGTGTGCATGTGTGTGAGAGAATGTTTACGTGTTTAACCATGTATTTCCTCAGTCTCATTTAAAGTTCATTATTGTTGCTGTTATTTTTTTTGCTTAGAACAATGTAAACCACAAAGGTCATAACAAAAATTTATTCACCTCATCTCTGTTTTATATTTTTTTATTAATTTAGATCCTAAAGGGGAGACATAATTGTATATTGATAAGGCTTTTGGTGTTTTTCCAATTACGGTATTCTGTAAAAGTGAAGATATGTTCCATCATCATTCTAATTATTATTATTGTTATTATATTTTTAAAAGAGACTTGCATCCATTATGACTTTGTTAATAATTACTAGAACTTAAATAGCATTTACTACTATTATTTTATTTTATTTTTTGTTATTTTATTTTATTTTTTTTAGTTTTTTTACTATATTTTATTGATTATGCTACTACAGTTGTCCCATTTCTCCCCCATCATTCCCCTCCACCCTGCACACCCCCTCCCACCCACATTCCCCCTCTTTAGTTCATGTCCATGTGTCGTAAGTTCTTTAGCTTCTACACTTCCCACATTATTCTTGCCCTCTCCATGTCTATTTTCTACCCACCGTCTATGCTACTTATTCTCTGTACCTTCTCCCCCCTCTCCTCCTCCCACTCCCCTGTTGCTAACCCTTCTTGGGATCTCCATTTCTGTGTTTCTGCTCCTGTTCTAGATGTTTGCTTAGTTTGCTTTTCTTTTAGGTGTGATTGGTAATGTGAGTTTGCTGTCTTTTTACTGTCCTATTTTTTATCTTCTTTTTCTTAGATAAGTCCCTTTAACATAACATATAATAAGGGCTTAGTGATGATGAACTCCTTTAACTTGACCTTATCTGAGAAGCACTTTATCTTCCCTTCCATTCTAAATGACAGCTTTGCTGGATAGAGCAATCTTGGATGTAGGTCCTTGACTTTCATGATTTGGAATACTTCTTTCCAGCCCCTTCTTTCCCAGAAGGTCTCTTTTGAGAAATCAGCTGACAGTCTGTTGGGAACTCCTTTGTAGGTGACTGTGCCCTTATCCCTTGCTGCTCCTAGAATTCTCTCCTTCATTTTAATCTTGGCTAATGTAATTACCATGTGCCTTGGTGTGTTCCTCCTTGGGTTCAACTTCTTTGGGACTCTCTGAGCTTCCTGGACTTCCTGGGAGTCTATTTCCTTCACCAGACTGGGGAAGTTCTTCTTTATTATTTGTTCAAATAAGTTTTCCACTTGTTGTTCATCCTCTTCCCCTTCTAGTACTCCTATAATTCAGACGTTGGGATGTTTAAAGATGTCCTGGAGGTTCCTAAGCCTCTTCTTATTTTTTGAATTCTTGTTTCTTCCTTCTTTTCTGTTTGGTTGTTTCTTTCTTCCTTCTGGTCCACTCCATTGATTTGAGTCCCAGTTTTCCTCCCATCTCTATTGGTTCCCTGTGAGTTTTCCTTCATTTCACTTATTGTAGCCTTCGTTTGTTCATCTAATTTGTGACCAAAATCAACCAATTCTGTGAGCATCCTGATCACCAGTGCTTTGAACTGCGCATATGATAGGTTGGGTATCTCTTGGTCACTTAGATGAATTGGCTCTGGGGCTTCGATGTGTCCTCCCTTTTGAGCCATTTTTTTTCTTTTTTGGGTCTGGTTATGTAGTGAGGGGTGGAACCTTAGGTGTTCTCCAGGGCGGGGCAGCCCAGTTGCTGGGTTGTGATGCTGTATGTGGGGGCAGGGCCTCGGTGATTTTAGGTTTTATTTCCCGCTGCTGGGGCCCTGGGTTACAAGTTCTGTTTTTGCCTGTATTATCTGTGCTCGAATATGGGACCACCTGGGCAGCCAGCTGCCTTGCGCTTGGGGTCCCCTAGCAACCACCTGTGCACCTGGGGCCTGCTAGCCACTGCCTGCAGGTCCAGGTCTGCCAGTAGCTGCCTGCATGCCCTGGTCTGCCAACCTCTGCTTCCTCCTGCCATGACTCTGACCCTCTTACCGGTCTGGATGAATGGATGAATAGTTGTTGGATCTCTGTACCATTGAATTTTCTCTCAGTTCAGGTTGTTTTCTTGTTTCTAAATCCTTGTTGTCCTTAATTTTGGTTGTGCGAGGAGGCACAGTGTGTCCACCTACACCTCCATCTCCGCCAGAAGTCCTCTCATTATTTTAAATAGATGTCAGTAGATACTTTCACAATCAAAAAGGGTTAATGTATATTAATTAGCAAAATTGTTTTGGGAATTCTTAAAAAAATTGAGCAATTTCTTTAGTTTTCAGGAAAATTGAACCCTATGACCCTTCATCCCATTTGAGAGACTATTCAATTAGAAAATATTTCCCCAATTATTAAGGTAAAATCTATCATGAGGCCAGTGTTTTTACATGTAGAAAAAATCACGGTATTTAATGTTGAATATACTTCAGAATCCATAGTTTTGCTGGTGTTTCATTCCACAAGGAAGAACTCCAGATAAAAATGTATGAGTGAAAATGAATTATGGAAGATTACAGTAAAATCCGACAGTCCAAAGGTAGTAAGGACTTCCAAGTGTAGAAAAAGACTTGAGCAACTAAGTTCCTGAGGTCCAACTTCTGTTCTGTGAAGTAGATTTTAACATCTAAGGAAGCCAAGTAATCATTAGTTAAACACAAAACATTTGTATAGTGTCTTCACAATTAAAATAATCCATTGTGGAAAAGCCCTTACAAAAACCTACTAGTGAGTCTGTTACGCTCATCAGTAATACACCCTCAGAGGCTGTGTCTACAGGATGATGAACAATGGAGTAAAACAGAAAGGTTGCTTCCAAATCGCTAAAATATTGAATACATGCTTCATGCCCTGATTTTCATCATCACATGTACGGTCATTTAATTTTTTATTGTGGCAAAATATATATATTTAAAAAATTTGCCCTGGCTGGTATGGCAGTGGGCTGAGTGCCTGCCTGGGAACCAAAGGGTCTTTGGTTCAATTCCCGGTCAGGGCACAAGCCTGGGTTGTGGACCAGGTCCCCAGTAGGAGGCATGCGAGAGACAGCCACACATTGATGTTTCTCTCCCTTTTTCCCTCCCTCCCCTCTCTAAAAATCAATTAATAAAATATTTAAAAAGCTTGGTTGTTTAAAAAAAATTACCATTTTAACTGTATAGTTCGATAGCATTATATACATTCCCATTATTATGCAACCATCATCACTGTTCATCTCTAGAACTTTTGAAACATGCCATCCTAAAAATCCTGTACCCACTGAACAACAATTCCCCATTCCCTCCTCCCCCTAGACCCTGGTAACTACTGTTCTACTTCCTGTATCTATGTATTTCACTATTCTAGGTACCTCATATAAATGGAATCGTATGATATTGTCCTTTTGTGTGTGGTTTATTTCACTTAGCATGCTGTCTTTAAGGTTCATCCATGCTGTGACATATGTCAAAAAGCATAATAAAATTCTCTAAACTCTGCACAGTAAGGGATCTTTATACCAAGAATGCTTTTATGGAAGACATGGATATTCCATAATGAAAATAGTTCATGTGTTCTGTTTTTTTTTTTTTTTTCAAAAAAGAAGGACTCAAATTATGTTTTAAAAATGATGTCACACTCCTCCCCTTCACTTTAGTAGAAAAAGCAAGGAAATTCACAAATTTAAATTTAACATTATGCAAAATAATGTGCTGTGTTCTCTATTCTTCCTTGGCTTTCAGTTTACTTGACAGTCATTGCTAGGATATACCACTGTCTTACTCCTTTAATCCCCTTTCCCCTCCCCTCAAGCCTCTGTCAGTCTGTTCCATGTTTCCATTCCTCTGGTTCTATTTTGCTCGTTTGTTTTGTTCATTAAGTTCCTGTTATACGTGCGAACATATGGTATTTGTCTTCTACCACCTGGCTTGTTTCACTTGGTATAATAGTCTCCAGTTCCACCCATGCTGTCACCAAGGGTAGGAGCTCCTTCTTTCTTTCTGCTGTGTAATATCTATCATGTAAATGTTCCATGTTTTTTTGACCCATTCATTTACTGATGGACACTTAGACTGTTTCCAGCCCTTGGCTATTGTAAATAACGCTGTTGTGAATGTAGACATGCATAGGTTAGAAAGTATTTTTCTGATTTAATTTAAACCAAGATATTTATTAAGATCATGAGCTCAAGGCTTTGCTACATTGAGGCTGTGGTCTTGCTCTTGAAGAGATTAAAATTGTTGAGGAGAAATAAAATGCATAGTCATGAAACTGTTTATAAAACATGAGAGAAGAGAATTAAGAGGCAATGTTGTGGTTTTGATGGTAAATTGCCTGGAATCTGGGACCGTAAGTCTGGTTTGGGCCCTGTTTGTTTCTTGTTGTGAAACCTTGGGCAAGTCACCATTGTGACCTTGTTGTCCTTACTGTAAAATGAGGAAGTTATAATGGATGAACATAAAAGACCCTCCTAGCATTTAAACTGGAAGAAATCATGTGAGTATACCAAGAAGATAGTCACTCAAGATTTCAGGAAGGAAGCGGGATGCAAACTGGGACTTCAGGCAAATTCATAACATAAGGAGTAGCAGAAATTAAATCTAAAATTTTAAAAATTAAAAAACAACCATACAGCAAACAACACAATAATCAAAGTAGTGGAGTTGCCTAGTGAAATCTGGGTTTGATTATTAGTTCTCCGTGTACCCCTTTAATTGGTTTGCATAAAACTTAATGTAGGAAATGGTCTTAGTTCCATGTTGCTTGATAATAACCAAAGATGTATAAGGTTGTTGGTGAAAATAACCACATTTAAAATGGTCAAGTTCAGTATCCTTATTGTATTATTAGGACCTTCCTCCTCCCCTTTTTCCTAGTATGCCATTTAGTTTTATTCTTTGGTGTCAGGCTAAGAACAACCAACTCACATTATCTGGGCTGATTTCATGGGGATTCTGGCTGGATCAGAAGCGAATATTTCAGAACATTTGCAGACCAATTTAGACAACTCAGGAGCTTCAGGTAAAGTTTCTAATTTTTAATATTTATCTCAGCTGCCTCTCAAGTATGGAGCACCTCATGTTTACTCATCTACTTCAAAAGAATAATTTATCCCTTTTAAGGGCATTGCAGGGCTTCTTATAACACCAGCTCTATAGCATTTTCAGTTATTTTTAGTATATTTTAATATGCTTTCTAATTATTACAATTTTGGACAAACCCAGTATACAATTATCATGAAGTCTGAATTATACTTTTTTAAATAAATGAAGTAGAATTGTATTGCTTTTAAACTTATAGCCAAAACATACAAATGTTGAAACTGTTTAAATGAGGAGGAATGAAAATCGTAACTAGCATGTTAATTATTGTTAGGAAATGTACATTTCAAAAATACTTTAGGAAATAGGATATTCACGATAATTGATCTTCCTACTCAACATAGTCAATAAAAATTCATTCGGCACTTGGTGCGTATAAGGTACACGACTAAACACCGTGTGAGGGTGCAGAAGAGTCAGGATGGTGGCTTTGTTCTCTGTACCAACAGGGGAAGCAAGGGCATCTAAGTTTCTTGGATGGAAGGGTCACCGTGTGCACTGATCTGTAATTTGGCTGAGGCACCAATTCGAATGGGAGGTTGATGTCATGGGGAGCCACTTTGCTACTATGTCAACCTGGTCACTTCAGCTTTGTCATAGAGTTTTACAGACTGTACATCTTATTGAAATCTTTGGGTGAGAAATAGCCCTTTAAGCAATATTAGGGAAAGGCAATCTGTGACTCTCACTGGAAATGATATTTCAGTGAAAATATGGTGCAACTGGGGACTTGTGAGCTTTTGTTTATGTGGGTTATACTGATCTATATTTGCCATATTAGAAATTGTTTGAAAATTTTAAATTTGTATTTGCTGTTTATTTTAAAATAAACTCATTATATGTAAACATAAACATTTTATAAAAGTCAGTCCCAAAACAAAAAAATTAGTGAGAAAAGTGGCACTGTTTTATGTTCTAAAAATATCTTTAATGCATGGTTTGACAAAAGATAGCAGCGTTCTAATACCTGCTTCTGCAATCATTTTTTGTGCGTGTGCTAATGCATACCATGGAGGCAAATAAGGTCCTAGGAGTATTATGAAAATAGTTTTGACCTCACAGAACAGGGGGCCCCAAAGTGTTTGGGCCTCACTTAGAGACACCCCTCTCTACATTCTTGAGCCCACTGAACAAGTAGCTGTCACACTACACAGGTCATATAATGGCCTACAAGAGGCACAAACAATAAATCACAGATATAAAGAATGATTAAATTAATATAAAACAAAACAAAAAAGTGGTTCTTAAAGGCATGATTTTCAACTATATGCTTTGCTTTTCTTTGTGATAGGAATTATAATGAGGAACAATACAAGGCTGATGTGAGATTCCTGTGAGGTGATAAATGTTAAGTATTTAGAACGCTGCCTGGCTCAATTAACGATCACAATTACTTTTGTTAAATTCAATCTGTGGAAGTAGAGGGAAGAAGGCACCATGAGCAAAGGCTCAAAGGCAAGATGGGGCAGGATGTATTCTATGAATTGTGTATAAGCTACACTAAGGGTAGGCGTATTGATTCAGGAAAGAAGCAAAGTTTGGTTTGAGGAGGTTCTTTCAGGAGAGGTCCGACGGTTTGGATTTTGTTCCCCACGGAATAAGGAAACCATTGCATTTAAAAAGAGGAAGTGGCTGGATTAGATCTGTGCTTGATTGGAATCAAATTCTACCTTGTCCTATTTCCCTAATTGATTTGCCTAGCTAGTTCTTTCTCTTTAGATGTGAGGGGAGAGTAACTTTCAGGCACCTTCTGCATTCCCAATCAGGTGTGAAGTTGAAATTAGCCCTGTTACTTCTGTTTGCTTCTGGGCAAAAAACCCAAGGCGGTGAACTGACTTTGTTATTGACACTCGCATTCTCCCTCGGTGGTACAGTCCTACCGGGGCCCCAGAGGCCCAGGCTTGTGTTCAGCTGCTTGATGGATTTAAAAGCGCTGTCCAGTGATCTAGGGTAGAAGACGGTTTTTAAGGGAGGTGAGGTCTGACAAAGACAAGGACAAAAAGAGCTCCTAGAAAAGTAAATAATTTGTATTCAGGATGTATTTAAAAAATCCTCTTGGTAGGATGAGAAGATCAATCTAGCATTGCTCGTGCTTCATTCCTGATCTTTCAGCCAGACCCCAAATAGCAATCTGCCCTAACCATAATTCCTGCGTTCGTTTACTTGTGCATTGCTTTTTATTACTTGTGGTCAGCTTTTAGCTTTTGAAATTCTGTGGTATGTGAATAGCTCTAATACTTCAGTTTTTTTTATAAGTCATAATTTAACTTTATTTTGAAAGCTTTCCAGTGGCCCAAAGATTTGCATCTTTATTACCTCAAGGAGATTTTGTGAGGCTAAAATGAGATAATATATGTAAAACTGTTTTCATTTTTTTTTTACAGGGGGTTGGTGTATGTGTGTGTGTGATGTATCTTCTGCCTTTAGTAGTCTGGGCTTTGAAAGAAAAGTGAGTTCTACACAATAAGATTTTCAAATTGGCTTAGAAGCCCAAGCTATACATTGTAGTGACTATAAACAGGAGTGTTTTAATATCCTTGCAGAAAGAAGGAAGGAAGGAAGGAAGGAAGGAAGGAAGGAAGGAAGGAAGGAAGGAAGGAAGGAAGGAAGGAAAAGAAAGGGAAAGAAAGAAGACTGGAGGGGTTTTGTTTGTTTGTTTCAGCAAGCGAGTGCCCTTGAGGGACATCCTCAGCATTACTGTGAAGAATGTGCTAAAAGCAACATTTCAGATGAATAAATGGGGAAGGAATTCTGGAACTGTGGCAGCTTTGTAGACTAGCTGCAGCTCTCATATTGCTGTAAACATAGCTAAGGCCCTTCAGCACTAGCCTGAGAATGCAATTAGAAAGACAAGGCAAGAGGGTGTAAATTATTCTCATTATATACCAATATTTTTTATTACTTTAAAAATGACTTATATTCTTCTCTGGTGATAAAAGTAACACATGTCTTCTTTAGAACTTTATAAACACATGCAAGTAGAAAGAATGAAATGAAAATTAGAACTTTTTTTTTTACCAGGCAAGGATAATTACTTTGATGTTTGCATATTCATCTCCTTCTAAGTTTTTCTATCCATTTATATTATTCTTGTTAGCAAAATTGGGATAATGCCATACATGTACTTTTGTAGAGTGATATTTCCCCTAATTATAATATATGTTACCGCATCATTAAAAGTGTTTGAAAACACTGATGTGTGAGGTAATATGTGTAGGAGTTAAGACCATGGATTCTGGAGTCAGACAGCCTGGGTTTGAATCCCAGCTGTACTGCTTGGCAGCTGGGTGCCTTTGGGCAATTTCTTAACCTCTCGGTATCTCAGTTTCCTCATCTCTAAAATGAGATAAAAATAATTATACATAGTTTATGGGGTTGTTGTAAGGAATTAAATGGGTTAATCTGTATTCATCAAAACATTTAGTACAATTCCTTGCACATATTATTGGTATTATTATAGTAACAAAGCAAGCCATTATAAATTATTATTATTAATTAGCAAGTCATTATTATTAAGTAATAATAAAGTAAGCAATTATTATTATATGATTAATATCATGTTAGATGGGTCATTTCTCATATTTGTCATGAAAAAGTAAGCCATGATGACCATTCTTAGATTTGAGACTTTTTCCCATCTGATTTTTTTTAGGATAATTTCCTTAGAAGTCGAATTACAAAACCCAAAGCACTAAATATATGACTAAATTGCACTCCAGAAAGATTGTGAGATATTACAGTGCTGCTTCCAACTTACAAGCTTGTCTATTACAGCTGATGACAAAATTGAGAATTTTTATTTAAAAATAAATAATTGTACACTAATATTATAATGTTTTAATTTAAATATGTAGTTTGTTGACAACTATTTTAGAAGTTTTTAAAATGCTTTTATTATATAGTTTTTTTTCCTATAAGTTGTCTATTCATTTTTTTCCCTATTTGTTTGTAGAAATTCTTGGACTATTAATATTTTAAATTGTGTTCTGTCATATTTTTGGCAACTGTTTCCCCAAGATTTTGTTTTTACATTTTGTCTGGGATGCTTTTTGTGATCCATACAGTTTTTATTTTTTAAAGACAAATTTAGTGACCTTTTATCTTTGGGGTAATTTTTCCTTTGGCCTTGGCTTTAATGCTTAGTAAACCTAAAAATCACAAGATCTTCATACCCATCTTTTCTTCTGGGCCTTAAAAAACAACAACACTAAACTTTTAAATATATTGACTATGATTTGAGGTAAGAATTAATGTTATGTATTTCCCAAATAGCTAACCATTTTTCACATAATTATTTATTGAGTAAACCTTTCTTTCTTAATAGACTTAGAAAGTATCTCTGTAATATGCTAAATATATTATACTCAGTGAAATTACTGAGCTATGTGTTAGGTCTATTTCTGGCATGTTTATTTTTGCTCCCATACCATACTATTTTAATATTGTAACTATATACAGCACATTTCAATACCTGTTGGTGCAAATCAGGTACTTCCTCTTTGTATCATGAACTACAACTGTGAAGTCCCCATACCTGTTTCCGACTTCTTTTTTATACCTGCCTCTATGACATGTGCTGGGAAATCTAAATCTCACTCTTCTAGCATCCCTTGCACCTGTATCTGTCTGGCTGTGTGCCCAAGTGCACGCTAAAGAGCTCTAAGCAGAAGTCTGTAGGGGGTTTTCTAGAACATCATAGTTCTGTTTTGTTATAGCTCCCAGCAGTAGAAGACTGAGACTCTTATTTTCCTTCTTTTCCCTAAAAGAACTATAACAAGTATGAGACTTTTTAAGGCACCATTTCCTGTGACAGTGTTTCCTGCATAATGTTTTTGTAGAGGTTAAAAGTTATTCGTGAAGAAAGGAGCCCATGGTCACCTGGAAGAGGCATCTTATACCCTTGGAGATATATCTTGCACATTAGCTTATTGAAACATCTGAACATAAATGTTTTGACCTTTTTTAATCCAGTATTCTCAAAACCGATATGAGCATACAAAGTCACTTCCTCCTTTTCTTCTCTTTGAGGAACACCTAATGGGGTGCAGCATTTTAAGGAAGCCTACTACAGGGATTTGTAAATTGTTTTAGTTTCACTGGATAAATGACAAAAATGTAGTAGGTGTGCACTTGATTCATTATACCTCTCAATTATTTCAAAAGCTGTGTCCTTTAGTCTTTATACAACTGAAAGAACTAGTTGAGACTCAAACATACCTATAAAACGGCTTATATTTATACTTAGTTCTCTAACAAATTATCACATCATAGTGGTTATTCCATGTGTATAACACCTACAAATAGTAAATGAGTAAATCTATCAGTGGTTTCATGTTTTGGTGAAACTTCGAGAGAGATGCAGCCCAAGTATCCATGTCCTCATGTTTTTGGATCTCTCTTCTCTTGTACTCTGGTTTTCGTTGTGATTCTCTCTTCCTGGCCAGTCCATATTGGATTAGTCACTAGTGCCAAATTCTCAGTCTCTATTGTCACTCTTTGGCAGTCACTATTGCCAAATTCTCAGCCTGTATGTCTGCAATGGTAATCATCAGCTGGATAATTCATATTTATTGTGAAACAGTTTATGAATGATATTCTTTGTTCTTAAAACTTGTTTTCTTTACTAATTATATAGGGACAGTGAGGAAAGTAATTTGTCTGCTATGTGAAAGTAGTTTCAGCAAAAATGCTTCCTATAAAATGCCTAGGCATAGAGTTTGCCCAAGAATGGCCATGACTTTAATACCAACTCAGCTAGCTTGAGGGTTCCCTAGAAGACTCTCCACAATTACCTAGAAGCTTTTGCTTTTATAAAGTAGCTTTTAGTCGCTTTCATATTCCATTCTTTCTTCCTGCAATAACTGGAGATGAATCAATCTACTTACTGTGATGTGGATACTTAAAATGCTACAATTCCAGATTTTAGAGATCAGGTTTTATGGTATATACCTTCTCAGCATTTAGTTAGTGATCCTTATCAATGTCAAGATAGGGGCCTGTGGAACTCAGATCAAGTGGCTGTGGGAGACAGTAACTGGCCGGCTTAGCCATAGGAACTAAGTGGCAAAGTTTGGAACATAGGTACTATTGCCTTCAGTTTCAAACAGTTGGGTGAGGATTGTAATTTGGTAGGTTTCAGAGGAAGTATTGTGTAATGTAATTGGCCATAGATGTGGTAAGGCCAAGCATTTATTTCAAGGAGTCCACAACAATACACTTATATTATTTGTAGGCTGAAAAAAAATGCAGATGTTTTCCAAATTAGATGCTGTATGAATACAATGGTTAGAAAGATAGAATCCCTGCTTGCATTTTAATGGGGAAGATAGACATTAAATGAATGAACAATAGATATAGTACCTAAGGATAAAATCACTATAGAGAGGGTTAAAACAAGGTGGTAGGATTTCTGTAATGCCTGGATGACTCTTTGAGTTGGGTGAACAGGGAAAGCCTCTCTGAAGTGATATCATTTAAACCAAGATCTGCTGACTAAAAGGAGACAGCCATGTGCTGACCTGGAGAAAGAGTCTGCCAGGTGGCAGACAGCAAGGGCGAGGTCCTGTGGAGGCTGGGAGCTTGATCTGAGGATTGGGAAGAAAGCAGGAGAGTTAAGCAGAGGCCAGAGCATGAGGGGCCTTGGAGGCTGAGGCAAGGTCTTGGTATTTAATTCTTGGTTTGGTGAGAAAACACTGGAAAGCTTCAATAAATTGACATTTTATGGACTGATCAGATTCAGGTTTGAAAGTGGTCACTCCTGCAGTGTGCTTTGTGTCAGGATAAGATTGGAAAGGAAAGGTGGTTTAGAAGTCTGATTGTAAGGTAATATGTCTGGAGCAAGAACAGTAATAATAATCATAGTTAACTTTCATTCTGTACTACTTTATACAGGTACAATGCTAGGCATCACACATATACCTAATTTAGTCATATGCAGGCTGTTTTTCAAATGAATGAGGGGCTACTGTGAACCAAAAAGTACACATTGGATTTAAAATTCTCCTGATTGCGGTAGTGACTTTGGCTTTTTGTCACCCAATTAAAACATATTAAAATTATGGTCATACATGGAAAGGTTTGAGTAATTCCTTGACCTTAAAGTGACCTTTATGTTTGAAAAACTGGGAGTGACTATGTTAGGCTGAGAAGAATATTTTGGTCCTACTCAGTGCCTCTCTGGAATGACCTCCAGGAGGGCTACACCAGAACGTGGAAATAGGGAGGACCCGGAAGGGACTAAGTTTAGCAGAAGGAAGCAATAGAGACAGGACCAGCTGTAGAGGTTTCCACCTCAACACAGAGACTTTAAGCCCCCAAATTTAGGGAATGTAACAAAAATGCCAATGCAGGCAAGTACCAACCTCTGGGATTAGAGAGTCTTGTTGTAGAGGAAGAGCTGAGGACAGTCTTGGGGGTTTATTGCAGTAGTAGCCAAACCCTGGGTCAAGTGCAGTTTGAGTCATTAACTGTGGAAAGTGGTTTGACTTAGTGTTAAGGGAATTGCAGTGAGATTTTTAACTCTAGAAGGCAAGATTCTAGTGGAAGTAAAGAAAGAAAGTAAACCCCTGATCAGACATCTCTGGGAGACCCTGCAGAGAGCCAACCAGGTACCAGCATCAGGGCACAGAAGGAGGTCCAGAGTGGGAGAAATGGGAGCAGAAAGGTCAGGGAGGTTGGCTGGATTCCTTAAGACAGCACTGAGAACTCACCTACCCAAAGTGGATCCCAGTGCCTAAAGCTTCATGATTCTTTGGCTTCTTGGTCACCAGATGAAGAGAATGAAGGCATCTGGAACCCAAGTACACTTAGGAGGGAAGCATACTGTCCTCTGACGCATTCTATTGGTCCTGGGGTGTTGGGCTGGCATGAGTGATGTGCTGGAGCTGGCTTATACCTGTATTCCTTGGCATCATCAAGTCGGTGCCCTGGAATTGACCATGCTGGGAGAGTTTATACTATAGAAATTGGCCAAGATTATAATCAACCTCTTCCTCTACCTCAATAGCTGGTTTACCGGCACTCCATTGGGATGGCATGTTTCACAGGTGAATGGGTACAATCCTGCAATGACGTATAGTTCCAGAAGATCTAATATTGTGAGGAACTTGCTCCCCAGAATTTCATAACAGCAGTCTTTGTAATTATTGCAGATGGCTGCTGGGACTTGCAGCAGAACTGATAACCCTAGTTTACCTTGGAAATATAACAGAAATCTCTTGTATCACCTTCCTTAAAATAAGCTGTGGTGAAAGTATGTTACAGGGACAAGAATCAGTAATGCAGTCTTAAATGGGACCGCGAGGGGTTCACTACAGTGTGTGCTGTGGCCACACAGTATTTTCAGGTTAATATGAAGTCTGAGTTTCTTTTGAAACTCAAACGTACAAATTGATGTTTCATGGTTCTTGTTTATAAACTTGAAAGGAGGTTTAATAAAAGACATAAGGAACTGTATTACTATACAGTTGAATATTTCCACAAGAATTTAAAAGTTGTTTGCTGCCTGGCTTTTATCAACTTCAAGTAAAAGTTTAAGGCAGACCAGTTACCTGGGCATTAAAGCATTGTATAGCCCAAGGGGACAGGTAGAATGCCCCAGAATGGTGTTCTCCTTAGAGTGTTAGTCTGATCTGAAATTAATTATTGAAACATAGCTTCAAGAGGCAATGTTGAAATACTTGAGCTCAAGTATTTACAGGTTTCCCCACCTCTTCTGAAGTATTTAAAACAAACTGCTCAATTATAAAACCCTTCCTATGACAAGATTTCCATTGAGTGTGGTCAGCTTTCTGGGAAAATTAAATTGAGTTCAAGAATTTTGAAATCTGAACTTCAAACTTGCTGGATTTCCATTTGGTTTCAGATTTTTCTTTCAACTGTTTTATTGCACATTGATTCAGCAGTTCATGAAATCAAAATAACATAATAAGGGTAACAGGTATACTAAGTAAAGTACACCCATCTGGAACTCATTTCATTCAAAAAGAGCATAACTTCAAGATTAAACTAAGTAAAAAAGCACTCCAATATAGTTAAAGAAAGTTTTAGAAGATTGTTTGCTTGAATGATAACTCTTAATTATTTGGGTCTTTCTATTTTTTTGTTCTAAATATTTAAAAATTCTTCTTGATAACCAGGATTGTTTCTTTGAAATTTAATGCGATTCTGTGTCTCCAGTCACTCATTTAACACTCAGAAAACTATTTTCTCTTCCCTCCTCTCTATACCCTTCCTTTCACTCATTTTGAATGCACGCTACTGAATGCACGCATTCTCAAAGCCAAGGCAAGCCCCTGTTCCACACCCTCCTGCCCTTGATATTGATACCACAGCCAGCTTTCCTCCACCCAGATTCCTTTTTAACCACAGCAACCATGAGAGTTTAACATCCGTCTTTACCTTTCTCTCTTTCTTTGGTCTTCAAGCCAGGTACAAGCTATAAATTGAGGCAGGAGGTACAGCTGGGTCAATAAAGGGTGGGGCGGGGGGATGAAATGGGTTTCCTATCATTTTTCACAAAGTTTGAAAAACAGAGTTGGCAGAGAGGAAAAAAATAAAACAGGAAGCAGGATAGCACATATAAATTAAATATTTTCACCCCCACCCTTTTTCGATAGCCCTGGGGTAGTAGGAGTGTGTGTGTTTTGGACGGGCTCAGCAAGCATTCCAACAGTAAATGGCTTCCTGCTAAGCGTGTTCGAAGTCAGGCTGTCTTTTGGGGTTGGTTAAAAATATGTGTGAAATATGTACTTTTATTTCAAGCCAAGTCAAATGTTTTCAATCATTCCCCCTTACTTGCTCCTCCTGTCTTCTCATCCTGTCATTTCTTGCCCCCAGACAGTAAAATATACCCCCCAAACTTTTTTCCCAAAAGGAAGTTTAGTGATTAATTATGAGTTACATGTAAACATATATTATTGCCCTCGGAGGTATTCACCAAGAACCTGGCCTGTGTCACTCCTGGTTGGCATTTTTGAGTGTTAGATCTCAGTGAGTAGGAGTTAGAAGAGCACGCAAAGTAACCAAGTATTTGGCTCAGGTACAACAGGGAACCAGTGGATAATTGAGGGTGAGAAATGGTCTATAACTTTTCACCCCAGTGGTGATGAACCTATAATTCCCAAATTGTTTGTGTAATTTTCTATTTCTACCACATCAGTGGCAAATATTATTTTGTACTGCATGTTCCTTGTGGATTTTTTTTTTCATAAGCAAGGTCCAATTGGAATGCTTGAAAGGAAAATAACATACCTGGGACCATCATACCTAGCAAGAAATGCCGCAGATGTACCCAGGAGGAAAAATATAGACTTCTGGTAGAAGCCGCAGGCTCCCTTACGCAAAACGTTTCTCTGATGTTGATAGACTTTAAAGATTTATGTCATATGATCCAGTTAAAGAAAGCTCTCAGATATTCAGAAAGCCCTCAAATTTGACATCAAGCTCTCGAGGAACCTTTTCTGTCTGGCACAGGCTTCTGAGCTGCAAATGCTCTGTGCAGACAGTTCAGGCAAAGGCTTTGCTCCCCGATGTCCTCATTTGACTGAGCCTGTTTAAATCCAGACGTGTTCTTAGACAACTATATTTCCTAGTGTATTAGGTGTCAGAATTAACTTTTTACATATTTTAGAATCAGTGTATGAGGTGAATTAAAAAAAAAAAAAACAACTTGTGTGTAAGTTACATGGCTTGTATGGGAAAAAAAAGCCCACCTTTCCAAATGAATCTCTTCGGATAATTTATCAAAGAATGTCTCTTGACATGTGATTTAAGGTTTTTGGTGTATGCTGTTTTCAAATTGCTTTAATTCAGCAAATACTTATAAAACTGTTGACTATGCAAAGCTCAGTACTAGGTGCTGTTTCCAGGATGTTATTTACCTAGAAGTAATTCACCTCTACAAAGTCTAACACCCTTTTATTATAAAAATTCTCAGAAAACTGGGAATATAAGGGAACTTCTTCAACATGGTGAAGGGTATTTGTAAACAAAAAAACCATACTTGAACAAAAAAATATTATACTCAATGGTGAAAGAATAAAAAGCTTTCCCCCAAATCAGGAGCAAAACAAGGATCCCCACTTTTACCACTGCTCTTCACCACTGTTCTGGAAGCCCTGGCCAGAGAAATTAGACAAGAAAAATAAATAACAAGATTCATATTGGAAAAGAAGTAAAATTGTCTGTAGTCACAAATAACATGATCCTGTACATAGAAAATCCTAAAGAATCCACAAGAAAACTCCTGGAGCTAATAAACCAATTCAACAAAGTTGCAGTTGCTCTACATTTTAGTTATAGTTTAGCACATTAGTGTCCTCACTAAGTAAGTCTAATGGCTTGTCCTCAGAGCAACATTTAACATTTTAAAATGTGAATATGGGAGGTCTCTTATTGTATGGTCAATAATAATTTTATGCACTGCCCCATATGCACCTATATGTATGAAATTCTCATGAGATTATTTTGGCAGTAGGTCAAATTTCAGTTAAATTCCAAATACTTACAAAACTGGCAGCACATGAAGTGGCATTAGTCCTTGTAGTGTGGTGACTGCTGGGGAAAGGGGGAATAAGGGGACTAAATGGTAGTGGAAGAAAATACAATAAAGATTAAATAAAAAAAGAAAGAGATATATTTTATTACATTATCTCCTGAGACCAGATAAGACATAAAGAAAAAATAGAGGGAGTTTGGAGGGAGGGACAGGGACATGAGAGAGACTTATTTTAAAGGAAAGTGAAGAAAGAAGGAGCAGAATCAAACACAAGATACTGTACTTTACTGTTTATATAGTAGCCATGAGCCACATCTATTTAAATTTAAATTAATTAAAATTAAAAACCAGGTTTCTTAGTTTCACTAGCCACATTTCAAATGTTTAGTTTCCAAGTGTGGTCATTGACTACCACATTGGACAATGTGGATATAGAACATTTTTATCATTGCAGAAAATTTATTGAATAGTGCTGATATTCATACTTTGGTTCTCATTTCACTCAACAATATATAATGAATGTATCTCAAACTCCATTTTTAGTGATTGATAATATTTGATTATATTAATAGGCTGTGATGTTTAAAAATCAGTCATTACCAAAATAGCTTTTTGTTATTTTAAATAGGACTATGAAAAAACTTGTAGCAAAATTTTTGCACTCATCTTAAATTATTTATTTAGAATATATATATTATTAGAAATAACATGTTCAGAACAAATGTTATAAAAAATTTTTAAGGTTTTTGATATGTGTGGCCAAATTTCCCTCCAGAAAGTTTTCTGTCTACATACAATAAGTGTAAGTGGCAGAAAAGAAAATAACTATAAGAGCAAAATCAAAATAGCAGCTGCATAGTTGTTAGTAACCACTTCTACAGGATTCCTATGTGGTAGGCACTAATTGGGCATTTTGTATGCCAACTCAGTCCTCAGAAAGCATTGTTAGTTGGGTACTAGTACATCATCATCACATAGACAAAACCAAGGCACTGGTAGTTAACTAACTTTCTTGAGAATTCACTGGGGTTCATCTAGACCAGTAAGGGTTCAATAGTCCATGCCTTATACCACTATACTACATTGCCTCTCAACCATTTTATTCAAATCTTAATTAAATCAAGTTTCAGGGGTTGTTTTGTGTCTCTCAAAAAGGTAAGTTGGAAGTCCTAACCCCCACTACCTCAGAATGTGACCTTATTTGGAAATAGGATCATTGCAGATAGATATAGTTAAGAGGGGTTCCTATTCAAGTAGGGTGGACTATGAATCCAGGATCACCAGCGTTCTTATGAGATGTTGTCCATGTGAAGACACAGACACACAAGGAGAAGACCATGTGATGACAAAGACAGAGATGGGAGTTGGGCTGCTGCCAGCCAAAGAAGGCCAAGGATTGTCAGTAACCCAATGGAAGCTAAGAATAAGCAAGGAAAGATTGCTGGACAGGTCTCAGAGGGACCATAGTCCTAGCCTCCGGAACTCTTTGATAATTTTTTATTGTTTTAAGCTACCACTTTATAGCACTTTGTTATGACAGCCCCAAGAAACTAATACATCAAGTAACTCAGAAAGGCATTCCAGTGTCTGACCAGCTGCCCAGGTAGCCCGGAAGCCCACCTCACCTGCTCATTGTTTTGCCCCACTATCACATCTGTCAGATACATGGTGCCCAATCAGGGGGCTGAAAGCCAAAGACACTAAGTTTGCAGTTGTGACTGTATGTCTTAGAAACATGAAAGAACACTCTGACTGACTCACAGAGTGAATATTAATTTGCCGATATTGTATTCATTTTCTGGGAAGTTAATAATTATATATTTTTGTTCATTTTGGAAGAAAAGTGATTCACTAAGAAAGTATGAATTTTGCTGGTATGATGTAGCAGTATTTAGATTTGTCTGCCTCATAAGAAAAACTGTAAGGTTTCTCTTTTTTGTTTTGATTTTCATTGCTGTATTTAGTCAGATTATAGTTTGCCTTATTTAGGAAAATCAATATACCTCTAGGCTTAAAAAAGTATGTATATAAACCCAATTTATTGTTTATGTTATACTCTGATGGAAAATGTTCTCACGATGAAAATAACTATAAATTATTTTATGTTGAATTGAAATGTGGCTTCTTAAAATCAATTTTTTTTCCTTTTATAACATCAGGAGAGAAGTCTAGAAGTATTAGGCATCTCACAGGATACCTGCTCTCTAATATACTTTTCCCCACCATTTGTTTGAACTCCTAATTAATTCTCTCCCTCTGAAGAAATACCCTCTACAGCATGTGCTTACCACCTGAAATTCTAAAGCAGTCCATTGTGTTAACATTAGGCATTGCCTTCTCCTGACAGACACGATGAAAAAAACCTAATAGTAGCTTCTTTACAAAGCCTTTACTCTGGCAAGCACTGCTAAAAGTCTTTATAGAGATCACTGCATTTGAACTTTATAAAAATTTTATGAACAGTAAGATAGGTATTTTTTTCTTTTGCTTTTAAAAATATATTTTATTGATTATGCTATTACAGTTGTCTCATTTCCCCCCCTTCAGTCCCCTCCATCCTGCATATCCCCTCCCACCCACATCCCCCCACCCCATTTAGTTCATGTCCATGGGTCATATATATAAGTTCTTTAGCTTCTACATTTCCCACACTATTCTTACCCTCCCCTGTCTATTTTCTACCCACCATCTATGCTACTTATTCTCTGTACCTTTTCCCCCTCTCTCCACCTCCCACTCCCCTGTTGCTAACCCTCCAGGTGATCTCTATTTCTGTGTTTCTGTTCCTGTTCTAGATGTTGGCTTAGTTTGTTTTTGTTTTAGGTGTGGTTGTTAATAAAATGACAGTTTGCTGTCATTTTACTATACATGTTTTTTATCTTCTTTTTCTTAGATAAGTCCCTTTAACATTTCATATAATAAGGACTTAGTGATGATGAACTCCTTTAACTTGACCTGATCTGAGAAGCACTTTATCTGCCATTCCATTCTAAATGAAAGCTTTGCTGGGTAGAGTAATCTTGGATGTAGGTCCTTGACTTTCATGACTTGGAATACTTCTTTCCAGCCCCTTCTTGCCTGTAAGGTATCTTTGGAGAAATCAGCTGACAGTCTGATGGGAACTCCTTTGTAGGTGACTGTGCCCTTATCCCTTGCTGCTTCTAGAATTCTCTCCTTCATTTTAATCTTGGCTAATGTAATTATGATGTGCCTTGGTGTGTTCCTCCTTGGGTCCAACTTCTTTGGGACTCTCTGAGCTTCCTTGACTTCCTGGAAATCTATTTCCTTTGCCAGTTTGGGGAAGTTCCCCTTTATTATTTGTTCAAATAATTTTCCACGTGTTGCTCTTCCTCTTCCCCTTCTGGTACCCCTATTATTCAGGTGTTGGGATGTTTAAAGATGTCCTGGAGGTTCCTAAGCCTCTCCTCATTTTTTGAATTCTTGTTTCTTCAATCTTTTCTGATTGGATGTTTCTTTTTTCCTTCTGGTCCACTCCATTGATTTGAACTCCAGTTTTCTTCTCAACACTATTGGTTCCCTGTAAATTTTCCTTTATTTCACCTAGCATAGCCTTCATTTTTCATCTAATTTGCGATCAAATTCAACCAATTCTGTGAGCATCCTGATTACCAGTGTTTTGAACTGTGCATCTGATAGTCTGGCTATCTCTGTTGCTTAGTTGTATTTTTTCTGGAGCTTTAATCTGTTCTTTCATTTGGGCCATCTTTTTAGTCTTGATGCACCTGTTATGTAGTGAGGGGTGGAGCCTTAGGTGTTCACTTGGGCAGGGCAACCCAGTCACTGGGTTGTGATGCAGTATGTGGGACAGGGGTCCCAGAGGGAACAATGGCGCTTGCTCGGCTCTCTGATGGATTTCAGTCATTTTCCCCACCTTCCCCAAGCAAATTGGGCCCTTCTGGTGCTGATTCCTGGGTGGGTGGGTTTGTGTATGTTCTAGGACCCTGAGGGTCTCTCCAACGAGCTCTCCTGTGAGGCTGGGAGTTTCTCCTGGCACCTCAACCCCCACAGGTGTTTTGAAAGAGTGATTTGAGGCTTTATTTCCCCATGCTGGGAACCTGGGTTGCATGGTCTGTCTCACTCCCAGTTTTGCCTTGTTTATCTGTGCACAAATGTGGGATGCTGGGTCTGCCAGCCTCCTTGAGCACTGTGCCCCGCTCCACAATCTGCCACCTCGCTGAATCCACCAGCTGCCACCTTTTGCACCTGGCATCTGCCAGCCACTGCTTTGCTGTGAGCCCTTTCCTCCCTGGCTGCCCAACTCCACCCCTCCTAACAGTCTGGATGAATGTGTCTTCTTTAACTCCTTGGTTGTCGGACTTCTGTACTATTCAATTTTCTGTCAGTACTGTTTTTTTTGTTTTTAAATTGTTGTTGTCCTTATTTTGGTTGCGCAGGGAGGCATAGTATGTCTACCTATGCCTCCATCTTGGCTGGAAGTCAAATAGTAAGATAGGTATTGATGACAAATCTGAAGCTCAGATTAGGTTATATTGTAAGGTCCAGTAAATGATATTTTAGGTTTCAAATCCAGGGCTGTTTGAATCACAGTGTATTTCCATGCCCTACTCTCTCTTGCTTTCCCAGAGCAGGGATGTAGGCAGCAGATCTCTGGGGCTCTTGAAAGAGAAAACAGGAATTTGCCTCAGTGCAGAAAAGAGAGAAAAGGAGCATTAAGGACAAATTTCTAGCAGCTCGGGATTTTGCCTGGTAGTTTATGTTAAATCCTTCACATATGATATCTTTAGCATGGTAGCCACTAGACATATAGGATGATTAAGCACTCAAAATGAAGTTGACACAAATTAGGATTTTCTAAGAAGTGTCAAGTACACACAGGGTTTTGAAAACTTAATATGAAAAATATCTTATTAATATTTTTATATTAATTACATGGTGAGTGATAATATTTAGGTATATTTGGTTAAATAAAACATGCTATTAAAATTTATTTCCCCTATTATTTTTACCTTTTTTAATGTGGCTACTTAAAATTTAAAATGACACAGGTAACTGTCATTATATTTCTTTCAGACAACTCTCTTTAGATGTCCAGGTAACTTAGATTCCCTGAATGTTAACTTAATTTAAATTAAAAAAAAATAAGATTTAACTTCTTGAGAAAGGGAAATAGTATTACAATTTAAAAGTAATAAATTTTTAAAGTATACAACATACTATTTTTATCTTTAAAGTATTATCATTGTTCACATTTTAAATCCAGTTCCTAAAAAATTATAATAGTGAGATGTGAAGATTCTAGTCTTTGTGATAAACTATTTGATTTACCACAAAGTAGATTTAATTCTTTCCTCCTTTTATTTGAGCTACTTAATAGCTCCTCTCAGTAGGAGGTAGGATTTATAGCCCTACTCCTTAAATCTGGGTTGGCCTCATGATTTGCTGTGGCCAATAGAATATGGCAGAAATGATGGTGTGCCGATTCTGGGCTTGATATCAATAGGCATTGCACTCTGCCTACTCTGTCTCTTGGATCCTGCCTACCTTTCATCTGAACTGACCCTGAGATATAACCTGCTAGAGGATGAGAGAACATGTGGAGCAGAGACAGAGTGTCCCAGATGAGGGGATCTGTGTTATTTTTATATGGCTGCTACAACAAATTATCACAAATTTAGTGGCTTAAAATATCCATCTTGCATTTCTGTAGGTCAGAAGTTCAATACGAGTCTCACTTGGCCAAATCAATTGCCTGGGCTTTGTTCTTCCCTGGAAGCTCTAGGGGATAATTCTTTCCTTACCCTTTCCAACTTCAGGGGCTGCTTGCATTCCTTGGTTTATGGCCCCTCCTCTATCTCTGAAGCCAGCAATCTCAGGTGGAGTTTTTCTTACCTGGTATTACTCTGACCTCCTCTTTGATTCCCTCTTACAGTTTTAAGGATTCTTGTTATATTGGGTCAACCCAAATAATCCAGGTTAATCTCCTTATTTTAAGATGAATCGATTAACTGTAATTCCATCTGCAATCTTAATCCCCTTTGCCATATAAGGTAACATATTCGCAAGTTATAGGGATCAGGATATGGACATCTTTGGGTGGGGGTGGGGATCATTACGTTGCCCATCACACCATCCTTGACTAACCCTAACCCTAACCCCAGGGACACTTTGAGATGCATGAGTGAGTCTGGTTGTGACCAGAACTGCCCAGCTGACCAGCCCAAATTGCTGACCAACCCAAATTGCTGACCTATGAATGATGGTTTATGTAAAGGCTGTTTGAGCACCTTAATTAAAAGTTGGGTGATTTGTTGTGCAACAAAAGAAAATTGATAGAGTCTTTGAAAAGGCCCAACAAATGCTAACTGACTTCTTATGTTTATGTAAAATACTCTAAGATATGATTTCTGAAACAATCCTGATAATTTGAGGCATTCCATTTTTATTGACCTGTTTTATTAACAATTTTTACTGTGGTTTTTAAAGTAATGGTAATATTATTGGGACAAACTCTGTCTTCCTACTGAATTATTTGGATAACATTTTAGGCATAACATGTTAGGCATAACATTTTAGCCTCCTGAGAAAAACCTCAGAGAAACTGGACTCTTTAAAAAAAAGTTTCAAATGGAAAATATGCACCAAGCAGAATAATTTCTAATTGAGGCACATGATGCTTTTACCTTGTAATGTTTTTAACCTTGTAATGTTTGATCTATGATCCTAAGATTTCCATTTCAAGTATTTACAAGCATAATATGAAAGAGCACTGGGTTGACATCATCAGTTTGGTGGCAGTCTCACAAAATGGGACTCATCTGCCTATTAACAACCTCATGCTGTGAAAATTCCACCGGGGGGCGGGGTGTGTGTGGCAGGTAAGGGATTCTTTATTACCAGCAAAATTTATTACTAAAGATACTGAAACTGGAAGGTAATAAACAAGGGTAATTATTTGGCAACCTAACAAAATTCATACATTTCAAAACTCTTGGAAATTGAAGGCATCTACTAACAAGTCCCAGAATAACAAGTAGATCAGGGGAATATATTTAGGAGTAAATAAATAAGTTGCATCATTGAAATATTTTGTTTTTTTGTTTGTTTTGCTTTTCTTAGAGTTTTTTGAACTTTGTCACCATGAAGTTTGAGAAATATTTGAAAGAATTTACTTTGTTTTCTACTTTTTCCCATGGAGAGTAAAGTGGGTCTGGAGTGACCTCTGACATTTTGAAGTCTTGTAAACTGGACAAAATACTGAGGCATATCTGTTTCTTAATTTTATTATTATTATGTTTCCTTTGGGAATCAGGTAACCAGATATTGGCCTCAGGAGGATATCACAGTGTTTTTTGAGTGGCAAGTTAGATAAGGACTTCTTGTTTTCTGACATGACTCATCTTATTCTTATTGGAAAATTGCATAGTTTCCACTGGAACACTGAATATGGTGTTGCTGCTCCCCAGCAATTAAGACATCACACATTTCACTTAGCTATTTGGGGCGCTGGGAGCTCTAAACAAAACTGCCCTCAAAGTGATGCTGCTTGGCTCTGCTTATTGCTATCCGTTGGGACAAGACTGAGCAACTCGCACGTCAGCACATGGGTGTGCATGTGCGCACAGGTGCGTTCACAGGCCGGCTGGAGAATGAGGTAAGAAGAGACATATTTTCCTAGTTATAGGAAAAGGTCAGTGTGCTTAGTGGGGCTTTGAAGTGTTTTTACCTCACATGTTAAGACAAGCTGATTCAGCTTAATTAACCTAGTAAGTGCAAACACCAGGTAATGAAGACAAACAGGGAGATGAGAGGAGGAAACACATTCATTGAGCACCTATTGTGGGTGCACCTCTATTATCGCCATTGTTTGTAATGCTGGTGACAGGGGTGCTATGTTTTCAGTGTGTGGATGAGGCGAACAGGTCAGGGAGAACCAGCGATGACTACAAAACACCTGGTGTGCTGTCTAGACTGGAGTAAACGGTAGTTGCTACTAATGGGTACGTTGTAGGATGTAACATTCTGCTCTCTGACTTTTCTCAAAATACCCAAATTCGTCTCAAGCGAGGATCGGTCTCCCGTGATTGACCCCAGAAGGCCGCTAGCAGAGACCAATCAGGGTCTGACTTGTAGCTGCAGAGCGCCAATCCTTCGGTGCGGGCTGTCGGCTTTGGTCCCTTTTCATCTGGCCAACCTGGTGCTTCACCAGCATCTAACTACTTCCTCCCAAGGTTTTCATTTGCAGAAACAAGAAGACCCTTGAGGCCAATAACTGGTTATTTATTTTTAAATGTTTTAAAATAAAAATAATAGTGTGAGGCTTTTGCTTCTGCTTTCTTTCTGAAATGACCCTTGACAGGAACTGGAAATAGTTTTCATCAATGCAGCCATTATCTCTGGTGACCAAACGGGATGTGGGAGGTAGGGAGGCATTTCTGAGTTCTTTGTACATAGAAATAAAATGTCTGTCATTTAGTTAAAATAAATTATTGATTTTTAAATCAAATCAAAATATTGAGTCAAACAAGCGGGTACTGTACTTGACTTTTCCCTTATTTATAAGAACTGTTTTTCACGAGTTTATGAATAGAGGGGGAAATAAGGGTTATAAATAACAAAAACATGTTTTAGGCTTCACGAAACCCATGGAGGCAATTATAAGGGAGTCTGAAAAAAAGTTAAAATTGCCACATTTCCCAGGAAAATAAATGATTCCCTTTCTTGCCTTATCAAGTAAGCAAGCTGACAAATGCTTTAATACCCATTCTAGAATACATAGTCTCCCTTTCCACTGGAGGGCTGCGCACAAAGCTCCAATCATCCCTTCCATAGTCCACTGATTTCCCCTCTCCCTGGGAATAAGGGTGGCGTGTCCTCAGCCGCTCTTCAGGGCTTGGGCTAGGGAAAGTCTTAAGAGCAAGGCGATTGACTGGTTTTGCTGGAAGGGAAAT
Organism: Anoura caudifer; assembly: GCA_004027475.1. Taxonomy (NCBI): domain Eukaryota; kingdom Metazoa; phylum Chordata; class Mammalia; order Chiroptera; family Phyllostomidae; genus Anoura; species Anoura caudifer. The sequence goes on from PVKU01000693.1 coordinate 145,025, forward strand.
AGAAAAAGCCGGACACATATTAAAGTGGATAATGACAGATATCTTTAGCAGATCAGTTGATTTCCTCCAGTGATTAAGAGATGACACAGTTTGTGGTTACTGGGTAGTTGTTTCACAACCAGCAAAATTTATGTATCCATAGCCTGGGAGTAAAGAAAGTAAAAGAATGGGTAATGATAATATTATTTTCTCATTTTAATTTCCTCCTGTGTGTGTAAAAGGGGCCACACACTAGACTTGACAAGCTCAGGGGAAACCGCTGTGGCAGACCCTACAAACTGAGAGACCCAAAGTAACCGCATAGAATGGTCTGAATGTGAACGTTCCTGAGAGGAGATCACGGTGGGTAGTCATGCCTCAGGCCTGTGGCTTCTGTTGGTGCAGCGGGTCTGTAGTGAGATGGACCTATGCGGTATGCAGTTCATTTTGCACTAACGGCAACTGTAGCAGCAGCAGGCGCAAGAGAAACTTGTGCCTCTCTCCAACTGCCTAGAAGGATTTGAATAGAGGCCTTGCCCGTGATAAGCTATTATTAGAGATAACTTCTTTTTGACCCAGTTATAGAGCCGGGCAAACTTCTGTTTACTAAACCTCTGTTCTTACCTTCCTGCGATGGCCCTTTGAAGGCCCCAAGGTGCATCACCTCATCCCTCGCTCAGAGTGTCTTGTACGCGTCTGTCCTCTTTTCTGCTTCTGACCCTCTCCGGCAGGTGGGGGTCTCTGACTCTCACGTGTGCAAGGCTCTCATACATGTAGATGTACTGAATTTGGTCATTTTTTTGCTAATCTGTCTCATATCTATTTGATTATTAGATCAGTAGGAAGAACCTCGAGGGTAGAGGAAATTTTGTTCCTCCTTCATACTTTGAACTTCACCTTAAGTGAACATGTCTATTGTCTTTTTGCATCTAAGGTAACATACACCTTTGAAATGTCAGGTAAGCCTTTTCCCTGACCCCTTAGGGCACAACTGCACCAGAACAGAGACCACAGAACCACTCATTGTTACCTTATTCTCTGAACACCATCTCATGTCTTGTAGAGATAGCATTATTATTATGTCCTATTCCCACTAATGTGAAGGAAATATGTATCTGTTTTACTTTTAATCCAATCCCAGAGATTGACCCCCTCACCACTTTGCTCTCTCCCACCCTCTTAATCTGTAATACCACCAATGGATTTCATGTGACCCTCCTTACAGTTCCTCTTTTGATTCTAGTATATAAAATAAGCTGTAAAACTGCCATTCTCAGGGGCATTTTTTTCTGTTGAGATTTTGCTTCCCAGCAGTTGTTGTCAGTTTGGCTCAACTAAATTCATAAAAATTCTCTACAGGTATGTACATTTCTTACATCAACACCCCAGATCTTTAGTTGTTTCTGGAACAAACTCCCAAATCCTCAGCATGAGCATCTAGGGTTTTCTTGCTCTGGCTTCTACCTGCTTTTCCAGTTTCTATGGTGCCAGAAACATAGTAAATGCTCAAGAAATATCCATGGATCAGAAGTCATTGTATCCTCAATGCTTAGAACAACGTTAAGCATAATTGTTGAATGAATGAATAAGTTAAGTCCTATGGGATTACACTAGTCAGTAAATCACAGGCTTTACTTTTAAAAAGATATATTTGTATGGGAATGAAGGAAATTGAAGAAGCACACTAAGAATTCTGATATAATCACTCACAAAATTAATGATAAAAAATATTTTCAGTAGTTGCAAAGATTTCTTATGGAAGAATACTTCTCATGGTGAGACTCTTTCTCCTTCCTGAATGCAGAAATTTTCCAAGTGGTTTGGCAAATGTTCAGCTAATTGAAGCTTTGCAAAAACTCAGTTTTTCTTTGGAAAACTGCTAAATCTTCTGAGGTCATTCCAGACTATTTGCCTTTCTCTGTTATGCACTAAGGCAGGAAATGTTTTCCTCCTTTTTGAAACAAGCAATTCAAGGGGCTGGGAAAGAGTGCTCCGTGCAGCGTGCTATCAGGGCCCTTGATCTGTTTACCAGGGTCTTTTTCATTCTTAACCGGGACATCAAGTCCTTTTCAGGGCTAGTCGTGGTTTTATACATAAGACAAAACAAACACTTCCTGGAGGACTTCAGAGGGCCGCTACTTTTAGGTCTTATCTAGCATTTTTCTTCAATCAAAAGAGGAAAAAATAAGTTTAATTTGAAGAAAGACTGACATTTATCAGGTTATGCTGTAGTTCGTTGGTACATTTAACTTTTTTTTTAGCTTGAAGGCAATAAAACCCCTGTCCTTGATTTTCCCCATCTTGTATCACTTAATTTTTTTTGTACTTGTGAGTGGTCATGACCCCACCCAGGGTCATCTGAGAACAATAATACCTGAGTCATTGACATTCTTAGGGTCTTGTTTAGAAGGGGGTGTTTGGAGCTGCGCTAGTTTGACCTGAGTCACCTCACGTTGTGCCAGGGAGGCTAAAGAATTGGACTGTTCCCAAAGGAGCAGCGTTATTGCAGTGAATACCCAGAAGGAAACATGCAGTTCGTGCTAAGCACACGTTCATGTGCTTTGCCTCGGATTTACTGTTGGCCAGGGACAGAGCAGGACCAAATTGTAATCAGGATAGTCTTAGACTAAGTGTTTTATCCAAAGTAAATTTGCTCCGGTAGAATTTGCCAGAGAGATAACCCTAGAAGAAAGTGTGATGATTATTTAGTGGGAAGACCATAGAATTGGGAGCCAGATTTGGTTTAAATCCTGTCTTCACCACATATTGTGTGAATTAGAAAAGACACTTTTTGAGGCTCACTTTTCTCATTTATAAAATATAATAACCTACTACGAGAAATCCAACATCCCTGATTTTGTCAGATGCACACTTTATTTAAAAATATCAGTGAACTTATGCTATGTGCTACAGAAAGAGAAACAGATAAAGTGCTTTTCTATTACCCAGGTGTTATAATTCCTATTAATGTAGAGAAACATGTAGAGGACAAAAGCCACTTGAATAAGGTGAAGCAGATGATTATTATGGAAAAAGTACTGAACTTGGGATCCAGAGACTGGGTTCCTAAACTCAGTTCTAGCTGTGTGCCATGTGACTCACTTAGAAATAACATCAATCTTAATATTATTGTTTAGAAAAATCAAATGACGTAATGTTTTAAATCTTCCTTGAAAATGCTAATAACATACAACCTACATTAGTTATCAAGAACCAGTTGTATTTCTTCTCCTACTAACCCAAAAAACAAACTATTTTAAGAAAGGTACCCTGTTGGGGAAGGGATTTTTTCAGAAGCCAGGAAGGAAGATGGCAAGTTTAGGTCCAGTACGCTCATGGAAAGCAGTTTTTGCATTGTCTCTGCTGCCCCCTTAGAAACAAGCTAAAGGTCATGTGGGCGGGGCAGGTGTTTGCTCAGTGGAGTGATTAGGTGGGATTTGGAGGTAGACCTACCTGAAAATAGAATAATCTTTCATAAACTTTGTATAGTGTGCTTGTGAGAAGGAATGTTGTGTAAAATTATAGAGGGCAATTCTGAGGATTTAAAGAAAATACAAGTTTGTGGGAAGAGCAGTAAAAAAGGTGTGCATGTGTGTTTAAAAATCACAGTTCATAGTTCTTGAAGGCATTCACTACTAAAACAAACTCAGTTTGCTGGTGTTAGGAAGCTGCTCCTGCAGGTAATCATCTTCCTGACTGTCCTGAATTGTTCTGGAAACCATCCAAAACAGATTCTCTCAGGAGTCGTGTGTTTTCCTAACTCATTTTAATGCTTTTGGTCCCTACTGACTTTGGATTTACCTTTTTTTTCCCATTTATATTATCATTTGGTAAGTTTCCTCAAGTGTTAGCAAAATGTTTGTGTATCCACCAGGCCTGGGCTTGATCTCTGTCCCCCAGGTACTGAGAAGATGGAGCCTGATTAGGACTCCTTTTTACACTATGTGTTCCTGTCCTTTGGGGGCAAGGAGTGGGGGCAGTAATGGTTTGGGGGCTCTTCTGTTTAAGGACTGAAGTCTACAAAATATAGGTTTAAAACTTTGGAGACTTTAAATTGTTATAAGAACATTAGACTGCTTATTCTTATCATTGTAATTGGAAGTCCACATTAATGAGTCAGTGATTTCAGCAATATCTTGGGACTAGATACAATTTGTTATTGTGAATGGATAAAACACTGAGTTTATAATGGATAAAAAGTCATTTTAAGTTAATTTACCAAATAAGCAAACAAGTTTCCCATTAGGAAGTGTAGCGAATATAAGGATGGTACAGGGGAGGGAAGGTGTGGGGATGTGGGCTCTTGCATAGGTCTGATGGCCCTGGGGGTTACCCAGCGGAGGTCCCTTATGTGGTATGACTATGCTGCAGGGTGGAATGGAGGAAGGTCTATCAGGAGGTAACTCTATTGTAAATCGAGGAACATCTGTAGATGAGAAATGGGAGCAAAGGACCACGGGAGTTTTCAGGTGGGGAAATTATTTCAGACTTGGTTTTGGAGAGTAGGGGACAGAGATAAAAGCTCATTGAGATGTTAAATCCAAGATGGAGCTTGAAGGAAAAGTGAGGTATACAAGAAGACTAACCTTGATGTAGTGAACAGAACGGGCAAAGGCCCTGAAGTGAGATAACATGTTCAGGCTACGTGGCATGGTGTGGAGCGGTTGGATCGCAAAGATGAAGACCACATTGGTGGTAGCTGCTGCTACGTTGAGCATTTCTTCTTGACCTGAGAAGGGGTATTGAGCTTCACGACATGTTAGTTAGAGGTTCTTTTAAGTAGTTATTCATGCATATTACTAATATGTGACATGGGAGATCTAGAAAAGTAATGAAAAATGAATAAAATAATACTTTTAATATTCTTGTTTAAAATGTTGTTCTTTGATTTTAATTCTCTTTTGTTTTGTGAAGTGTTACTTTCCTCATTAGTTAATTTTGTTGGTTCCTTTTCTATTTTACTAAAATATTAGCCACATATAAAAAAAGTCATAAAATCAAAAGAACATAGTATTTGAGCAAGGTCTTGTGAATTTTTAAGCTGCTCTTTGTCTGGTGTCACATTTATAAATGGGAAAAGAAACATTTGTCTGATGAAATTGTAGAAAGGAACCAGAAAATATTAACCCAGTTACACCTTCAGATTCACCTTCAGCAATTGGCCTCACGGAGCTGCTCCCAACCTCCCTGGGGCATCAAGAGCTCAGGGAGATATTAGTTCACTACCAGAGCTGCCTCAGTAGCTGCTCAGAGTAAAGAAACAATCAAAACTGAGGATGAACACAGCAAAAAAAGATGAGTTCATTGAAAAGGCTAATAAATTTGACAAACCTCTGATGCAATTGATCAAGAAAAAGAGAGAAGTCACAAAAAATAATATTAGGAGTGAGTGGGTACTGCATATATTGAAATAAGAACAAGAAGATATGAGTAACCTTTTGCCAGAAAACATAAAAAATACCTGGAAACACACAATCGACTCAAGAAAATGCAGAAAACATTAATATTTTGATAACTAGTAAGTAAAATCAGTAGTTAAACGAGGAGACTGTCATGTGCAGCCATGATGGAACAACTGGTTTGGGATTGCCCTCTCACTACAAACGACTGAAAAACAAAAGTAATCAGGTGAGACAGTGTTTCTAAGCACTGAAGAATAGGCATCATAAGACCATAGTCATTGGTGTAAAGGAAAGACATCAGGTGAGCCCTACTATTTCCCCAATTCTTTTGCCTGGAACAAATTCTTGCCACTGCACTAGGGTGGGGTGCCTAAGCAGATACACAGTCTCGCTGAATTTTGGAGGCATATATTGGAGTTTGTGGCTGGTTTTTAAGCAGCCAGAATTTCACAAGACAAGGTACCTGGAAAGAGGAAGCCACAGAGTGTAGACACCACAAAACCTGGGTGAAGATTCACCATGGATCTTTGGCTGGGGGTTAGTTAGACTTGTGTACCATGGAGCCTACCAGGGATCTGCTACAGGGCTGAACACCGATGCCAGAGGTTGTGCATTGCTGAGAAATGTTGGGGTTCTGGCCCAATGAGAGAGTAAATAAAAGATAAATATATATAATATCCATTGTATGTTATATTCATACACTTAGATGATAGCATGCAGGAATTCATGCTCCTTCCTCCCTTCCAGTCTCTGCCCTTTTTCTCTCTCTCTAAATATCCTTTTGAAAAATGGTATAAAATAACTTGTCTATATGAAAGTGTGGATATTTTCCAGGTCCTGCTGGAATAATTCCTGGGAGAGTTTTCCATCATTTATCCTCACACAATTATGAAATTAACATTAATTTGCAAAGCAATGGGTAAGAAATCATCACTTGATTTTTAAGTTTAATAATCTTAAACTAGCACTAAGTCAAAGTAGAGAAAATTGAAATTCACAGACTTTTCAATTACTTTGAAATTGATCTGGGTTTGGCAGTTCTCAAAACTGATATTCTAATGAACTTCCAGCTTTAATATTTAAGAATTATGATTTCAAGAGAAAAATTACTTAGCTGACTTTTTACTTTTGCATTAAATGTCATATTTTTTTGCTATGTACAAAAGCTGTTGGTATAGAATTAAAAACATTGAAGACTTTTAAGAGTTGAAAACAAAAGGAAATTAGATTTTTCAGTAATTTCAAGTTAGGTAGAAATCTATACCATTATTGAGTTGAAAACTTTACTCCTAAGTATTTTCAAACTACAAAAATTAAAAGTAGTTATTTGTTTTATTTAGAATAATATTACTTTTAAAAATAATTTTTTAGTTTTCAATTAGAGTTGACTACAATATTTATCAGTTTCAGGTGTACAGCACAGTGATTAGACATTTATATAACTACTTACAAAGTGATCACCTCAATAAATCTAGTACCCATCTGATGCCATAGATAGTTATTATAATATTACTGACTATATTCTCTGTTGTATTTTCTACCCCGTGACTATTTTGTAACTACTGGTTTGTAATTCTTAATCCCTTCCCTTTTTTTTGGCCATCTCCTTTACATCTGGCAACCATCAAAATATTTGTTTTCTGTATCTATGAGTTTGTTTCTGTTTTGTTTTGTTTACTTATTTTGTCTTTTAGACTCCACATACAGGAACTCATGCGGCATTTGCCTTTCTTTTTCTATTTATTTCACTCAGCACAATACCCTCTAGGCCCATCCATGCTGTTGCCAATGGCAAGATTTCATTGCATAATGTTACTTTTAGCATAATTAAAAATAGTTTTAACATAGTTACATTGTGTATGGTACTAAAACAATGCAAATGATAGGTATAAGACAAATGTAATCTTCAATTATTAGCTGTGAAGCCAAAAAAGAAGATTTCATGGTATAAAATAGCCTTGACCAAGTGCTAAGTGTACTTCACAGCTGTTTCAACTTCTCAAAAGTCCTGCTATCTTTATAATGCACAATTTTAGCTTTCTGTGTTCACTATGTATATCTATGCCTATTCATGCTGAACAGAAAACATTTATGTATGTTTATTCCTAGTATCTAAGCAACTTTATTGCTACTATTTTTTGTCACTTTCTCTTAGCTCAGATGTTTGCAAGCCTATTAGCAAAAAAAGAGAGCAAGAGGGCTGAGTGGGTGGCTTTCTGAGTTACCTGGAGATATCACAAAGTCATCCACCATTATTTATTAAGCTTAAAAGTCCTTATAAATTGTATGTTCTATAGAGTGGGTGTGTGTGAGAACCAAGAATACATGGTTTTACCATTTATTGGATGATCTTGATACAGATAGACAGCCTGCCCAGACTGCTGGGAGCAGGAGAGGGCAGGGACTATGAGGGGCAGCCAGGGGAGATGGAGCTGGGCCAGGGAATGGAACCTGGGAGCTGCTTGTGCTCCTAGCTGCTACCCCTGGGGATGGACGGAGGTCGGAGAACAATACCTTCATAAACTGCCCGGGGCCATGGCAAGAACATTAGGTTTTATAGTACTTGCACAGGACTCTGAGGCCCCATTCTGTGAGGTTCATCCCAGGCCCAAACTGATATAAACCCAGGGGAACTGCTCTTTGCTCACTGCTCAGGACCTGAACTCTGATGGTGCACTGACCTGCCCTCTCAATGGGCGGCGTGACCTTAGCAGTCATGTGGCCCATGGCCTCCAGGAGGGCGTCTCTTTCTCATTGACCTGGTGGAGCATTTGCTGGTGCGTTCACACACTCTCTAGCCCGGAAGCATGGGACTTTGTGGCCCTTGAAGCTGCATGACCAATGGTGGCACTGGCTCCACATGAAACCTCCAGGAGGGACCCTGAAGCCAGACAGCAGGTGGGAACAAACTAAGCTACCTGGATGACCGCTTAGCCACCTCCGGCTCTAAAGGACAGTACTTTAAAATGGAGCACTGCATTTTGTTCTGGTCTTGCTAAGTATGGCTGGGTTTTGCTGAGAAGATGAGCTTTGAGACGGGGAGGCCCCCATTCTTCCCATTGCTCAGAATCCAAGTAAAAACTTCTTTTCTTTGTCACCAGCCTCTGCCTCTAGAGCTTGCCTTTTGTCAGGGCAGGCAGCCAAGCCCTCATTTGTGTTGGGTAATGATCACCTTCCTAACAAACTTTCCTTGCCATTCGGCAAAGTATTTATTTGTCTTCTCAGCTACAACATATCAAGGTCTTCCAAAATCTATATATGTCATAAATAAGATACATATTGCTGGAATTTTTCAGCTAAGGGTTTTGTCAGTCCTATGTATATGATTCCTTTTTATCATATTTAGTCCTGAAAAGAAACCAGTTTCCCAACGTATAACTTAAATACTTAACATATAACAGTTCCCACCTATATTGATTAAAGATTTATATATCAATATTTGGAATTTATCTATAAATTTTAGACTTACATTTTCTTGATTAAACTTTATTGTAAGTGGAAAAGTTACTTTGAGAGGGTATAATAGTTTGTTTTCTCACATGATTTTTAAATCTCTTTCGCGTTTATGTTCAGAATTAATCTTTGATCATTTTGTGACATCTGAACTGTGTGTGTATTTCTCCAGAGAGCGTATCATTTGCTTCAGCCAAGCATCCTGGGACATTATTTAACAAATAATGCTTTAATTTGGTATCTTGGCTTTCTTGGACCCCATGGGTAACTTTAGTTTGAACCCCAAACTTGTAGTTTTGAATATTTTCCCCCTAAACCCAGACAAAAATGGAGAAATTTTTTGACACTTCTCTTTCTCGGGTGATAAATATTTTCTAGACACCTTCTCCTGTCCCCGGCCATGAAGGGTCCAACTTTCTGGCCAGAATCTACATTTTAACTCAGCATGTTGCAAGTTAAAACTCAAGTGCTCTCTAGGTTCCAGGTATTGGAAAACGCCCTTAGGGAATGATTGATTTCAGCCTTAGCCTTCATTTATCCCATGGTTAACTGTTTCCTCTTTCTGATTGGACCTTGAAGGTAATGTGGGTTCTCCAACTTCACCATTCTTCAAGAATGTTTCACTATTCTTGACTCTTTATTTTTTCACATAAATTTTAGTAAACAGATTTTCAATTTCTGTTGAAATACATGTTAAGATGGATTTTTCAATTTGTAAATTAATTTCAGGAATATTGAAATTTTTACACTCTTGATCCTACCAATCCATGAATATATGTTGAAATATTTTAAATTTCTCTCAGTAATATTTTGTAGTATTTTATACAAGTATCGCACATCTTCTGTTTGATTTATTCCTACACATTCAATTTTTTATACTCTTCTAGATGTTATCTTAAAAAACTACATTTCAGCTGGTTTTGCTAGTACATATAAACTCAAAAGATTGTTTTATTTAGCAACCCTTGTTAAATTTGCTTATTAACTATATTAGTTTTCCAGTTTTTATATGTATTTTGCTTTGCCTTTCATTATTTAATTGGATGGTGAATAGATGTGCTTTAAGCAAAAACCCTAGTTTTATTTCCAAATTTGGGGGCAAGCATTCAGTATTTCACCTGAATGTTTGATGTTTGCCGTAGGTTTTTGTTTGGTGTATTATGTTTGCTGTATGTTTTTGAAGATGTCCATTGCTAAGTTAAGGAAGTCCCTGTCTACTGGTATTTTGCTAAGAGTTTTTATAATGATTTCTGATGGATTGGACATAAATATTAAAGAGAGAGAGTGGCCCTGGCCAGGTCGCTCAGGTGGTTGGAGCATCATCCTATACAACAAAAGGTTGTGGGTTTGAGTCCCAGTCAGGGCACATGCCTAGATTGCAGGTTCAGTCCCTGATTGGGGTGCATATGAGAGGTAATCAATTGATATTTTTTTTTCTCTCTCTCTCCTCCCGTCCACCCCCTCTCTCTCTTCCTCTCTCTCTAAAATCAATAAGCATATCCTTGGTTGAAGATAAAAAATAAAAGTAAAGAGAAAAAGTGGAGTCATAGATAATGCTAAGGTTTTTGATCTGGACAGTTGGAAGGATGGCTCAGTTCTGTACCATTTCTCCTCTATTTTAATCCTCTTTTCTCTTATTTTATCCTCATTACATTATGCTTGTTTATATTCTTTCAATGGAAGTTTAGTGGAGTTTTGGGTTGAATCAATAATAAACCTGTGTGTTTAATTCAACATGTTTATTCATAAGTCCCTATGGTTATTTGGGCAAATTAATGTTACTTAATTTCATTTTCTGGGGAAAAAACAGCTTTCATTTCAATGTGACACTTTATTTTTAAGAAGGTGATTGAAACTAAATACCCAACACCAAAACAATGTGGCTCATGTCCATGTAATACATGTGATTTAATTAGAATTTCCTTGTTGTATTTGGTTTCCATGGAGAGAGATTATTTTTTACCCGTGTGCCACTGCCAAAATGATATCCATGAATTATCTTCTCTGTAATTAAACTAGTTCATTTTTGTATTTTTAGAAGGACTAATGGCAGTCATCCAAGAACTTCTATTTGCCCCAGGAGAGACTGTATACCATGTACAATTCCACAAGGAACTGGAAAAAGTCCAACTAATTGAAGCTGATATTTAATGCTTCTCATTGTGAAGCATGAGAAGGATCCATCAAAAGTGATGGATAAATATATAAATTGTTGTAATTGGTATTTTGTTAATTAGCTTTGTTTCCTATTTGAGGATGTCAAGTTAGGCTTTTATGCCATTATTGCCTAGTCACTATGCTTTTTCCTATTTTGTTGAAGAATGACAAAAGTTAAATGGATTTGTGTATTTCTTTTAAGTATTTCCCATATTCTCCCTCCGTTCCTTCCATGGCCAAAAATGGTCAGGTGAAAGATATTAAGGAAGAAATATATTACCATACCTTTAAAAACTATATGCTATAAAATTTTGTATATATAAAAACCTGAAAGCTTTAATACGAGTGATTTGGTCAGCCCAAGGCTGGATCATCATTTGAAGATCCAAATGATAACTATAAGTCAACGTGGTAACTTTATGTCAAGAATCAGATTCACCTTCTGAATAAATTTTAAGAATATAAAGTTCTGTAAATGAAAAGTGCTCTTAATAATCACATTTTCTTTTCAAATTGTTGATACTCATGGAAATGATCAGAGAACCAGAATAGTCAGGTTTTCTCCTGCTTGTGCCTCTTATTTCATGACTATGTGTTAAATAATTGGCATGACCTATTTCAGTAGCCATGTGTTAATGGAATTCTGTTTGTATCTCCTGTTGCCATGCTTCTCAAACTGGAGGAGTTGAATCCTTGGAACCCACACCAGGTTGCTGGTGGTTGATATGCCAGGATGGACAAGGTGAAACTTCCTGGGACATCCATCTTAGAATTTTTGTGAAGACTCTAAGTAAGCAGATACAATTTGGTGTGCAACACAAAATGTACACAAAGGAGACAAAAGAAGTTTCTACTTGCCACAGTTACCTTTGGGCTGTACCTTATCCCAAAATGCTAGGTGTTCTATTTCCTCTACTATCTGAATACTTGGAGATAAATATTTGAGCAGCTCATTATTGAAGTCTTCAGAAAAGTTCTTTTGAAGCTGGCCCATTCTTTAAAGATTTCTAGGGTTAGATAGTGATGATACCATATTCTGTGACTCATAGATGTGCAGAATATTATAGAATAGTCTTCAGAATATGATGTGAATGTCTAATTAGCCTACAAAGTTTCCCAGTCTTTCTTTTACCAGAGCATGCCTAACTTTTTCTTAAGTCAGTCAGTTCAGTGACTTTGGGTGACATTTTTAGTTCTGTATAGAAAATTCTTTTTTAAAAAAAATATTTTATTTATTTATTTTTAGAGAGAGGGGAAAGAAGGGAGAAAGAGAGAGACAGAAATATCAATGTGTGGTTGCCTCTCATGTGGCCCCCACTGGGGTCCTGGCCTGCAACCCAGGCATGTGCCCTGACTGGGAATCGAACTGGCGACCCTTTGGTTCACAGCCCACACTCGATCCACTGAGCTACACCAGCCAGGGCAGAAAATTCTTATAACAGATGTGAATTGGGGCCTTTCTGTTGTATAAAGACCCCCTTTTGTATTATCTCTTTTAACCATCAGAGCAACCCTCTGAGTTAGGTACTATTATCATCCTTTTTTACAGAGAAAAACCTGGGCACAGGGTGGTCAGGTTACATTCTCATGATCACACAGCCTGAGAGAGGAGGATCCAGGATTGGAATCTTCCTTGAAGACCCCGCCTTTATGTGTTATTCTTTATCTGGCAATAATCCTGAGTTAACACCATTCCTTTGCGAAAGGAAAATAAAGCATATAAAATCTTTGTAATCATGTATAGCAGGGCTGGCTTCTGCAATGTAAGGTGATCCTTCCTTAACCAGTGGGATCCAGCTGCACACAGGGCTCAGCTTCCACAAACAGCATCAGCTTACACATCGTTGAAGCAGAGCAGTCAATCTCTAAGCAAACTACAAAGTTGATGAAATTCGTATTCCCTTTACACAGCCCTCAGCTTCCACATTCTTGACCTTTCTTGGCATACTCTCTCAAATTGCTTTCTAACCTTCCCCTCTTGTGTAAACACAAAAGAATTTGATATAAGCCTTTATAGTGTGGTTGATGGATTCCACTTTATAAGAACGTGAATGAATTTCAATCATGTGCATTGCCTTAACTGTCTTCATTCAAGCCTTTGGTTTTATCTCTAATGGAAGGATTTGAGTCTCTTAGAATGCCAGCCTCAGCAACGGTGGGATAAAATAATTGGAGGGTGGTATGTTCTTGAACTAATTCTAGATCTTCATAAGTTACTCCAATTAATGTAACTGAAAGAGGGCAAAGATGGCCTAAGAAAGAGCAACACATAGTCTTTCTGCTCATTTAGACCAGCCCTCTTGGTGAAACTAAGGCTAAGAGTGACCCATCAATTGCAGCAGCATTTTCCAGGAGTTTCTGGGGCAGGAAAGCCCATACCCTATTGTTACCATTTCTTTCTAAAACTGGAAGAGGTGTCTAGGGCACATGTTTTGCTCCTAGATATTCTCCCCACCATTGCTGCTTATATAGCTTTTGTGACATCCTGGGATTTGTACGCCTTTAAACAAATTCTCACCTGAGGAAATGTTTTGTTGATATATATACATCTATATGTCTACACACACAGTTTTTTTTTTTTTAAGAGAGAAGAACGGGGCGAGAGAGAGAGAGAGAGAGAGAGAGAGAAACATCGGTTGCTTGCCTCCTGACATGTCCTGACCAGGGATCAAGTCCACAACCTGTGTGGGCTCTGATTGGGAATCTAACTCACAGCCTCTTGACGTATGGGATGATGCTACAGCCAACTGAGCCACACATCCAGGAATGTATGTCTTTTATATTACTTTGATCTGATAAAATAATTTTCCTTATTAAAAGAAGTGCTGCAAGTGGACATTTTCCTCTGTCACACACAGTTTTATTTGTATCTGTTTTTATGTTTATCTTTCCCTCTGGACTTACTGAAAACTTGGACTGCTTCTTTTCTCTTCGTATCCTCAGTGTCTAGTCGAGTACTTGACACAGACTGGGTGCTCAGTAAGTGTGGAATCAATTAACTAATGAATGAGGGAGTGAATAATGTTTATATTGATTCTATATGTAACTTTAACTTCTTTAGAAGCATATATAAAATAATTCTCCAACAGCCTTTATATAACATCAGAATGTATCCTACAGTATTAAGCAGCATTATTTATGCTACTAGAATAAGATACTAGCCCAAGTAAAAATCATCTTATTTATTAACAAAAATTTAACACTTAGGTCATCAGTAAGTGCTAATTTTAGAATATTTCCAGACAAGACCAAATTTGAGGAATATTTTTAAGAGTCCCACAAAAAATATCAAACTGACCTTTCTTATATATGACATGACTTGTATTAAAGAAAGCACAATACCCGTTCGTTACTTATCACCTAATTTCATGGTCCTCTTTGCACTATCTCTAGCTCCACTCTACCCTTCCAGTTTAATATCCCCTCACTTTCCAATGCAGCCTTTTTCCATGCAAACCAGTATCCTCCATTATCTCCTATTACATGCATTAGGCTCTTTGTGGGCTTAGCTCATTTCAGTCCTCCCCCTTCAAACAGCGCCTCCCCACCTTTCCTCAGTCCCACTCAGTCAGTCTCTACTCACCCTCAGGGTCCCGCTCAAGTCCTTCCTCCACCTTCAGTCATTCCCTGACTACTCTTACCAAGTGATTTTCTTTGTTCTTTTCTGGGTGTCTACTGCTCGTATTGTTAGTCCCACAGTTGAAAGCTTCTTTCTGTTTACTCAGTGTATTCCCCCCAAATATAAACTCTTTGAGGGCAACAATTGTGTCGAAATTTCTCAATCCTTTACAGTACCAAATAAAATGCTAAGCACATAAAAGCGTACTCAGAGAAACGCAACACAGGCAAAAATAAACAAGTGGAACTACATTAAACTAAAAAGCTCTGTACAGCATAGAAAAACAAAAAAAAAAAGAAAAGTCAATTAATGGACTGAGACAAAATATTTGCAAATCACATTTCTAAGAGAGCTTATTATCCAAAATATATGATGAACTCCTACAACTCAATAGAAAAAAAGAAAAACAATCTGATTTAGAGAATGCGCAGAGAAATTGAATAGATATTTTTCCAAATAAGACATGCAAACAACATCCAAGAACATGAAAAGGTGCTCAACGTCACTAATTATCAAGGAAATGAAAATCAAAGCTGCAATGAGATATCACTTCACACATGGTAGAATGGATATTATAAAAAAGACAAGAAATAACAGGTATTAGCAAGGACATGGAGAAAAGGGAAACCTTGTACACAGTGAAATGTAATAACTGCAGCCAACATGGAAAACAGTAAGGAGATTCCTTAAAACATTAAAAATAGGTCCAGCAATTCCACTTCTGGGTATATATCTTAAGGGAATAAAAACACAACATTGACAAAATATCTGTACTCTCATGTTTACTGAAACAACATTACTCACAATAGCCAAGACATGGGAACAACCTAAGTGTCTAAAGACAAATGAATGGCTAAAGAAAACATGACATATGTACACATATAAACATATGTATGTATGTATGTAAAATGAAATATTATTCAGCCTTGAGAAAGAAGGAAATCCTGCCATTTGTAACAGAATGGATGGAGCTTGAAAGCACTATGCTAAGTGACATAAGTCAGACAAAGAAAGACAAATACTGCATGGTATTATTTACATATGGAATCTGTTTTTTTTAAAGTCAAACTCATAGAAACAGTAGAGAAGTGGCTGTCAGGTGTTGGTGCTTTGGGGAAACAGGGAGAGGTTAATAAAAGGGTGCAAATTTGTAGCTACAAGGTATAATTTCTGAGGGTCTAATGTAGATCATGTAACTGTAGTTGACAACTCTGTATAGTAAAACTGAAATTTGCTAAGAGAGTAGAACTTAAGGGTTCTTGCATATACACACACAAGAGATAAATATGTGAGATGATGGATATGTTAATTAACTAGATGGGGATATCCTTTCACAGCATATATGTATACCACATCACCCCTCTGTACACTTTATTTATTTATTTGTTTATTTATTTATTTATTAGAGAGAGGGGAAGAGATGTTCCCTGATCGAGAATCGAACCAGTGACCTTTCAGTGGCCTATGAACTGAATCAGCCAGGGCACCCCTCTGTACGCTTTAAATAGCTTACAATTTTATTCGTCAATTATAATTCAGTAAAGCTGAAATTAAAAAAAAAGCAAAATAAAAAAAGCGTACTCATGCCCTGTCTGGTGTGGCTCAGTGGGTTGAGCACTGTGAACCGAAGCCCCGACAGTTTGATTCCCGGTCAAGGGCACATGGCTGGGTTGTGGGCCAGGTTCCCTGTTGGGGGCTTGCGAGAGGCAACCAATGGTTTCTCTCATACATCAATGTCTCTGTCCCTCTTTCTCCCTCCCTTCCCCTGTCTCCAAAAAATAAATAAAAATCTTTAAAAAAATGTATTCAGTATTATTGCTTGTTTGTTGGCAGAGTCAAGGCTTATTTATTTCTACGTTTCTCTGATCCCTTTATCGGTACTTTCACATTCATTTCCTATTATTTGATCTTCTCTAAAAATTAAAATCACTTGTCAAATCCTTTTCATGACCTGACATATAATGATATGCCTTAACCAAATGATATGCAGACTTGTCTGAAAGGAAATTTTGTCTTCCTATTTTGGAACCTTATTCAACCTTCTGCCCACCAGATGTCAATGCTTCTTTTGGAAACACTCTTTGTATGGTTTTCCTTCTCATCATACAAAGAGCACAGTCTGTAGTTTAAAGATCATCACAGCTTTGACATCTGTGGGTGACAGGTCCAGGAAACTATATGGCCACAATGAAATGGATAAACAAGGTGTATACCAAAGACGCGCTTTCTGGAAAGGACATTTTCCCCAACTTTGTGCTTAGAGCTGAGAAGTGACATGAGGAGAAAGGTGAAGGACAACCTGTAAGTCTGAAACAGCACTTTTCCAGGTGTGGGAGAGGATGTGAAATTGCTGACATTGGTTTTAAAAAGTTTCAACTGTAAGGAAAAGGGAAATAGTACCTGGGATAGTGGTTTTTTAACTGAAACTAAGATCAAAGCTAATTATATTCAAGTATAAAGTAAGTGGAGGCTCTGGGAGTTGCTCTGATTTTAGTATAAGATAATTTTATAACTTTCATTCACTTCCTACTGGCTCATGCCTCTGCAGTTACATTGAGTTGAAATGTCTATTTTATAAAGGAAAAAAAATTAACCTCCTTTCTTTTAACTTGGTAATGCGATTATTAGTAGGAGGTCCATTTGCTTAGCAGCTGGACTGCTATAATACTCATTAGAAAGGTCAGTATATGTTTCAGGTTCCTGTGTACCTTTATACACTGCACCTATAATACATTTTATTATACTTGTCACACTGTAAGGTATCACATTATAGACAGTTATGTGTATGATGGAAGGATTTAGTTTCTTGACTTAAAACTTAGAATAATTGTTGTCCACATATTAAATGATCTCCGCCTACTTTGAGAAGAGAGAATGGATTAACAATCTCACTTTTTAATTTTCCTAAGTATGTGGAACTTGTAAAGGTAGACTGAACCTCAGGTATGATTCTGGGCCACTTCAGAAGTTAGCCTTCATATTTTGTGTTTTCTAACTGCTCTGCTCTTTGAACTGCCTTACCACTTTTTAAAAGCAAGTGGGTTAAGATTTATTTTTTCAGTTTTACTTTTTAGAACTTACACTTTATAGATACATGAGTTAACATCAAGAGTACCATGATTGATTACACTCCCTGCAATCAATTAACATTCATTTTATCTAGGGATTTTGATGGCAGAGGATATAGCCTTGATAAATGATTACTGGGCCCAGAGAAATGTGGGCTCTAAGGGCTAGATTGGCAAAGCCTTGGTGAAAACCACAAAAGAGAAGAAGCTGAAATGAATCCCCCTTAAAAATTCTTTGGAGGATACATTTAAATTAGAAAAAATGAAGTCAGTCATGTGTATACGCTTCTTATAGGGGCAGAGTCGGTTTCCATAAGTGTTTTAACAGCCACTGTGGATACCTTCTAAACTTTGCAAAGAACGAGAATTAACATGGACATTCTCATGTTGAAAGGGAAGAGAGAAGGAACTTTTTGAAGGAAAGGGAGTTTAGAAGATTCACTTAAAAATAACTTTATTTAGACACCCCGTTAACTTTATGTGAAAAGTTTAAATGCCTGAAGCAGAGCCTTTGTATATACAAGTCATTAGAGTTTTATTGATACATTGGAAGTCTCAGCTGTCAAAAACGCGTGGGCAACTGTTTTTGGTGTTTCCAGACTCCAGCACTCCAAACTGCTACATGTTTGCACGTCCATTTCCTCGATTTTGGATGGGTTTATGTTCTTAGTTCAAGAGCCAACTGAAAAAGTCTTAGGATGATTGTTCTACTCTCTTTCCTTTTCCTGATTTCAGTAAAACTGTCATTAGTTACACATGGTTAAAAGGTAAACTGAGGCACATTAAAATTCTTTCAAGAGCTTATGTGAGCATGTATTAATTCGAATCGGGCAGTGCCAAAGCGAAGGTGGTTAGGGGAGCTGCATGGATATAAGCTAGGGGCAAGGTTATTACAGAGAAGATGCTGAACCAAAGCAAATAAATCATTTGATTGGTTATAGCTTACGCAGTTGCCTTATTTGAGAAAGCCTAGTTAGCTGTTTATAATTGGTTGTTCTTAAGTTTTGTTTTCTTGAGTGTATTGGCTGGCTTAGGTCTGGGTTTGCTTGTGTAGGCTACTGAGGCATTAGAGACACTTCAGCACAAAGGGTTCCTTACCTAAATACTTCAACAGCATTATAGACACAAGCCATTTTCTTTTTGTATCATAAGAGCTCTGATTCGCATTACAAATATGGACCAGACTTGAATTCAAAGCTACGTGCCATACTGTTTAAGTTGAACATCATTATGGTGTGTTCAGATATTTCTGTATAACATCTCTGAACCAAGTGTGTTTATTCTAACTCTGAAAAGATCCAGAATCACTAAAACTGCCCACTTCCCACCTGCAGACCTAGGGATTCAGGTCAAGAAAAGAATAGCAGCCACACAAAAAAACTGGAGGTCACCATCCTTTTCAGCAGAATTTGAGATGGAGTGGTGATTTTGGTGAAAGGCAAATTATCCAGACAGGGAAACCCTTTAGAATTATATTTTGTTACCCCAGTCAAGAGCCATGCGTTTTCACCATGTGCCTTCTGATCCTGTAGCAAAATGAGAGACATTTCTAGGTTTAGAAATTGAAGCTTAAAAATCCCCTTTACAAATATGACAGTTTCCTGATTATTAAACAAGAAAAATTTCACAATTGTAACTGTCTTTACATTTTTTATATGCAACAGTGATTGGTTTTTATTCAAAGAAAAATGCTTATGTCAAGTTTAGAATGTCTCTCACATATACTTCTTCATATAGAAGAAAAAGAACGAGTTTATTTTCTGAAGTTATTGACTCTATGGACTCAGCTTGGTGTCTTCTGTAACGTGCTTCTAGCAGCGTCATGCTTTTGGCTTTCAGATGCCCTTCTGAACGGGCCTTTACGTGAACTATGTTTGTTCTTGGAGAACGCAGTATGACTACACAGATTTGGTCAAAATAATGGACATTCCTTTAAAGGCCAACTGAGGGAGAAAGGTGTTGTTCAGCCCATTTTTGCCACTGATGCAACTTCCTCTCTCTTCTTTCTTTCTTTTTTTTTTTCTCTCACATGAAAACATCACATCATTCCTAAGGATGAGAAACTCACAGGCTAAAAATGTAAGGCTTTCTCTGTGTCTGGAGGAAAATTTTGTCATTTAAAATAAAATAGCTCTTACCAAGCAGGACAATCTTCTCAAGTATTTCATTCCTGTGACTGTTTGCATTCTTTCCCAGTGAGCTAGAGTGATAGGCTCCAGAACCTATTTATAACCGGCAAAACGAGCTATTCCACTATCAGCCCTGGGTTAAGAATAAAAGCTGCAAGTGATTGGGTGGAATTTCATTGTGGCTCTTCCTAGCAAATATCCTTTGCCTTTTTGGGGGGAGAGTGGCTGTCACATTTGTGAATAGCATGTGATGTGAAAAGGGAAACAGTTGGATCGAAACCGTACATGGTGATGTCAAAAGGATGCTATTTCTTAAGCTGTTACGGATACGTGCTAGGATTATTTCGGTGCTTGAAGAATGCGTAGAACCTCAGGCACTTTGGAAGATAATGTAAAAGTATGTGACAGGACTCTGAATTTTCCCAGGCAACATCTGCAGCTTTCACTCTGACTTCAGAAAATGCCATTCCAGTGCAGTAGGTCTGTGCCCTCGGTGAGTGCACAGAGGTTGACCTGCTTGTCTGAAGGCACGAGAGAGGTTTCCACCTGACACCGCGCTCAGGATTGCCCAGTGCTACAGCAAAACCCAAAGAAACAAACCCCACACCCCCAACAAACACACCAAGACATTGTAAATTATGCGATGACTGATAAATCACACAGAACCATAGAATGCATGACCTGTGCAGGTAGTTCTTCTTTAGATGAAGAAAACAAGACAAAAATTAAAATAACCTAAGAGCCTAGCCAGTTATAGCAGAACTGGAATCATTTCTCACGGCTCCGGTCTCCCTGTCCAAGGGTACCTTCCATTGGGCAATGCAAATCAATAGTAAAATTTACAAATGGAGAGTGCACCTGTAAGGTGGTGTTGCAATTTAGTCCATTGGCAGTCCCCTAGACCCATCCAGCCTGTGGCTCCTGTTGGCTGTGTAGCAGCCAGAAATAAGCCACAACATCTTGGTGTTACAAATACTAAGGCTCATCTGGTTTGGTTACCCCCCAGGGAGAGGAAAGTAGTTGGGTATTTCTAGGAAAACGTAGCCATTCAAATTAAAGGGAGGATAATGCTGGTGCCCTGAAAAATAGACACAGGTTTAGCCAGTTAAGAGAAATGTTTGGAGAGGAGACAATCTTCTCTGCTTTGCAGAGGGGTGGGGGTGGGGGTGGGGGGGCGGGGACTTCAATTATTTATGAAGCATTGAGATGTTCTTTTTGAGTGATTTAGGCATTTAATGCTGTGAGACTGTCTGACAGAATCCATTCTTTTAAACCTACTGTCATAGCTAAACCTAATTTCCTAGCTGAAATTCTAGCTGAAATTGTATATGGTAATATACTTCTTCTCTCTCTAAGAGTAAATCGGTATGTTGAGCTCTCCTACAGACACAAAGTCATGTCTGGGAGGCTCAGGCTCCCAGAAACACCTCAGGGAGGTTCCAGCAGGGAGGATGGTGCTTGTTATTGATGACCTCTCCTCAGCTTTTTTAAATTATTATTTTTTTAGATATTTTATGTATTTATTTTTTTAGAGATAAGGGAAAGGAGGGAGAAAGAGAGGGAGAGAAACATCAATGTGTGGTTGCTTTCATTGCTCCCAACTGGGGACCTGGCCTGCAACCCAGGCATTTTCCCTGACCTGGAATCGAACCAGCAACCCTTTGGTTCATAGGCCCGCACTCAGTCCACTGAGCTACACCAGCCAGGGCCCAACTTCTCTTCTAATTGAACACTGCTAAGCCATCAGAGCTATACTAGAAAAGCTACTGAATCTAGATCAGTTTGTGTTATGAATTTCAGACTTACATTTGAAAGTCATTCCTAAGCTTTCCCTTTCAGTACCTTAATAGAGCAAACATCTTCAGGATAAAGGAGAAAGGAAAATCTAGAACGAACTTGGTTACTCTGTGTTTTATCTTAGCAGATTGTAGAGTGGATCAAATGATGATAGACATAAAAAGTAAAGATGATTTTCGTGACATTTAACATTAACTTGAAGAAGTTTATTTTAATTGATAGTGTTAAAATATGTAAAGGGATATGAGCATGTGTGTCAGGAAATTATAGTAATGACACATGTATCACATTAGTCACTGACTGGAGAATGTGCCTTGACTATCTCACATGATCTTCTCAACCCCGTAAGAGTAGCTACTACTATTATTTCAATTTTTAAAGGTGAAAACTAAGGCTCAAAAAGGTCATGCGACTAGCAAGCAGTAGAGTCACAGATTTTCATGACTCCAGAATAAATGCTTCTGACCACGAGGTCCGACTACCTGAAATAAAAGTGATACTTTTTATTGCAACACTTAACAACACTTAGCAGATAACTTCACTGGTTATCAGGTTTTGATTGATTTTGTTTGGTTGGTCTCTCTTTTTTTAAATGAAAAGTCTCGGAAGACTTAAACTATCTTATGATCTTTACGAAGAGAGATCAGAACAAAGTAGGCTGTCAGCAACTGGCAGATCAGTGACTCATGAAAAACCGATTGTCTTCAGTGATAGTCCTAGTTCTGGGCTAAGAGCCCAGGGACAGGAATCTGCCATGTCCTGGCTGTGAGATCCGTGTGAACCGTGTTACTGGAAAACATTGCCCACAGTCCCCTTCCGGCTTTGGGATTCTGTGATTCTCTTGCAGAACCTTCCCACTGAAGATCTGGCATTGTTTATTTAAAGGTTTATGTAGTTTCAATCACAGGACAATAATAATGGTTTCAATACGTAAGTAAATTCACATTTAAGAGTACCTTAGTTCCACTGAATCATTGTTTCTCAGAAAAGCAGTACCAACAAATTGATAGTAAAATGCCTAAATTAAAATAATGTCGAATGGGAGGCACTCTGATAACTGGAGAAAGTATACATGATGTTCTTTTTGGAGAGGGAGCTTTTGAGCATTTTCCCTCCATAGTCCTCCACTGACAGCAGCTTTAGTGTGAGGCTGAAGCGTGGAAATTGTTCAATGGGTACCTCCCCTGCAGGTGTTCTGCCTCAAGAGTTAAGTCATTTTGATCTTCAACCCAGTTCTTCCCACTCCACATTCTGCAACTTCTTTTCATTTTTCTATCACTCTCTTTTTTATTTTATAGACATTGGAACTGAGCAGGAAGGGCCTGGGTTACTTATCTCTGGTCACCCAGTCACGGGCCAGGCGGAAACCAGAGCCTAGGTGCATACGGCGCTGCTAAGCTACACAATGACAGAGACACTTTTTACTTTAAATTAACTTAATGACTTGAGGAGACATGACACTCGGAATTCATCCTGCATTTCTGGGTTCAATTACTCCTACGAGCTGGTTGCAAATGTGTTGTTTGTGGACCTTGAGTTTGCCCAGCCTTCTTTTTGTCCATATTCACAAGAAAATTTGAGAGTATAAACAGATCATCACTGCTAGAAAATAAGAGAGCCAGCAAGGTCAGTTTATAAATGAAGAATGCCATATTTTGTCTTCTTTATACACATGTATGGAAACACAAAGTAAAGAAATGAACAGAAACTCACAAATTTTCTCAAAACATCTATCTAGATCTTTCTTACACTTCAGTCTGCTAAGAATGTATTAAGATACCTTCTACCAATATAAAAACCAATTGATCTAGGAAGTTTGATTCTTTTAGCAAAATGAATATTTTGTGACGAGCTGAGAAGACAGGTCTTTTCAGTATTGATGCTGTGTGCTTTTGGGACCCGGTGTCACCTTGCACCTCTGAGCTCTCCATTTACCAAGCAGCAATATTTTAATGAAGGAAGCTTGTTCCTACAAAGAAAATTCAGAGTAGCTTTGCAAATAATGATGATATTATGTATATGTTATACTAGGTAACACTCACCAAGAGTTCTGCATACATTTCATTTTTAGAACGGGAAATTTCTATTTAGTCTATGGCTTTGTGTGTGACTGTCAGCCAGTTTCTTACTCAGAAGCTGACGATGGCATATTTTTTTTCTGTCTTGATTATTTTCTTGGGATTTCTGGCCATCCTGTTTAGGCTCCCGCTGCTGGCAGGTGGGTTTTGTCAGCCTCCAAAAGATGCAGGGCTTGAGATGCTCCATAAATGCCTACCCAAGGAAGTTAGAATACTTTCCTCTTTTACAAATACCCACAGGGTACAAGACCTTAAAAACATGTGCCTAGCCTTTGTAAACATATCTGTAGAATATTATCTTTTCTTAAGGGATCTTTGCCACATTTTATCAAGTCTTTTTAAAAATATGAATTTCTTTCCACATTTGAGACTAATTTTGCCCGTTGTAAATTAATACTAGTCAAAAAGGAAATTTTTTGTATGTGAAATAATGAAACTGGAAAAGCACAGTATATGAAACTGTATCACTTTTGTTATTGATTATTGTATTCCTTTTTCTATTATTTTTACCTTAAATTATATTGCATCTCATATTCATATGGCTAATTTTTTGCATCTTCATTTGCCTGTTATATATTTTTGTATTCCTTTATTGTCAAAGTCTATGTTCTTAGTTTGCTTCTTAAAACAAAGTTAGCTGGATTTCTAAAAAATCAACTTAATAATTTCTTCTGTCAATATATTAGTTTACTACCAGTTATTATGATTTATTGACTTTCATCTTTGATTTTATTTTCCATACATTTTATTTAATTTTTCTCTTTTCTGTATTTTATTTGATTAAACTTTTAGACAAATTACCTTTATATTCTTCGCTGATTCTGAAGCTATAGATTATCTTTCTCTTCATTTAGTGGACACGCACTAAGTTTTATGCTCTTTATTCAAGTACATGCAAAGTTTAAAGTTATTCAAAATGGGATGTTCGACCTGCGTCCTGTGGGCCACATGTGGCTCAGGGTGGCTGTGAATGTGGTCCAACAAAAAATCATGCATTTACTTAAAACTTTATAATATATATTTTTTGTGATTACATGTCCCAGTGTGTTTAATGTGTGGCCCAAGACAGCTCCTCTCCCAGTGTGGCCCAGAGACGCCAAAAGGCTGGACACCCCTGGATACAGTACTTCTCTTATGCATGATATGGCTCTCAGTGTTCACAAACACCCAATCCCATATAGTTCTTATTAACTATTACATACCATTTTGAAAGTAGCAGTTTCTCAAGATAATTTTGCTCTAAGTTTTTTAATTGCCCATATTCTTGAATGATAATTTAATTAATTATAGAATTCTAATTGAAAGTTATTTCATTTAGTACTTGGGATATATTACTCTACTGTGTTATATAATCTATTGTTAATGATAAATTTTTTTCTTTTGACTTTTCTTATTTTGAAAAAGAAATGTTTAATATTCATGTTTGATGCACTGTATGTAGTTTCTTTGTTATGTATTCAGATATGAATTTATCTCTATTGTTCTTACATTTTACTTGATGTACATTCACAGTCCACATCAGTAATCCTTTAATCAGTAATCCTATTTCTCATATTGACAACCCATTCATTAATCTATGTTCTCTCCAAATGTGTAACTGTGCTAAATTTAGAATACAGCATTATTTTTAATTTTTAAATTTTTTAAATTAGACTTTTGTCACCACCTGGCTTATTTCACTTAACATATGATCTCACCTTTAACAGGAACCTAAACAACAAAACAAACAAACAAGCAAAATACAACCAAAGACACTGAAATTGAGAACAGGCTGACAATGACCAGAGGGGAGAGGGGAGGGAATTTCAGGGGAAAGGGGAAGGGTTTACAGGAACAAGTATGAAGGACACATGGGCAAAAACTGGGGGGTAGAAATGGGAGGGAGGTGGGGAGGGCTGGGGCGGTGGGCTGGGATGGGCGTAAAGGACAGAAAACTGTCCATGAACAACAATTCAAATAAAATTAAAAAAAGAAACAACAACAACAAAATATTTTACATTACAGTGGACGTTCAATACCATACTAGTTTCAGATGTCCAGCATAATGGTTACACATTTATATTACTTACAACGTAACCCCCGCAACACGTCTAACATTGACCTAACACCATACCCAGTTATTGCTATGTTATTGACTAGATTCCCTAAACCGTACTTTACATCCCGTGACTATTTTGTAACTGCCAGTTTGTACTTCTTAATCCCTTCCCCTTTTCCACCCAGACCCCACCCCTCTTTTCATCTAGCAACCATCAGCTTATTCTCTGTATTTATGAGTTTGTTTTTGTTGTTTATTTTCTTAGATTCCATATATAAGTGGAATTATATGGATTATTGATAGGTAGGTAGTTACTACAATCTTGTTTTTTTTTATTGTTTTTGTCATTCTTCTCTGTTCCTTTCCTATTCTCTTGTTCTCTTATATGTTGATGACTTTGTAATGTTGTTTTGATTCCTTTTGTTTATTTCTGGTATATTAAAGATTTTTGTTTGCGGTCTTCATGTGCTTCACATATACTAAGCTATGTTTATAGCAGTCTATTTTAAGTTGGTGGTCCCTTAAGTTCGACCACATTTTATAAGCACATTTTTGCTCAGTCTCTCCCTGTATATGTTTTTGTCATTTTGTACTTGTTTGTGTGTGTCCCTTAACTTGTATGTTTTCCTATGTTGTAATTACACATAATCTTCCTATTTTTGCCCTTTAATCATTGTTTTATCTTTAGTATTTGTTGATCCATTGCTTTTATTATGTGTTTGCCTTTGTCAGTGAGAATTTTTTCCTTGAGATATTTTTTGTTCATACTTCTTATCTTTTTAAAACATTTTTTGTAATACTTTTTTGGTGGTGATGACATCTTTCAGCTTTTTCTTTTCTGGGAAACATTTCATCTCTCCTTATCTCTCCTTTGATTCTAAACGATAGCCTTACTGGTTAAGTAATCTTGGTTGTAAGTTCATGCTTTTCGTCACTTTGAACACTTTGTGCATTTCCCTTCTGGCTTGTAAAGTTTCTTTTGAAACTTTGAAATCAGCTGACAGTCATATGGGAGATCCCTTGTATGTAGCTGCTTTTCTCTTTCTGCTTTTATAATTCTCTCTTTGTCTTTAACCTTTGGTATTTTAATGATGATGTTTCTTAGTGTGTACCACTTTGAGTTCTTGTTTGGGACTCTACATTTCCTGAACTTGTATGTGCATTTCCTTCACCAGATTAGAGAAGTTTTTCATCATTATTTCTTCAAATAGGTTTTCAGTCCCTTGCTTTCTCTCTCCTCCTGGTACCCCCATAACGCAAATGTTATTATGCTTGCTTGATATAGCCCCAGAGGCTCCTTAAACCTTCCTCATTTTTAAAACTATTTTTTCTTTTTGTTACTCTGATTGTTTTCTGTTCCTTGTCCTTCAAATTGCTGGTTCAGTCCTCGCTTCATCTAATTTGATATTGATTCCATCTTATGTATTCATCATTTCAGTATTATATTCTTCATTTCGGACTGTCTTTTAAATATTTTCTCTATCCTTTTTCATGTTTTCTGTTTGTTGAAGTTCTATCAGAGACAATCTATTCTCACCCTAAGTTCATTGAGCATTTTTAATAACCACTGTTTTGGACTCTACATCTGGTAGACTTCTTGTCTACATTTTGTTTAGCTCTTTTTCTGGAGTTTTGTCCTATTCTTTTATTTGGGATATGTTTTCATCTTCTCATTTTGTCTGCCTCCCTGTGTTGGTTTCTATGTATTACATAGATCTTCTATGTATCTCCCAGTCTTGGCAGAATGGCCTTGTGTATAGGTGTCCTGTGGCATCTGGTGGCATAATCTTCTTCTTCACCTAAGCCGGGTGCTGCAGGGATGTCCACTGTGTGGGTTGTGTGTGCCCTTTGTTGTAGTCGAGTCTTGATTGCTGTTGGCACATCAGTGAGTGGGATAGACCCTCAGGCTGACTGGCTGTGAGGATTAACCATGACTATGACCAACAAGCTGTTGTGCAGGGACTAACCCCAATGGGGAGGGATGCACTTAAGTGGGACTTTGGTGCCTGCTGAATCCACTTTTCGGATGTGTCATTTGTGGCATTAATTGGTGGTGATCTGGTGTGGTCTGAGGTTGGCTACCAGGTGTGTTGGTCCTGGGGTCTCTTAAGAGGGGCTCTGGTGCAGGCCAAGGTCAGCCACTGCCTATGTCCAGCCCAGGACCACTTGATAGGAGCTACAGGGTGATCTACAGTTGGCAGCTCTCTGTGCTGTGCTTGGAGGCTCCTGGAAGTGGTTATGCTGTGAACCAAGGCCAGTTGCCACTAGGGTCAGCCTTGCACCACTTAGCAAGTGGTACAGGGCATGCCAAGGCCAGCCACTGCTTGTTTGGGGTTTGTGGACCTTTGAGAGATTTTAGGAAAGGCCACAGCCCAGGCTGAGGCTGGCCACTTGTGTGGATTAACCTCCGAGAGAGGCTCAGGCCAGGTGTGTGGATTGGGAGGGGTGGGGTCTCAGAATCACCAAGATGGGACTAGAGCAGTAACAGCCAGGTTAATGGAGACTCAAATTTGGTGCCCGCCTGCACCTCAGGCTGTGGGGAGAGAGAGCTCAGCAGAGGAGCATGGCTCCTGCTGGCATCTTAGTCCTAGAAAGAACTGCCCTCCAACCCTTGCCCTGATATCAGACAATTCAGTTCTGTATGAATTGTCCCTGGTGCTTTTTGAGCTGCTGTACTTGCTCTGGAGCTTAGGGCAATTGTTTGTAAGCAGATGAGTCCATGTACTGGCCCTTTAAGAGGGATGCCTAGGTCTACAGCAGCCCTGTCTCATCAGATGCAATCTCCATTGATTTTTCAGGATCAGATGTAAGGACTCCTCTTCCCAGCACTGGTGGTCCATGTTGGGGAGTCCTGTGTGAGACTGTGGCTCCTCCAGGGGGATCTCTGCAGTCAAGATGTGTCTCCTGATTCTTAGCCAACACAGTGGGTATGGGGCCAGCCTGATTTGTGTTTCTGTCCCTCTTCCAATCTTGATGGGCTTCTTCTTTATATCCTTGTTAATAGGAGTTCTGTTCAGCTGATATTCAGGTGGTTCTCGAGGATGCAACCATAATTTAGTTTTAATATTGATGTGGTCATGGGAGGAGGTGAGCACAGCATTTACCTATCCCCACATCTTGCCCAGAAGCCTATAAGTCATTATTCTTTAGGGGTCAGTCTCAGTGTGAGAATATGACATGTTCTCACATCACCACCCTGTGTGGTAGGCTGTGAAAATATTGGTTCCAATGAATGATTCCTGCCAGCATTTTTGCCCTTATGTAGTCCCTTCCACTTTGACTCTTGGCTTGCTTGACTCACGTGACTTGCTTTACCTACTAAGACATCAGCAAATGTGACATAAGCAGACTATTAATATATACTTGCACATTGCGTTGGGGACCCTGATATCACCGTGTTACATGGACTCATGGCTTAGCTTCTCTGAGATGATCCCAGCTAACCCTCCAGCTGAATGCAGACACAGGTGAAATAATAACAACCACCAAGCCAACACTCAGAATTAAGAAAAATAATAAGTCCTTATTGTTCTAAGCCTCTGAGGTTTAGAGTGCTTTCTCCCACAGCGATAGTTAACTATTACAATGTCTGATTTTATAACCACTCCCTCCCCAAGAGTATGTTCCAAATTACATACAGATTTTGATACCTACTTGAAATGATGGCATACCACACAGACTTTTCAGTTCTTTGTTCCTTATGTTTAGTTATTCCCAGAATGAAGTCATAGTACTCTGGGCTACAATTAGTCATACTCAAGAACTTATGTATGGTAGCCAGGGTTTCAATGTGAATAAATAATAAGAAAAAGATTAAATGTATAAATAAAACAGTTTTTTTAGGGCTGAGAAAGAAATTAAGATTGTGTTGCTGTGGATGGAACAGAGTCCTTTTGAAAATGCCAGAGCTCTGAGAAAAAGAACACGGAGATGTTGGTAGGTGACATGAAGACTGTGACTCATCATTGGTGTCATGATTTTCCTTTCCAATGGAATGAAATCCAATTTTACATGGAAAAGACACATGGTTGTCTCTCATATTTACACAAAGAGCTTTTAAGTCTTACTTCCTCGGAAGCCATGTGACTACCCCAGAGATCAAACTTTGAGTTAGTCATTTGCTGGCCTTCAGTCAGGCAGGGTGGATTTCACAGTCTTGTGATGAGCAGTCTCTGGATGAAATTCAGATAGAACAACTACAGAGGGTTATCCAGATTGTCCTAGGGACATAGAAAATTACTTTTAAAAGACCACCTCCTCACTTTTTATTAATAGTGTGTCTACCTTTCTTTGGCTTAGAATTATTCCAGTTAGAGGCAAAAAAAAAAAAAAAAAAAAGTCCTAAGGGAACTGAGTAAACTTAACCAGGAAATTTTGATGGTTACCAGATGGGAGGGGGGTTGAGGGAATGGGTGGAAAAGGGGAAGAGATTAAGATGTAGAAATTGCCAATTATAAAGTCAGTCATGGGGATGTAAAATACAACCTAGGGAATATAGTTGATAATGTAATAACTATATATGGTGTCAGATGGGTACTAGACTTATTGGGGTAATCATGTCCTAAGTTATATAAATGTCTAATCACTATGTTGTACACCTGAAATGAATATAATATTGTATGTTACCTTTAATTTAAAAAACAAAGAAGACTGTAGTAATGGAACTGAGTAAACTTAATTAGTCTAGGGGATACAGGAGCTAAGCTAATAGTTATGGCCACTCAGCTAAAAGACTCTTTATCTTCAAGAAATACTTTTATATGGAAACTTAAAATAGGGTATAAAGATTATCTTTCTAAGAAATTCACAGAAAACAATGAAAAAAATATACAGGATTTAAGAGGAACTGGACACGCATTTCATATCCTTATAATCGGAGGGCACATGTTTCTATGCCTAGAAGGTAAGCTTGGCCACACCTCCCTTTATCCCAAACAAAGTGAAATGGAATATGAAAAGCTTACCAGGGCATAGGATAAGGGAAACCATCGCTTGTCCTGAAGCGAGTGTTGGCTTTTACCATGATGGACTTTCAAGAAGTTAAGCTTTTGTTGGTTTCAGCATTTAGCTATGCTAAAGTTAATGTGCCTTCTACCCCAACCACCCACCACTTCACTTGCCACACCTTCCGCTTCTAGGCTGCATGATTTGGGTTACGGAATCCTCTCTCACATTATAACCTATGCATTTCTTATGAAAATAATATTGATATTGAATACCCTTTAATACTCAAGAAAAAGAGTAAGTTTTACATTGATCTAATGCTGGCTACTTCATTATGTTGGTAGAATGGGATTTTTGTTTTTTTTTTTTTTTTTTGCCTAAAACTACTAGCTGAACAATGGTACAAAATACAGAAAAGAAATATCCATACACCTGCTCTATCCTGGTGATGCCTTCCTTTATAGAGTGTTTCATAATTAATAACTCCTCTAATATAGTTAGTATAGAATTAGAGTAGCAAAAATATAACAAATTTCAAAAGAAGGGAGACACAAGTTATAGTGGACTATGAGGTAAAGAAATCATGTAACAAAGCTCAACTTATGCCTCGCCTTTACAAATGAGAGTCTGAAATATTTTACTCTGCGCCTTATGAGGTAAAACTCAGAAGAAATATCCAGTATGAAGATACAGGCCAAGACTGAGGAGTCAATGTAAGCAAAAAGAATCAAATATTAAATAAACATGAACTTCCTGAAGGAAGCGTTCTTGATCTTCAAATTGGATTAGGTAGTGTTATACACAAAGCCGCAGCTGTCAGCACTTCTCTTTCTGCTGCACTTCTGATAACGGAAATTTGAAAAAGAATTGGTTGGTTAACATTTTTCCTGCTGCATAATGAAATTAAAACTCCATGAGAGCAAGGACCAGATCTATTGTATTTAATGCCTAGCAGCTGATCAATGATCTATTTACTGAGTCAATGAATTACTACACAGGAGACTGGGAACAACTGCTCAATATGGACAGAGAGATAATTCTTCAAAAATAGCAGGGTAGAAGCAGGGCTGCTGGTCTCATAGTTAGAGGGGCTCTGTTGTTGCTACAGTTAGTCCTGACAAAAGTAGAAAAAGGCTTGGTTATAATTCTGTAGGTACTAGGATTTCAAAAGAAGACTAGTTCTCTTGAGGAGCCCAGATAGTTCCAATAGTGCTTTCTTCTGTGTTGCACGGGTTTGTTCTCGGGGCTCCTGGTTTTTCAGAGTAGGCTTAGCGAAAGGCTCATATCGTAGCTGCAGCACAAATAATCTCTGCAGGCTTAAACAACCAACGTTCTGATTCATGTCCTTTCTAATTTGGCAAGTAAAGATACCTCTCCTAATCATCGATATTTTTCCCTCAAGTAACGGCAGCTTGAGAAATCATGGCAGCACTAATAACGAGTGCACTGTAGTAAGCAGCATACAAGCAGTTTTTGCCTTCTGGGTGGACCTAGGAAGGATTCCTAGAGGAGCTGGCAATTCGGTGGGTTTAGGAGGAACAGAGTTCACTAGGCAAAATATGAGTAGAATTTGCAGACAAATAAAAGAGAAAGAGTTTAATGAAAGGACTAAAATGCATGATGAGTTGGGAGAACAGTGTTAGTTGTCCTGCATAATTAGGATTTAGGCTGTATGGCTACCTAGGGATAATTATAAACTGTGTACAGATGAAGTTAGAAAGCTTGGAATTATATTTTAAGGAATCTTACCTACTAAATTAAGCAATTTGCTTATCGTTTATGGGGAACCACTAGAGGTTATTAAGC
This sequence comes from Anoura caudifer, assembly GCA_004027475.1. NCBI lineage: Eukaryota > Metazoa > Chordata > Mammalia > Chiroptera > Phyllostomidae > Anoura > Anoura caudifer. The sequence goes on from PVKU01000693.1 coordinate 177,495, forward strand.
AGAGAAATGAATCATACAAACCGGGACATTTAAAAATTTTTCCCATATTTGTGTTTTAGGTTAATGCTGGTGGTTATCCCAGGAGAATACTATGTAAGAAGAGCAAGTCTGAGACTTTTAGCAGTCATGAATAGCTTAAGTAGCTTGAGCCAGAGACTATTGCTGATGGTGAGTTCTAGAAACAAAAAACGTTCTTTTCATTGGTGTGAGTCTTACATATGAATAGAGATTAGAGGTTTATGATATCAGACTGACATGGAAAACTCATTTTGAGTGTGAGGAGGTGGCTGGCTGCGGCATTTAGACTTGAAGTCAGTCCAGAGTGGAGTTTGGGGTGTAGCCGTGGGTTAAAGATCCATGGAAAAAAGAAGCCAGAAAGACCAGAATGAAGACAGAAGCCCTAGAACTGTGCCTCTGGATATGGATGAGAGAGCAGGTCCACACCGCAGCTCAAGTGGGTTGTGACATTGCTCCTAGGCTGCCAACGTCTCTCCCTCCCTTTTAGGCCTGCTGTTGTGATGGGAGTAAACAGTGCAAGAAAGTACGGGGCGCTCTTCTGAGAAGACCTCTCCATGAAAACTGGGTGATATTTGTACACCTTGTCATTGCAGCTTTGAGGAAGGATTCCAAACGGTTATGTTAACCTGAGAGCTAGTTTATAATGTAGGGAAGAGACTAGAAGCAAAAAGGCATACAGGAGGAAAAGCCCAGACATAGATGATCAGCATCTAGGCTTGCTATCAAGGAGAAAGTATCAAAGGTGAGACTACAGAGACTGAAAAAAGTAAGGTACTTCCAAAGGCCAATAAGAACATGGGCAGGGGAGAATTTGGTGTATTTGAAATTAGAATGTTATATGAATACCCTTGTAATCAAATAAAGTGCAAAACATGTTTGGAAAGGGAAATAAAATAGGAGTTAATGCTTTTTTTTAAAAGCTCATCATTGGAATCTAAAAATGCCGAAATGAACATTCTACAAGGGTGTTAATACAATATAGTCAAACCTTGGTTCTCATATGTTTCTCATCTCCAACAATTTGGTTCTCTCCAAGTTGTTCAAGGAAAAAATGTCATGGTTGTTGAACAAAACTTTGGTTCTCAACAACACTTTCATGGTCACGCAGTATTTCTAATGGGAAAAAATGATTCCGTTTTCAAACAAATTGCTTCTTGAACAAATTAAGCTCAAGAACCAAGGTTCTACTGTAATGCCATTTTAACTCAAAGAATGTTTAGTTTTACATATTTGTGAAAAAATGTTGACTGCTTACTGAATGAGTATGAAAAGGAAGAGGTTGCTTCCCAGCATGCCTTACCAGATTTGAACCACGGTAATGGCCATAGCTTAAAAACAAATGAAGGAAAACACAAAAATCAAGAGGTACTTCCATCATCACTGCCAACACTTAAAAAAATGCAGAGCCATCATTTTTATGGTGCACTCCAATTCAGTTCACTCCTTTCTTGTCTTTAACATACATGCCTCCAACCTAATTAACGTGTGACAGTCAGTTAAATTAGCATCTAAATAAAAGATTGGAGCTAGAGAGTGATTACTAAATTGAAAAAAAGTCCTGGGAATATCAAGGGCTTTTTAGGAATATCAGATCAGTGTGCTCACTTAATGACAAGAAAAGTAGAGCGATAAACACAGGACTGAAGATGTTTACGTAATCTAAATTTATCAAAGTATTGAATTGATTTTGTTGGGCTCGATAAAAGCTATCTCAAGAAAAAGCCCAAATTATTTCAATGCACTGGAATTTTAGTTTATCCATTAAGATTCGCAGGGATTAGGCCAGCAATTTCCTTGTTGTAATGTTTGCTCGTCATTTTATTTGAGGAGGCAGAGGCAGGGAGAAGCACAGACTGCCTCATTTTAATAAGAATAGCAAGCAATTTTCTTCCTACAAAAGCGCAACCTAGAATGTTTGTTCTGAGCATTGGCCATGGCACAACTGAGGCCCCGTGGGGTCCCGCTGAGCGGGTATTCCTCGGCCTCCTGCAGGGTGGGGTGGGGATCCAGCTGAGCGGGTATTCCTCAGCCTCCTGCGGGGTATGGGGGGGGCGCGGTTCAGACATCATTACCTTTCATCGTTGTCCAAGCAATACCCTGTAATTTCTGAAAATACGATATGATACGGAGTAGAAGAGAGTAAAGACAGAAATCTGAGATAAGGTCAACCATTTCTTCCTTGGTGTAGGATAACCATGTACCTTACGTTCAAACCTGGACAAATTCAAAAGGGGACCTATTAATAATTACAGCAGGACTGCAGAAGTAAGTAGGAACTGCCTGGGCCAAATGGGATGTATAGTCAGTTTCGCCACAGAGAATCGTATTTCCAAGTGTAATATATTATTTTTTTAGTTTTTATATATCTTAGTAGCTAAAATAACTAAGATCCATCCAGCCTTTGTAAAGTGTAAGCTCATATTCTTTGACACTATATATCTTTGTGAAACTACTTGGTATTGCATACACTCTGCACCTCTGATATTATCAGGTATAAAAACTCATGATCTGAAGAAAAATTAAAGTAAATAATTGCAAAATAAGCAGCCCTAAAAAATTCCAACAGATCACACACGTACAGATTTGTACTGTCTAAACAGTATAATTGGTCACAGGAGAAAGTGGCTTATAAGGACCTCAGTGCTTCATGAAGGACAAAGGTTAATTGACTCATAAATAGCAAATTAAACTTTAAATCAATAATCATCAGAGAAAATATAAATACATTATGGTAAAATTCATTCATATCTATGCTTGCCACTTTAAATATATTTTAATTACACCAACTTAAGCTTTAAATTCTTCAATGGCAATTCAAGTGTACATTCTTTATTCAAAAACTAGAGAAAGACATCCAGCATTAAAAGAGGAAGAAGGAGAGAGTATAGCTTGCAATCACAAAACTGGAACCAAGGGCCGTATTCAGACAAATACAAACAATGGGGTTCTCTGGGCCACTCCTTTTCCCTAGTATTGACATTGTTCTGCAACGTCACAGTTGTCTTTCTGAATCTAACCGCTAATACTACTGCATCCCCTTTGTACTATTCTGAATGTTTGGAAGAGCAGGAACACAGAGCCCGCTAACAGTAAGTGCCCCTTTGGGGACCAGCTCTCTGCTTTCCTCCTCCTGAATAGCCTCCTGTCGAGGCTTTCCCTCCTCCTGCTCTTCCTCCTCTCCCCGCACCATGGCCCCTCCATCTCCTCCTCATTCTGACCTCTTCCTAATTCTTTTCATAGATTTATTTCTATAGAATGTCTTGTTTATAAATAGTGCCCTATTCTTTTCCCTCTCTGCTTTGGGCCCAATCTATCAACCATTTATGAAATGCAGCATGCCTGATAGGGAACAGGAACATTTGCTGTTTCATTCAACACATTCTTGTTGAGAGCTCACCATGTTCCAGATGCAGAGATTAGCCAAGAATAAAAGAAGTAAAAATCCCCTCCCTCATGACTCCTAGAGAATAAAAGAAAGTCATTCTTTTAGGTTCATCAGGGAAGTGAAATATAGCTCTGGCTGGGTGGCTCAGTTGGTTGGAGGGTTGCCCTATACATCAAAAGGTTGGGGGTTCCATTCTGGTCAGGGCACATACCCAGGTTGTAGGTTTGATCTACAGTTGTTGGGGCACGTACGAGAGGCAGCTGATCAATGTTTCTCTCTTGCATTGATATTTCTCTCTTGCGCTGATGTTTGTCTCTTTCTCTCTCTCCTTTCTTCCTTTCTCTCTCTAAAGTCAACAAACATATCCTCGGGTAAGGATTTAAAAAAGGAGGTAGATAATGACTCTTTCTAGTACTAAGGTTAGCCACACTTAAGTCATTCTCTGACTTTCACTTCACAGGGTCCGGCACAAATAATGCCCCTTTTTTATTACAAAATCAAAAGTGTGTAATTCTGTAACATAACAATATCACACCCAAGCACACCATTTGACATTTTAGGTGAAATGTTCAAATCAAAACTATAAATTATTATACCCATATTATTACCCTACTAACCACACTCAAGCAAGTATTAACTTCCACCAGACCCTATATATTATATACATATATTGCATATACATGTAAATGTGTAGCAAAAATTGGAAATAACAATAATAAAAGGTTTATTCTGTATGTGTGTGTTTGTGTATATGTGTAATCATGCAGTACATACTCAGTGATTTGTTTTTGGCATTTAATAAATCATGTTTTTTATTTGCTTTTGACATCAAATAAAATATATTTCTGTATCAACACATATAAATGTATCTAACCCTTTTAATAATGACTTATGGAACTTGTCTCTCTTGATAGGACAGTAAGACTGCCTTCAAATTTTCAGTGCTTCCAACAGTGCCACATTATTCTGCAAATATCTTTTGTACAGATGTGAGAATTCCTGTGGGATGGGTTCCCCATTGCCAAGTAAAAGCAGTGGTTACATTTTATTCATTTTTTAAAAGATTCTATTTATTTATTTTTAGAGAGGGGGAAGGAAGGGAGAAAAGGAGGGAGAGAGACATAGGTGTGAGAGAGAAACATGATTGTTAGCCTCTTGCACGCCCCCAATTAGGGACCCAGCCTGCAACCCAGGCCTGTGCCCTGCATGGGAATTGAACCAGCAACCTTTCAGTTCTTAGGCCAGTGCTCAGTCCACTGAGCCACAGAACCCAGGGCAGAGGCTGTTATATTTTATATAGAAAATCACTATTGTAGGAGGTACTTTAGCATCCTGAGAAAACCCAACTGAGGAAAATTATGGTTATGGCAGAAAATTGTTCTTTTTTTTGTCTGGGATGGGCCTGTATTGCCACTTTTTCAGAAGCAGAAGTCTCTGTTGTCGCCTTAATGATGGAGCATAAATGTATAAAACTCAAGAATGGATTGTGTACATCTAATAAATAGGATGAGAAAGGATGAAGAAAACATTTTTAAAAACCATTTACAAAGAAAACAATATTTTTCCTATGTTCTCTCAGTGAAAACCATAAACCTTTAGTCAACTGAGAGAAAAGACAGGTCTTGTTTACTTTAAATAGAGTTTAATTAAAGAGCTGCTTCTAAAAATTCTAGAGGGATAGGAAAGAGTGTGTCCAAGTGATCAGCAATAGGCAAAAATAAATAAATAAATAAATAATAAATTTAAATTGCCTGTAAACCTCAATCTTAATTTTTTTCTTCAAATCAACAGAACTGTTTCAAGTTGAGAACAATTATGTAAAAAAAGCCAAACCCAAGGAGTTATTAGGAAATCAACATTAATTTTGTTAAATTAATTGAATGACTTCCTGCCTGCATCCCACGCCCTGATTTGTAAGCCTGACTCTTTTTAGCCCTAATTCACTTCCTGGCCTGATTTTATTTTTGTCCTCAGTTTAAGAGGTCCAGAAGCCACTTCATGAATAATAATTAAAAATCTAAAAATTATTTGTTCCATAATAGTCTGCATGGCTTAACAAGTTACATAAAATGCCACAAGTCCTGGAATCATAAGACTCTTAGTTGGGAGCTGAACTACCTTTTATTTAGTTTCCCCAGCATAGCCTTATAGCTTCTGGTTTAGCAATTAACATCACACAATATTTGACAAAATTTCTGTGATTGTGTGGGGGTAAGGGGGAGAAAAAGAGGGAGGAAAGGAAACAGGGAGGGAGAGAGAGATATCACAAAAGGCTTAAGAAGCAGTTTTTAAGGAATTAGAAAAATATTTTTCCATTATGTCCATTAAATGCAGATTATGTTGCCAGGGTGTTCAGGAACATGTTACTACCATGTTTGTTGGGTGATTAAGGGCTACAAAGATCATTTTTCTTCAATAGGGATGATCAAGTGAGGATATAAAAATCTAAAATTAGTCCCAAACTTAACTGCCCCACCAGAAACCAAGGGTCCTCATGACTTTCATTAAATTTAGTTTTAAACCCTAGCTCTAGAAATCAATGAGAGAGAGAGAGAGAGAGAGAGAGAGAGAGAGAGAGAGAGAGAGAGAGAGACTGATATGCCTCTCAGAGACCTGGACTTTCCCCCAGATAATCAGCAACCTCCCAAGGCAGCAGAAGGCAGTGGCTGGCGCCGGACAATGGTCACCAGGTGGTTCGGACCTCTGGCAGGCTAAAGATAACATCTTGACCTAAGTTATGTTTCAGTCCCTAGGCCCTAAAGTAGACTGACCTCAGAGCTTTCCTCCAGACCTGAAGAAATGATTCATCACCCTTACCTCACCTCTGAACAATCAGCTTCCAGCATGACTCCCCACCCCCTAACCCAGGTGTCTTGTGATTTTGCCCTAAATAGTCTGTAACCTACACGCCATCTGCTTGGATTTTTGAGCATTAGCTTCCCATTTTCCTGGGTGGCCCAATTCACAATAAAATAGCCAATCTTTCTCCACTGCAATTCTCAGGCTTTAGTGTTTGGCTCTGCTAGTGCCAGGTGGGCAAACCCTTTCTGTTCTGTAACATACCCAGTGTATTGTGTCTTAGACATTACTGAGCCTTTATCTCAGCCAGGCCTGCCTTGCTCACAGCTGGGTCTTTCTGCACATTTAAAACACCCCTGTGCCCTTATCCAACCCCCCACCCCACTCACTAGATGTCACCCCTCAAAGAATGACATCGAATTTGATTTTCCAAGTGGACTATTTGCCTTTTCTAAGGGGAACTTGCTCTTTACCCACCCCTTACCCCCACCCCCAGATAAGCAGTGCCTTAATTCAGGGGAATGGAGGTGAGGGTTTTAGCTGGTATTGCCTGTTCTTGGGAGAGGTGGCATGATTCTCTCCAAGACATACTGTTTTGGTACTTAACATGGACATTCCTAATTCTCCTATTTCCCTTAGTTTAACTTCCAGTGCCTTTAGGAAAATAGATTGCCATTTTTATCATACTGATGTTATTCAGGGCTGTTTTGAGGAACTTGTGATCTTATTTTTGGCTGCCCTTCACATATAATATATCAAACAAATTAAAATCCACCCATATCCCACATTAAATATAATTTATAATGCAATTACAGATGAGAGTTGCAGTTGACTAGTTGATGTAATGTTATTTATTGTAGACATTTAATTATTTATTCATTTCCATTTTACAGCTTTCATTTTGTAGTTTGGAGCCAATACTTTTTTTATTTTCAGGTTTCTATCATTTTTGTAGGTGTTTAAAGGTCTCAGAGCCCGTTGGCCCTGGGCTCTAACATCAGACTAATGGATGAAATGTGCTTGATAATGCTAATTTAATAGAGGAGTGTATTTTAAAATTCTTTTTTAAAAATAGAGCCATTTAGAACACTTGCCTTTAAAAAAAAAAGTGTGCTTTTTACAGCAAACTATGTTTCTGAATTTTCTGTATCCTTCCCAAGTCTCTAATTTTTGAAAAGAAATGTTTTTCTTTTTTATAGATGAGTTTCTTTATTTTCACATTTTGATATTTAAGATCTAAAGTGACAATCCTTCCATTTTAAGGCAGTTTCTATAATTTGCTACTCATTGTCCATCTTCTGAAACATTGATTTCCAGAGCACCCACTGATTTGTCCCTTTCAAAAATTAGGCTCTGCCCCTGGTTTCTAAAGAGATACTCTGACAACACCTCTACCCTCCCAACCGCAGTAGTTTCCAGAGACTGGGTGTGCAAGCGTCCCCTTCAGGTTTCTCCAGACAGCAACTCTTAGACCTAATCTCAGTGCATCATGCCATCCTGCTTTGGAAAATGATGTCCGAATGTAACTGTGGAATGCTCTGAGAAGAAATCTGAAACTGGGATGCAGATTGGTCCTTGAAAATGGGCACTCTGGGGTCACAGAGTTCAGAATTTCTCATATCCTCTAAGATTGGGGAACATTTTAGGAAAGTCTGCAAACTGTTCTTAGGTGAACTGAGGAACTTCTTCTCTATGGACTCTTGGAAAACCTCCATCTCTCACATTGTTTTATTTTTCAGCAGAGAGGGTAAGCCCCACACCAGGCTAGTTGTTCTGCAAGGAGGGGAGCTCTGTGTCAAAGAGGGAGATGCATGGTGGGGTTATCAGCATCCACCTGTGAAGTATCAGTGCTTGCGCTAGGAAAATACGTACTTCCACTATTAAACCCAACATTTGTTTTCTGGGTGCAATGCCTTGTGGCCTGCCTAAATTATTGTCATTAATTTTAGGATGGATCAAAATGACATGAAGAGGATATTAAATAAAACATTTTTCTATTTCTTGTAGTCATGAAGACAAACATGAACTGTACCTTTTTATTCCCATATGCATTGTTTTTTAAATTACACTGTTGATGGGCTTTCGTTTTGGGGTATCTATGGAGTCAGGTTTCTTTCAGGGAAACCTGGAAGCAATGGTCATGCTGTCCACCCTCAGAGGAAGCCATGGAACTCACAGCGACGAAGAATGTTTTGGAATGCTGGCAAAAGGCAAAAACAGTGTGTCCTCTCCACGCATTTAGAAAAATAAAGGTACGGAGGACATGGTGTACTTCTTATTAAAGGCTTTGAAAAACACCACCCTTCAGTAAACATTCCTCAGGAGCCGAGGAAACACTCTGGTCAATGGCTTACCTCAGCTCCCTCAACTCTGGTTTTGGTGAAGTGGACAATAGCACAGACCCAATGCCAGCCTCGGAGCTGGGAGAGCCAAGGACACACAGGCACTCTCTTGAAACAAGCCCAATATTCTGCTCCAGGAACTTTGTGCTGATTTGCCCCCCACCCCCAAGAGGTGTTTGCCATTTGCTGAACCCCCACCGCTAGGTCGTCAAGTCTTGGCGCTTTCTTCTGCCCCTGAATGAGACACTTAGCAACCTCCTCCTCTTTGGCCTGGAGAGCTCCTGAATAAGGGTCCCTTTGGAGCTCCACAGAGACCATCCCAAGTCCAGCTGCCCTGGCACCATGTTAATTTTCCTCTCTTCTTAGTGCCACCCTCTGTGACAGTAACAAAGAGAACCAAGTATTCAGCTGATCATCCTGGGATTGGGTATTGATATTCTCTTTTGTTTCCTAAATGTTTCATCAGAAGTAACCAGCGAGAGGCAAAGACCTATAAAGAAGGTTCCCATGCAATTGCTTGATTTGTTCCACTTCAAGAAAAGCTTTATGCAATGGCTTTGTCAAAATTACTTATGAGTGATACACAAAGATTAATTAAATAGGGAGACTGCCACTCCCAACCTTGGGCTTCAGAAATTGCATCATCCTTGGTGGCATCTTCTTTGCTCTAGCTTAGTTCCACTGTCTTCCACGTTAAGAGTAAGGATGTAGGCAGCTGTCACCCTCTGCAGGAGAGCACGATCAAGCAGGCAAAGAGAAGACATTATCTGTGGTTATCCAAAGCATCATTTGAAGATTCAGCCACACTGGGGACTGCTGAAAAGCAATAACATCATAGACTGACTTTGAAAGTTATAATCCATAATGGGGATGCTAATCTGGAGGGAAGCTATCAGAGCTCCTCAAAGGGTAACAGCAAAAAAACAAGAACAAAAACTAATTAAAAAAAAAAGAATTAAAATTAGCCAAACCAGGCTGAAAGATACAGTACTTTAGAATGCTGAGGCCTGTCCGGAAAAAGCCCAGCCAGTGTTAATGTAATGAGAACACTTTGTGTGACATCTGTGGGGTCTGGCAGAAGTAAGGCTTGCTTGAGTGTGGTGGGTAGGGTAATAATATGGGTGTGAAAATTTATCATTTTAATTTGAACATTTCATCTAAAATGTCATATGGTATGCTTGAATGTAATATGTTACAGAATTACATGCTTATGATTTTGTAATAAAAAGGGGCGTTATTTGTGCCGGACTGGCATGGAACCTGGCAGCTAAGGAGAGTGGACTGGAATGTGCATGCGTGAGCAATGATGACTTCACTGTACCAGTCAATGGGGGTGGTAGACAACACGGAGTGAGCATGTGCACTGTGTGGGTCTCATTCATAATGACTGAGTGAGTAGGGCAATGAAGTTACATCAAATTTTGTGTTAAGCTTAAACATCCCTCCATGGAAACTATTTGGGTGATTCAGAAGGCTGCAGCTATGGGCAACTGGTGATTGGCAGCTTCATCACAACAACATGCCTGCTCATACATCACATGTAAAGTTTTGTGGTGAAACATCAAATCTCCCAAATGACTCAGCCTTGCTACAGCCCAGATTTGGCACCCTGCGATTTCTGGCTTTCCCAAAATTAAAATTACCTTTGAAAGGGAAGAGATTTCAGACCATTGATGAGAATCAGGAAAATATGATGGGGCAGCTGATGGCAATTGGTAAAATTGTGTGAGGTCCCAATGTGCCTATTTTGAAGGGAAATGAGGCATCATTGTTCTATGTACAATGTTTCTTGTATCTTCTTCAATAATTATTCTATTTTTCATATTACATGGCAGATACCTTCTGGATAGACCATAACATAAACTAACATATATTTAGTGTTTGGAAATAGATTGCAAATAATGAGGAAAAATCCTACATGTGAAAGTTTGACTTTATCCTCTACATGTTTCCCATGCATTCTGCTATTTGATTTTGTTATATGCCTCTTAAAATGTTTTTGCCATATTTAAAATTGGTCTTTTCTGATTTTCAAGAGAGTTCTTCTTTTCCAACAGTTTTTTTCAGTAAATAAAGATACTTGTCCTTACTGAATTCTGTCTTCTAATTACCTATCAACCTTCATTTCTCAAGGTGTAGCATGGTAATATCAAAATGCTTATAGTAAAACCAAATAGTTATTTGGCTTATTCTTCCCCCTCTACCTGGAATACCCATCCAATTCTTTCTTAAAGTGACCAAAATTTAAATTGTGCAAAATTTAGTTGAGGCCTGACTTCCTTTCGGAATTCCTTCCCTGAGCTTCCGTACCACACTATGCTTATTGAACTTACCTTGCAGTATCAAAGTTATCCTTTTATGTGTCTACCCTCTTTATGTGTCTTTGTCATATCTCTGCACCGTCACCTTGCACAGCTTCTCACTCCTGTTAAGTAGTCACATCACTCAGCATTGATGGCAATCTTTAATCTAGACAGTTCTTGCCCGGGAGCAGTTCCTGGACTACTTGAAGTCTTATTTGGGTATTTGTTGCAGCTGTTTTCATGTTTTACACTAATTTTTGCATCCAAAACAATTGAGTAGGATGATACTCAACAACAAGTGAAACTTCTACGCTAAAGGCTTCTGATTTCCTAAAGAAGCTTGGGCTATAAATCCAAGTGGAGATGTTGTATCTCAAATCACCTGACAGCTTCCTGTATCTGGCCTTCGGGGTTTCCGGTCAGACTCACTTCTTAGATATGCGTAGGCCAATCTAACAGCTTTCAGCTGTCTCTCTGAAGAGGCTTGGTTATAAGTCCAAGTGGAGACCCCTCACTTGGAGAGAATTAGAGCTTTGCTGCCTCAGAATATTATACCTGTTAAAGGGATTGCCAAGCAGGAGAAATGCTCAGCCAACATGTAATTACTAATGGAAACGAAACGAATAACTTAACCTCCTACTCTTACTGCATTTGAACGACACCCAACATGTTTAAGTGCTGCTCTAAAAGCTCCTTTACACAAATAATTTATATAATCTTTCATCAGCCCCAGTGGACTGGGTTGAAATCTTAACCTACGTAAGAACAAACTGTTTCTGATGACTTTGACATCTGTGAGATACAATGTCATCCTTTCTCTGTGGTTACACTTCTAGGCCTAAGTGATATTTAGCCTGTGTGTATGCATTGCAGGGTGGGGTGGGGGGGTATCAAGTAGAAGTATATTGTGCTGCCAACCAGAAGCAGTTGTTTCTTGTAGTTAAACGATTTTCCCAAAGAAGTGTTTCATTGATACGTTTGCTTCAAAATGACTCTGTTCTGCTGCAGCGAGGAGAGACTTCCAGTTAAAACATTTAATTAGTTCCCAATTTAGACGGCCAGAATGATCAGACAGCCTGTGTTTTGGAACCTGAGTTTGTACATTCCTTGGGACTGGTGAGTCTTGCCCAGCGGATGTGGTCAGCTGTGAATAGTGAGTGTGCAATTCACATCACGGAACCGATTTCTCTCCAGCCCTCTGAAGGACAGCTACGATTAGGAAAAAGGGGGCGATCCAGAGATAATACTCTTCTGTCTTCTCCTCAGTCTCCCCACAGAAGCATATAATAAGGGTGCCTCCAGTTTTAGATGTTGCAGAAGCTAGGACATGTATATGGAACTGAAGTGAGCAGGGATCTGGTTTAAACTGGTTAGATCATTTCACTCACTTTCAGAGCAATCATGACCTGGCTAGTGGCTTTAGACACACTGTGTATTAAGTAAATATTTCTTAGCTAATACAAATAAGTTGGTATCTTGGAGTTTGTCTGTGTGCATGTGTGTTGTATATCTGTGGGAAATTCAATTCTTCAGTCAAACTAACCTCCCCATTCATTTCCGTGATGTGTATCTAACCTCTTTCCATCTATATACCACGTGGAAGGCTACCCAAATTCTATATAGCTGTTAGCCTAATGAGTTTATTATTCTTTGCTGAGAGAATGCCTTCAGACTTTCTGAGTTCTTTTTCATCGAGGGGCCCTTGAGAAATGGGTGCTTCTTGGTAATTTTCAACCCAGCTCTTTCCACTTCACAGAACTCCAATCTCATTGGCTGCTTCTCTAACTCCAGCATTTAATGTTCTGGAAATAGCAAGTAGCATAGATTCCTGCATTGTTGATGACATTTCACACTATTCTGCTTTTGACTATGGCCTTTATTCACCCAGAATGCCCTTGCCCTGTTTTTATCTGTGTATAAATAACAATTCAAATGTTATTTCACCCAGGAAATCACCTCTGAACCATCCAGGTGGGCTAAGGGCCTTTCCTCTGGGTTCCCTTCCCCTGTCATGATCCACACAGTGCCTGGCATCAGGGAGTCTCAATGTGAGTGAATGCATAATACTCACATTCTGTGCTGAATTTTCCTCAGTGTGTTTCTGTTTACTAGTCTATGAGCCTCTTGAGATCAGAGACTCTATTTTATTGATATTATTTATATTTGTGTTCCTGGAGTCCTGCCAAAGCCTGGAAAGGGCATGAAGGGTGCTTAATAGTTATTTGATAACAGATGGGAAACATTTTAACACCTCGAAAACAACTCGAACTGGGCCCCTTCCCGAGGACAACACAACTTTGGAATTATTTTCCCATGTCAGAATTTCCCAGGACACTGAAGCCAAGGGCTCACAGATAAACACGCTGCCTTGTCACGTACTCAAGTCCTTCTGCCTTAGGTTGTTCGGCTGGTGTAAGGAAAAATGTCTGTGATTTACAAAGGATTTTTGCTAGTAGATACAGCTTCTCAGAACTTCAGGAGACTAATTGACATGATCTGATGAAGCACAAATATAAAGACGATTTTCATAAAGAATAATTTAGAAGCAACTCTTGCTAATGTCAAAGATTAGTGGGGGGAGAATCAGAACAGGAATAAAAGGTAAACAAAGGCCACTCATCAGTGAATCATTTGGACAGAATCACAATGGTCCTACAGATGAAACTCTTGTTTTCTTTTTATATTTCGTTGATTTTGAAAGTAGGGATGACAAAAAACACGTATGTGGGCTGAGTGGTTAAATAATACATAATTGCTTTGACACCGATGTTTCATTCATTCAGAGCTTATTTTGTAAAATAAGTTTTGTGAGCGTGGCAGTTGGCAATGAGCGCTCAGGTTCAGTGTAAGAGATAACATTCTTGGAGAGCTTTCTGAGACATTTTAGTCTCTGTTTCAGAAATTAATATGAATAAAAATGAGAATGCTTTATCTAGGGAAACCTTATACAACTGAAAGTATATATATTTAAATGATCAGGGAATTTGTTTCTTTGTTCTTAATCATTCTACAAAACAGTAAGTGTTTTGTTTCCTTTGATTCTAAAATGTAATATTCTGCTTGCTGTGAACTACTCAAAAGAACCCAGCACCCATAGGAAATCGGCATGGGAAGAGGTGTTAAAACCAAAAGCAAAAAGGTCTCCAACAAAACAAGTACAGGTACTTTTAAAGAATGGTACCTGTAGGAAAACTCAAAGGCAAATGAGAGACTCCTAAGGTTGCCCTCACACTGAAGTGGGTGCCTGACAGGAGAGAACCAAGTAAATGAACTTATCAGATTTTTGATATTTAGGTTTTCTGGGTTATTATAATGAGTTACCATTATTCTGAAGAAAGCAATCTTACTTTTAAATTTTTTTTTTTTTTGCATGGGAAGCACAATTATTCACAAGCCAGGAATATCTTTGCAGAAGCTTGAAAGTAGATCTGTCAAATACTTGATATGCTTAGAAAGAAGGAGCTGTGAGTTTTAGTCAGTACAGGTTTTGGCAAGTCTGTTAATTCACATAGTTACAACACAAATCTCAGGTTTTGACTTGTGCCTCAGTAATTCACACTCACATCATACCTGTAAATGTGCATGAGCTGAAAAACAAGACACCCAAATAGAATATAAGTTGGCCAGATCTTCAATGAACTTGAATTATTTTCTTAGGTTTATTGCAGATTGACTCAAACATTCTGCCCAGTGTTTAAATATATGAAATTGAAGTGGTGATAGTAATGTTGGCCATCTGGTTTGAGAAATTGCTATGGTTTCTGAAATTTTCTCCAAGAAATACTACTTATATACACAGTATAAGTAGAATGAAAATAAAAGGATCACCTTCACTCATTTTGCTTACTGTGTAAATGGCACATTTAAAAATTTACTCCAGGTGGTTATAATTTAATGATATAGAACACTACACAGTACCACTGCATTTGGAGAGTGTATTTTACATCTCTGTGCTTTGAAATATTATCCCCTTGGATCGTTGCCTGCATTTGTCCTTTTCCCATTCCACTCTTGGTCCTGCAGCTTTGAAAAAAATACTTTTTGTATCATTTCATACATAGCTTCTACTTCCCCACCTTCCTGGTGGCACTGGCTAAATAAAAATTTGTTGCCTGTAAGAGAGATGTAAACAGAGCTGAAAGCTCTGGCACATTTTTTGACTTCAGGTGGAAGGTCGTTTATACAACTGTGGTCTCTGCACCCAGAAATGGCTCCTTCTGCACCTGAGGGGGTGGCAGGGGAGCTACCAGAAGGATGAGCAGATGGGGCATTTTCTGCTGACTTTGCATACTTGTGAGGACTGCCCTTGATTTCCCAACAGTACCTCCTCGGGCTTCTACCTTTATGTTGTTCAGATTAAGCCATTCTACCCCATGTTGTTAGCCGTGTTAGTTAGCCTTCATAAGGCTACTGCCTAAAGGCAGCATTTGTTAAATTTTTGGCCTCAATATCCCTTTATAATCTTAAAAGTTATTGAGAACTTTAAAGAGCTTTTGTTTATGTGGGTTGTATCTATTGATATTACATCTGTTTAGATTATACATTAAAACTAAGAAATGAAGAATATGTTTATTGAGTAATTTATTTAAAATAATCATAAATCTATTGCATACAAATAATATATCTCCATGAAAAATAACTATATTTTCCAAATGAAAATATTAGTAAGAAAGGTGTATTTTTTGCAAATCTTTTTTACATTTATACATATACATTTACTTTTATAAATTGTATAACTAATAGCTTCTTTTTGAATATACAAAGAACTTTTGTATGCTTTTGTCATTAATTTATATGCTTTAAATTTTTGTTTTTGTTGACGAGGATAATGCTATAACTAAAGTCACAGATATAAAAATTCACAATTCTTTGTTATTTTTATAGTTAATAATTCAATTCACTAACATGCTTTATCAATTTCTGTGTTCACCATTTGATGTTGCCTTGATCAGCCTCCTGGGTTCTCAATCTAGTGACATCTGCTTGAATGCTGCTTATGTTTGGACACAGATTCGTTCTGACCTCCACATCCATTCTGGGGCCAGCCCTAAAGATAGATGGGTCCCCTGAGCCTAAGTCTACTACTTCCCAGTTTATTTACTTCCCCACTGGTCTGCTTAACTAGACGGCCAGCCTGTGTTTTGGAACCTGAGTTAGTACATTCCTTGGGATTGGTGAGTCTTGCCCAGCAGATGTGGTCAGCTGTGAATAGTCAGTATGCGATGTGAATTGATTTCTCTCCAGCCTTTGAAGGATAGCTAGAAAGGGATTAGGAAAAAGTGACCAATCTAGAGATAATACTCCTCTGTCTTCCCAACTCCACTACTTCCCAATTTATTTACTTACCCACTGGTCTGCTTAACTAGACAATGAATTAAAGAATCCACAAGTCATCTTTTTATTTCATCTCCACTATCATTTTTGTCAGCCTTATAAACAGTTATGAGAAGAGACTTCTGTGTATCTGAGCTAATTTTTCTCCTGGATCCCAAAATGGCCTGATAGATCTTTAAATATCTAAAAACTCCTCAGTATTGCTTTTCAAAAATCTCATTTTATACTCTCCTTTCTGTTGTTATATGTCACAGCTGTTTGTGTAGAAAAGATTGTGCTGAGTCAAGTGTAGTAGAAGGGGGAGACTAGAGCCAGTGAGGCCAGCCAGGAGGGTCTGCAGGGAGTCTCAGTTAGAGGTCACAATGACCAAAATTGAGGAAGGCAGTGATGCTGTTTGCAGGTGGAAAGACTAAGAAAAAACTTGAGGGAAATCAAGAAAAAACTTGAGGGAATCAGCAGGACTTGACTGACTGGATGTATGGGTTATAATAGAGGCAACGCCTTTCTCTGTGATTTAGATTATTGATGGAATAATTCTGTGGTTCCAATGGAAAATATAAGAAATGGAGACAATCAGGCTTTGGGGGATAAATGATAGGACCTGGACCTAAGTATCTGGGGGATACCCAAGAGCAGTTAGGTAATCGAAGGTGTGTACTTTGTGCTCGAGATAAAAAAAAAAAAAAACTAGACTGGAAATACATAGTTTGAAGTCATAAGCACATAGACTGTAACTGAAACATGTGGAAGTATGTGATCGTCCAGAGAGATAATATACAGTAATGCCCCCCGTGCTCGTGGGGAGTACATTCCAAGACCCCAGTGGATGACTGAAGCCACAGACAGTACCATACCCTATGTTCTGTGTCTTTCCCTGTACATACATACCTGTGATAAGTTCAACTTATAAATTAGACACAAGAGATTAACAATAATAACTAATAATAAAACAGAATGCTTATAACATATGCTATAGTAAAAGTTGTATGAATATGGACTCTCAAAACCTTATTGTGTTGTACTCACCCTTGTATCTATGGTGAAGATACAAGACACAGTGCCCATGTGGGAAGATGAAGTGAGTGAATGACACAGGCATTCTGATGCCGTGTCAGGAGGAGCGCTGAGACATCGCAATGTCACACCTCCCACCCACAAATGTAACTCCGTTTCCATCTTAACTAAGCCCTTCCCATGTGTGGTGGCCAGGTAAGGTGCAACAGCAAAACTAGCACCAACTTTTTTTTATTCACAGTTTCATGGAAAGAAGATTCATTATTATCATAACTCTTAACAACCTCAGCATACATTTTTTTCCCCTTATTAAGTTGAGAACTTTCACCTTTTCACTTGAAGGAGCACTTCACAGTTTGACGTTGGTGTATCTGAATTGCTGGCATCACTACTGCTGCCCTTGAGGCTCATTACTGAGTGAAATAAGGAGGACTTGAACACCAGCACTGAGGCGCTGCACTGCCAAGAAAGTCGATCTGATAACAGAGAAGACTACTAGTAACGACTGGGTGGGAGCGTGTCTACAGAAAGTTAACACTGTGTTAACTTGATTTATAGCTTAAATATTAAGACATGTGCCTTACAAAGGAATCACCAAATCAGTATTCTTATAATGGTAATTTCAGTTTTCATTTCTTTTGTACTAGAAATATTTTTAGGCTATTAATGAGGGATTAGTGCCTAGGAGAAAAAAAAAACTATTGCTCTTTTGACTTATTGCATAAATTTGTCAAGCTCATTGAAGTGCACAGGAATTATTTGTACTATTTTAAAACTACATAGGTTTCTATTTACAAAAAAAATATTATCAAGAGCTATAATCCTTATGGCTCTGTTTTGGATTCCTTTATATACAATTTTGTAAATTAAAAAAAACAACAGCGTCACATAACTGAAGTTAACAAGAGCGCACAGGACTGGGCTGCATTAAATCTGTGAGAAGCATCTTCATTTCCTTGAGTTCTTCCGTTTTCACCCAGTGTGCACTCCTGATGTCTTCCCAGGCCTGGACTCATGATTCATCTCAGAGCCTAACCCACCCTCCTTCAGATATCTGAGATAAGAGGACAGAATAAAATCAGTTTACTCTCTAGAGTGAGGGCAGTACACTCTCCTTGAGACCATAGAGTTGATGGATCTCTCTAATAAACAAAGTGTCATGTGTGAGACCAGTTTCCTCTTGTTCTCTATGTCATCTTAGGCTCTTTTGTTGGCTGTTTTTCAGTATTTACCTCAGTAATATGGATGCTCTCAAATCTTGCTTATTCTCCCATGCAATATTCTCCATAACCATGCCTTCAAGGACCATACACTAATGACCCCCAAATCCCTATGACATTTCTCGTCTTCAGGCCACATACCCAGGCTGCTCAGTAAACTTTCCACTGGAGGATCTTTAAGTAACTAAACTCAGAATGTGCCAAAGTGGACTTGTCACTGTCTCTTCATATCTTTATAATTGTCCTTTCCTCCCTCATTTCAGCTAAGAACCATCAAAGTCGCCTACTCATGAGAAGGACTGTATCTGTTACAATGCTTTTGGCTGCAAGTAATGGGAAACCCTAACTCAACTGGCTCTAACCATAGATGTATCATCTCACATAATGAGAAGTCTAGTTATGGAACTTCATGGCTAGTCAATTCACTGTCTCCATACCATCATGAAGACTCTAGGCACTTTCACCTTTCCATGTGGCCATCCCTGATTTATGTACCTCTTCTATAGACCAGTCATGAGTTGAGTTCAGCAGTTCCAGACTTCACCTCTTCAAGACAATATCCAGGGACAGAAAAAGAGTGTTCCTCTTTACTGTGGCTCTTAAGATGAAGACATATGTTTGTTTTTTTCCCCCAGGGCTGAGAACTTACTCCCTGCTTCCAGTGTGGAAAGTGAAGTCTAGAAAAAGAGAAAATGCATTTGTTGTTTGTATCTCAGCTTTAATTTTATTAAGCTATAACTTACTCTTGGAGTGCCTGATAGTAGTATTAACTTCCTTCCCTGAACAAGTAGAAAATTGAAATAAAACAGGTGACATTGGCAACAGGAACTGAGCAACAGGCAACCAGAACTATGATGCCTAAGAGAAGGGAAACAAATGAAGTGAGCCCAGGGAACATCCTTATTTTCTTCCCAAAAGTGCTTACCAGACCATGATCCATGTGGCAGGCACCCAAACAGACTACTTCAATCTTACTGCGCTGAGCAGGTAGAGACTGGAGTTCAGGTAGGCAGAGGCAGCTGGAGTCACCAGGGCAGCCCACCAGTGAGAAGAATGCTGTGCAGAGGAAGACCTCTGCATTTCTGATTAGGGTCCCTTGAGTCCGTTGCTAAATATTAAACTGGGCATGCATAAGACAAAACTCCATAAAACTGTACAGTAAACAATCAGATGAACGGAGATCTGTAAGCTGAACAATCCCTAGTGGTTGCGGACAATTCAGGAATGGGGTAAAATATCACCCTGTCTTGATGTCTCTGAAGCAGGCATAGCAAGTTGATCTAATCAGGCCACCGAGTCATGAGCTATATAGCCGCAGGGCATCAGTTCTAAGGGCTGAATACTGTCTGGTAAGCTCTTGAAAATGACAAACCCTCATTGTATTTGTGTTTCTCTGGCCACCAGATCTGATCCTTCCTCTCCCATTTGAGCATAAATGGGGAAAAGTAAAGATGACAAGCTGAGTTGAGTTTCATGGTTCACTCTGACCTGCCTTAAAAGATCTGAGCAAAGTGCAAGCTGATGCAGCTTTGCTTGTACCTAAATCTACATGACCACCTTTTCAAGGTTCCCTAATTCTCACCCCTGCCGAGAGCCACATGCAAGATCATCCAGCTGGTGAGAATAAACAACCATTCAGGGCTTTTGGCTTTCTGTGTGTGTGAGTCACGGAGGGATGCCTGTTGGAGTGTTATGAAAGATAAACACATGGCAGCTCTCTAAAGCCTGTTTTGGGAAAACTAACAGGAGGGAACAGATAGCCATTGTCTAGAGTCTGCAGCGTTACTCGACTGGAGTAGGAGATGCAGGCTTGGGGAAGACCAAACTTTTGATGGGTCAGAAATTGAAAATGCTTTTAATTAAACTGAAATTAAGTTAACGGTGACAGAGGGATTTGGGGGTAACAAGACAGAGTGGCATGAGAGCAAGAAAACAGGGTCATGATCAAGGTATTGCCAAGTTCAGTTGGATCAGGCATTCTCATCAGAAAACAAAACGCTGGAGAAAACTAGGTTTCTCTTGGAATAGACCTGACCATGTCCATGAGAAAGAAAAAAAAAATTGCTAAAGCCCTTTTGCTAGAAGCAAATCTACAACTGTCTTCCTATATGCCAATGGCCGACCACTTTGATAATACGGTGTAGTACGTAGAATTACAAAACCCTAGTCTCCCAAGGAAACGCCAAATAACATCTTTCTGTGGAAAGCTTGTTCATGCCTTAAACATTTTTAGATCTTGCACACCTCTGAAAACACTTGAGAAATAATCTAAATCTAGTATTGCCTTTACATGAAATTAAAGGGCCCTTGCCCTCGGTTCTTTACTTCAAGCCCCGAATGTCACAAATACGTGATAATGAAATTTAGTAAAGAAACAAGGGCGCCCTTACTATGGGTCCTGTACTCAGCACTGACACAGCACAGCCTGGAACCCTAAACATCCGTGTGGTGATTACCATCCTTCAGGCTCCACAGAAATGCTTGTGCCCTGCTTCCTAGAAAAGGGGCCACATCTGAGTGGATGCTGCTGTTGGAGAGAAAAGCTGCTTTGGAGTGGAGGCATGACTGGACCAGCGGAAGCCTTCAGGTAAGAGAAAATGTATCAAGTGATATATCAAATCCCTCCTCTCAGAGAAGGTGAATGTATATTCATTCTTTCATAACAGATTATTTCCCAGGGGTGCTTAGCAACCATTTTTCTTGCTATTCTTCATGTTCTAATTTGTGGTTTCAGAGATACATACAAACTAGTGTGGTTTTCCTAAGAGTTGCATATAGTAACTGTTGAACATTTTGCAACATTAAAAAATTCACATTACTCTTAAAGTTCTATACCTATTTTATTAGTCATCCAAATATCATTGGACCATCAGCAGAACAATCAGACATGATCAATAAAAATTAATTCCTTCTGCTCTGGTCAGTGTGGCTCAGTCACTTGGAGAGTCATCCCATAACCAAAAGGTTGTGGGTTCGATTTCCGGTCAGTGCATATAGCTAGGTTGCAGGTTCAATCCCTAGTCTGGGTGCATGTGATCCCCAGCCTGGGCACATATGGGAGGCAACTAATTGATGTTTCTCTCTCACATCAGTGTTTCTCTCTCTCCCTTCCTTTCTCTCTAGAAACAATGAAAGAATGTCCTCAGGTGAGGATAAAAAAAATCAACAACCTGCCTTTGATAATTTGATGACTTTCAGCCATGTGAAAACCATAGATTTATACATATTTCCAATTTTGCCATTATGACAATTATATATGTCAATGTAAGAGAATAAAACATATTTTTGTGCTGGGTTATAACTTAAATATTAAGATGTGTGGTATGTTGGCCTCTTAGCTTGAGCCCTGACATCCTTACTCCCATGCCTATCTGAAGACACTGGACCCAGCACTATTCAAGTTATCAGAGCTGGATGGCCTAGACTCCTGGTACTGATATTAACAAAAAAAAACAATGTCCTTTTAACCTGAAAATATCTTACTGTTCATTCATAAAATATTGTTACATGTCTTGGGCTCTGGTGATGTAGTTTTCTTTCTAAAGATTTTCTTTTCTTGGAAAAAGCAGTCATTCTAATTTTCTGCCTCTTACAAAGTTTTATCACTGAAATTTCCAGGCTGTGAGCTGCAATACAGACCATGTGTAGAGCAAATTCTGGTCCTGGGTAAAGAAAGGTTTAGGGAAATCCGCACTTTGCAAAAGTCACTCCTCACCATTCACGCCACTTTGTAATTAACTCCACTCCTCATTTAACTGGACTCTAGAAATATTGTTTTATGAATTGTGTGTGGTGATAACAGAATAGGGTGTCAAATTAGTGTTTGATATGTGTGCATACCTCTTCTCAAATACATATTTATATGTAAAAATGCATGTGTTTATAATGAATTTATCTCTGTAAATAAATGAAGATAATGAGAATGGAGGGAAATAACAAAAATGTTAAATCTAGATCAGGAATTTTTTTTCTAGACTAGTGAGTAAAAGCCATCTCTTATGGCAACTTCCAGAATAGAGAGAATATAGTGGTTTGACCTCAAGGACAAATGACAAAAACAGGAACCCACCTCAAGGGACAGTCCAAAAGCTAAGATGGATAGTCCATACCTCCTGTTCTTCCTTTTCATTTTACAAATGAGAGGGTCAGATCTTTGCTGGAGCCATCCAACAAGATACTTCTCCAGTAGCAAGAGACTTGCCTGAGATTCCAGGTTCCTGGATGAGTGCCTATAATCTCTTCTCTTCCTACAAGTCCAGAACTACTTGGACCTCTCTTGAGGCTTGATTTTGTACTCAGCTGCTTCTTAACTAGTCTTTAAATAGAGATTTAATGACTTTTCTTCCAAAAAAAGTTAAGGAATCTTGAATAGCACTTTGAAACCAAGCTCAAGAAACCTCTCCCTTAAAACCATAACCCTGGAGTTATCACCACTAAAAAGTCCGTGTTTATTCCCAACAGGTTTTGGAAATTTAGGATAAGTCACTCATATATCTAAACTTTCAGAGAAAATACAACATCTGGCTTTAAAGATATGTCTAGTTTTTCCTAAAAGTGTTGTGAGAAACACAGTATATCAATAAAATAATGAAGTCTGGTTTCTGATGGACTTGATAGCATTATATTGACTTATAACACCCAAGATATTCGAAAAGTGCTTTAAAATTATTTGAATTTTGAGAAAAAATATTGGCAGAAGTTTACATCACTGGTGGATAATTGTAGACAACCTCCGTTAAAGTAACTGGAGACCAAACTATGAATCTTCATGATGCCATCGTATGTGTGATAGAAAAGGTCATCAGCTCTGCTTCGTTGCTGTTTTTTTAAAAAATTCTTTTATTTGTCTTTTTTTATAAAGCTCTTTGTATTAAAAATCCCATTGTAGGATTGTTGAAGTGAAAATGCTCTTTAAATAGGATACTTGTTGCTAGGGTTGTTTTCTGCCTAAAATTAAGATCATACATAATAATAAAAATCAGTACCTATTCACATTATTTCCCCCTCTTCCAGTTTTCAATACTAAGCCTCCTATTTCCTCTATGTCTTGTCTCCCTTTCTCTTAAGCCATTTTATACATTTCTTAGTTTTCTGACTCTCAAGTATATGTTTTTCTTAAGCATTAATTTATCTGTCCCAAGCTATTTCTTAGGCATTTAAATTTATTTTTATCCAAATTGGCTTGGGTCTCACCTCTAATGCTTTCCTATAAGAATTGTCTCCTTTCTAATATCTATTTGTTAATGAAAATCTACATGGCTTTATGCGTTTGAATACTGGGTCCTTCTGCCAATTCATTGCGTCTCCACTCCTGTCAATGTATTTTTCTCATGACTTGACTGTGGCCATCAAAGCTTAATTAATCTGGTGGGCCATTTGATTTCTCACAGTCTCTAGTTTGTTTTTTCCCGTTATCTACCCCAAACCAGGCCAGACTTGGCAGCTAGGATCTCCCAGCCATGGGAAAATGTGCTTCTATATTTCCCCAGCTAAAACTCTTTAGAAAGAAAATACTTTAGATTTTTAAATAACTACATGTCTAGATTGACCTCACCAATCTTCAGATTTTGTCTTCTCTTGCTTCTCCCCAAATAGTCACCTTCTCTTAGGAAAAGTATACCCTTCTCCAGATCTTCCCTTCCAGGAACTCCTTTGGCTTTTGGAAATGCATCATGTGGATGTGTCACTCTTCTTTAATCCATTCACACATTGTTCCAGCCAACAAATTTATGCTAAATTTTAATTAAGGTTCTCCTCCTTCACCTTGGGAATGAAATTAGGAGGAAAGAAGCTGTCCTGTGCCGCCTTTTTACTTGGAAAAATTTATTTCTTTCCTTAAAGCATGATCTTGTCTCAATTCGCTGGTGTTCCCCCTTCTCTCCCGCCTTTTAGACCAGGTGTCAAGGTCTCAGCCTGGACCAGGACCACCCCTCAGCTATGGCTTTCAAAACTCCAACTACCACAGTGAAGAACTCCAAGTGCCACAAATACTGTAACTTATCTGCTGTTATATCTCAGGATATATTCATGTCTTCTCTCTCCAATCAAGTTGTAAATAATCTCTTTAGGGCAAGAACTGTGTCTGTTTCTTTGATTTGCAACCAAACACAGCACCCAGTCGATGAGAAGATTAATTTAGACAGCTGTGACCAGCACTAAAAATAAACAAAATATAAGAGAAGTGAAAATGTCCCAGTCAATCACTTATAGAAAATGTAGGAATTATTTTGGGAAATGTTTTCGCATGTGCTCACTGAGTCACAACCAAATTTTGAGAACCCCTTCACTGCAATTAAGGACATGATAGATGCTTGGTATTTGGTCATTTAAGTTGTTAAAAAAAGAGTTGAGGAAAAATTTGGAAGAACCCTGTCTGTGAAATTATAAGGGTTTTCTGGTGCTTCTTGCTCTTTGGACCTTCGGTTTAAGCAGTCCCTAGGGTGGTCTCAGGAGCCTGGTGCAGCACCTTCCTCCCTTGTTCAAAACGTTTGGATGAGCCATGAACGCACCTAGGGAACTCGCGTACTCAAGGAAGCCTCGGCGTAAACACGATCCATGAACCCTACTCTGGGTTTTCAGTCACCCAAATGGGATGTTAATTATTATTGACATAAACTGCTGAATTTCACAACCGTTCAATTATTTTAGCAAATGTTCACGGAGAGCCTCTTCCTCTGTGCCATGCTTATGTGGCCTGAATATACACTGCCGAGTCTGACACAGGTTACACCTTAGAAGAGCTTATGACTTAATACGGGAGTTGATAAAGTACAGCCCACAGCCCAGATCTGGCTCAGTCTGTTTGGATAAATACAGTTTTATTGGAACTCAGCCAGCCTCGTTCATCTGTATTATCTGCAGCTGCTTTCGTGCAGCCGCAGAGTTGAGTAGCTGCAGCGGAGACCATGTGGTCTGCAAAGGCTAAATACTTATTCATGGTATCTGTGAAAAGCGTGCCAATCTCTGATTTAGAAAAACACCAATTAAAAAAAAAACACATATTTTTTGTATCCACATGTGACAGACACATAAAGAGCAATGTAATATTTTCCTTATTTTTATTACAAAACCTAGATGGGGCAGCTTGAAGAACTGGCCCCTTTTGAAAAGTTGGTAAGAAAAATATTATGATCTTAATGAAATGACATATCATGTTTTTCTATCTTACACATACATCATCACCCTGCCCAGGGCTTAGATGTCTGCCTGCAAAGTGCTGATATTATCACAGAAAATTACAGAGCTAAATCAGCTGAATATTAAATCACAGGTCCTCAAGGGCCTGCCCATTAGCTGGTTGCAGCCCATCATCATCATATACTCGGTTTCAAAATTTTTGAGCAACATTAATTTGATAAATTAAATTAATTTCACATTAAAATTTAGCTCTCCTGATTCTCTCATCACATTTGGCAGTGCTGGGTCTCCGTCCCTCTTGACGACAGCCCCCTGGAGCTGGAAAGCTGCTTCCATCTTTGAACAAGAGGCCTGTCCAGAAAAAGTCCAGCCATCCTTAATATAACGAGAAGGGTTTGTGGGACATCAAAGTAACCTGGCAGTCAAGTAGAGTGGACTGGAATGCGCATGTGTGAACAATGATGACTTCACTGTACTAGTCAGTGGGGGTGGTAGCTGCTGTTGAGTGAGCATGTGTGCTGTGTGGCCATCACATTCAAAATGACTGAGCAAGTAGAGCAATGAATCTGCATCAAATTTTGCGTTAAGCTTGAACATTCCTCCATGGAAAGTATTCAGATGATTCAGAAGGTCTTTGGGGATGATGCAATGAGTGCAGCACAAATAGAAGTGTGGCGCAAATGCTTCAAAGATGGTCGAGAATCTCTTGAAAGTGCTCCACATTCTGGAAGTCCTGCAACAAGAGGAACACCTGAGAATGTTGAACATGTACAGGCTGCAATCCACAAAGATCAGCGACTGACAGTGCAACAAGTAGAAGCTGATCTGGGGATTCCAAAAACCACTGTGCTTGAGATTTTTGACTTAGGATCTTGGCATGAAGCATATCTTGGCAAAATTCGTTCAGTGGCTTCTGCTACCCGAGCAGAAGGAACACCGTACTGAGGTTGCTAATCACTGGATTCAGACTACTACCAATGAACCAGGTTTGGTGCCCTGTGATTTCTGGCTTTTCCCAAAACTAAAATCACCTTTGAAAAGGAAGAGATTTCCATAAGATTCAGGAAA
The DNA here is from genome assembly GCA_004027475.1 of Anoura caudifer. NCBI lineage: Eukaryota > Metazoa > Chordata > Mammalia > Chiroptera > Phyllostomidae > Anoura > Anoura caudifer. The sequence continues at coordinate 204,115 of PVKU01000693.1, forward strand.
ATACTAGTGCAACAGGCAGCTGATAATGATTCCAAAAAAAGATTTTGCACAGTGTTTTGAGCAGTGGAGGAGACATTGGGAGAACTGTGTGAGGTCTCCAGCTGCCTACTTGGAAGGGGACTGAGGTATCATTGTTCTTTATACAATATTTCTTGTATCTTCTTCAATAAATGTCTCTATTTTTCATATTGCACAGCTGGATACTTTCTGGACAGACCTGCTCCAGATTATCCCGATCTCTACTGCTCCCTGACCTGATTATCCATTGCCATTTACAATAAGTTTAAGAAGTTACACTGCTGTTTTCCTCCATGAAGAAATTTCTCTGCAACTATTCTCTTTTAAAACATTAACCAAGAAGATTATATGTTTTTGTTTTCCTTATTTTTATGGTTGACACTATTACAGTTAGCCCCATTTTCCTCCCCTTTGCCTGCCTCCACCCAGCCCCCACCCTCTCGTCCCTCTGGCCATCACCACACTGTTGTCTGTGTGTATGGGTTATACATATATGTTCTTTGGAGAATCCCTTCACCTTCTTTCTCATCCGATCTCTCCTACCCCCTCCCCTCTGACAGCTGTCAGTCTGTTCCATGTATGCATGCCTCTGTTTCTATTTTATTCATCAGCTTATTTCACACATACATATTTAATATGCAAACAAAGGGTATACAATCTGTAGCCACTTCACTGACTTATGGGTTGTTTTTAGCCCCTGTGGAAATGGTTGTTTAAGACTCATGTCTTATAAACATGAAGAAATGCAGCTCATGAAGAAATGAACCTCAGAGTAGTGAGCTTCGAAGGGGAATGAGCCCCAGGGAGTGTTTTGTGTAAACTGTTGAGGTTTGGAGAGAAAAATATTAGAATTTACATTCCTTTTTAATTTGTATTTTATGTATTTTTAAATTTATAATAAGATATAAAGCAGGACATATCTGTATGTATACATACACAAACATCCACACACATCTAGACAGATACTCAAATTTATTTTAGTGACTGAAGCATGCGATCAAAAAACTTAGAGGCTCGAGACTTGGGAACACAGAAAGTGTGCTCTGGGAGCTCATCACATCCACACCTTCATTTTTTTCATTTATTGATTTGGGAGAGAGACACACACACCATTTATTGTTCCACTTGTTTATGCATTTATTGGTTTCTTGTATGTACCCTGACCAAGGATCAAACCCACATCCATGGTGAATTGAGAGGACACTCTAACCAACTGAGCTACCTGGCCAGGGCCAAACCTTCATTTGACAAAGAGTAAAAAATCTGAAGCCCCAGGTGTTTCAATGACCTGGTCAAAGGCACCGGCATGTTAGAGAAAGAGGCCAGCTCGCTCCTGATTCCTGTCCCAGTCCTCTTTCCGCTGTGCCACACGGCCTGCTTTCTTAAGGCCTCCGTGAAAAAAAAATGAGACCGATTCCCCTAAAACAGCTGGGCAACTTGGAGCAAACTGTCAGACTTCTTCCTCAGCGTAGCACAAATTTTAACAGGTGGTACCGAGAATAGTTTCTTTTCGTGTGTGAAAAATGGCATCCAATCAATCTCCCCACTGCCAGTAGGGGCTGCCTGCTGTTGCTGCCTCTCATTGGCCAGTCTGCCTTCTTTTCCTGTGGAAATAAAATATAAGGGCAGGAGAAAGGACATATTTGGTAATGTTACGCTCTTCAGCTTCCTGGTCAGGGCTGTCTCAGCTGCAAAATGTCAAGGGAAAAAATATCCCTCCAACTTGGAATGAATTCCAGACAGACCCTGATGCCTGCAAATTTGTCAGAGGGAGCCAAGTCCAGGAAAGCAGAACATGAAGAAGGTTCATTATTCGACTTCAAGAGACGCTCAAATAATCAGACACTCTGGTATTTATGATTTTCCCCATTTCAGATGGTCTGCAGTTCACAACATTCCCCTCCCTTTACCGCTGATTCTGAGCTTCCTTTTAAATTAAACCTCAACAGTTATAAAAAGACTTTCACATTGCTTGGAACCACAACCACTACTGGGAGACACTGTTCACACAGGGCTGTTTGGGGCTGGAGAAGGGCTGTTCTTTTTGATTATTAGTCTGGGGAGGGCAGGCCAGGAAGTCAGACTCACTTCACCTTGACCATGCCGCAGTCCTCATCTAGGTAGGACATCTGTGCCAAGGCCTCCTGACACTCACAGTGTTTGATACGATGATCTTTACTAAAACAGTGGTCATTTTGTTCCATTGGCTTTCTTTTTTTTATTTTAGCTTTGATTTTCCTGGGGAAGGGAACCTGGAATAACCAGAAAGTTTATCCTTACACTCCCGGCATGTGAATATACCAGAACTGTTTGTAAGGCTGAGTTTTGGGGGATCTTAGTATTTTCCTGGCATATAGCACATTTTCTTTCTCTTGTAAAACCATTGCCACATGCTGGCAAAAAGGTAAGGAAACAGAACTTGTAATCCAAACCTCATTAAATTGCTACATAGACATTTTCCCTGCTACATTTTGCTCTTCATTTTTAAATGCTATGCTATTTGTTTGCGCTTGGTCTCCCTGAATCCTTATTAGGGCTCTAATAGGCACGAAGTCATCCCAATCTCAGTTTCAGCAGCCGGTGGAAGTGTGCACAGGAGGAATGGGATGTTCGGTTTTAACATGTGGTCTCAATGCATAAGGTTCTCCTTTCTTCTTCTCTCTCCCTCTTTTTTTTTTAACTGTCCAGAATCTCTACTCTGGTTTTGCTCCTCAACAGTCAAAGGTCTGTGAAGCTTCCATGGTGATCAAACTGTTAGGTCATAAACATTAGACTGTGGCATCACTGAATGAGTCAGTTGGGAGGAAGCTGTGCTGCAAATACAGCAGGGTGCCTCTGTTGACAGACGGTTGCCTTCTTAATCATGGCCACAGGGGTACCCCCCCACCCCCACCGCTTGTCTGGGCATTGATTCACAAACCGGGACTGCTCCAGAGGAGGCTGGGGAAGCCCATCCTGAGGGAATACCACTTCTTCCTCCTCCAGGCCTCTTCCAGGACACCCACATAACCAAGAGGGAAAGGAAAGTGAGCAAGAGAGCTCTTTCTGGTGACTTGGTGAGTGCCAGCAAAGTAAACCAGCTTTCATTTTCTTTTAAAAATCCTACATGGCTCCTTCTTAAACAGCTTATGTTGTTAGCTTGTCTGTTTCTCAGCGCATTCATTAGAGAAAGGGATACTGTTCCATTTCATCTGCCTTGTCCATAAAATGGGCATCATAAGAGCCCACCCTTGAGAAAGCAGGAGGTAGGTCTAGACTACATCATTAGACTCCCTTCCATCAATTTTTTTGTGTCTCTCTTAAGCACTGGTACCTCTGGAAAGAGTTCCCTTCTACTACATTTATGAGCACCATTCCCTGAGCCCATATTTCACTTCGGAAGAATTTGTTTAAGATTTCAAAATTTGCAGTTTCAGAGAGCACTATGTCAAGAGCTGCGGCTGTGCACTAGGCTGCTAGGAGATCGGTCATAGAAAGAAACAATGCCCTTCCCTGTGTCCACTATCAAGAGCTACTCAGTATTTCTGCCAGCCTGTTAGCCTTTATCTTCCAGTCATTTTAGACCTGAAAGAGCACATTCCATCAGGAGGTCAGCCTCTATCATTTCACTGGAATGCACTGTAAGGCCGCAGTAACTCCGGTACAAACAAATTTACCGTGGCTCAGATTCTTAAGAGATAGCACTTGAATGGTCTGCCCCCAATGTATTCTCTCTCTGCTCAGGATAGAATACATGAAAATAAGCTGCAAATCCAGCTGGGAGACTCAGGCCAGACATAAGGAAGATCTTCTGGCATTGAGGCTACAGAAGAAGTTGTCAAGTTGGCCCCTTGGGGAGAATCTTTAAGATTAGCCTGGAAGAGCATATTTGAATGGTTCTGACGGGAGAGGAGGGACAAGGTTATATGATTTCCAAGGCTTTCATCAAGGCACAAGATTCTCCAAGTTGTTGAAAAGTGACTCCATGCATTACTCACTGCTATTAAGATTGTTATTTATGATCAGGCTACTTTTACAAAACAAAGTCAGATTCTCCTGGTTGGAAGATAACTGAGGAGTTTTTCATTCCATTGCTCTTATTTCACTGCTAAGAAAACCTCGGCACAGAGAGGGTCCCTGAGAGCCAGTGGGAGAGCTGGGCCCACGACACGGACCTCCCCAGCTCCCTGCACTGTGGATTGACTACACCCTATTTTTACTAATCGTAGAAATCTAGTTAAGATGTAGCTCCATTTTATGAGAATTTTGTTTATTTCGTGAGCAGTGCTGAGACAGAAACATGAGAATCCCTGGGAAATGTGTGGCTAAATAGTACAGTTTAGGAGGATAGTTCAGGCAAAGCACAAAAGAGGAAATGCTGTTTAGATGAGCTCATTTCTACTTACCAAAAAAATTTAAAAATTAAATTCAAGATCCAACAACTTTTTCCTTCACTTAGCCCAACACCAGAGGCTTACACAGAAACTCCCCAAACAAATCTGTTTCATATATTTCTTCTCCTCAAATTCAGGAATTTCTTTGATATCTAATCTTGAGTTTATTAACTTCCCTTAGAAAAAGTTCTATTTCATCTCTCCAAATGCAAAATTGTACCTAATTTTACTTCTCCCTCTTTGTATAATCCTTTAAGTGGATAATGCTGCCTGGTCTTAGAAGACATTCAACAACTTTAATTTTTAAATTATAATTCCTTCCTTCCTTCCTTCCTTCCTTCCTTCCTTCCTTCCTTCCTTCCTTCCTTCCTTCCTTTCCTTCCCTTCCCTTCCCTTCCTTTCCCTTCCCTTCCCTTTACTTTCTTTTCATTTCATTTCCTCCCCCCACCCCCAATCCCTTCCTCCCTTTCTTTTTTGTCTTGGAAGGTAATTTGTCCATTTCACATAGAAATCCAGTTGTAATTCCTGTTTTCTTCATGGAAGTTGCGTTAGAAGGGCTTCCTCAACCCTGCTGTAGATCACAAGTGGTCATGCCTCACAGATCACTTTCTTATGAATGAACTTAGAAGCCAGCATTTTTAATACATAGGAAGTAAAATAATTGTATTAAATAACAAAATTCTCACCTAAAGCTGATATTAATATTACATCTCTTCTCTTACCTATTTTAGTGTTTTTCAGGTTTTTTTCATGGGCATCTAACATAATCATATTTCTAGTGGAATCACAGCCAGTCTGAGTAGGCAGTTTCTTCACTGGTTTGGTTTAAGGGGCTCCAAAAGCCATTTGTACCCCAAATATTCTTTTTTGCTGATCAGTTGACAACTGAAATTCTAAGTAATGGAATCCATTGGTCAGGTTAAGGCATCGTCCCCAGAAAACTGGCCTCTGGCAGTGTCAAAAGCATTAACCCACGAGTTCATTCGCTTTATATCCTCGATCTCAGCTTTAGAAAAAGAGGAACTACATTGTGATAGTAAATACAAATGGTCTAGACTGATTGTGCTGGGAAAAAAGTCCAGCTTGGACAACAGCTATGGGAGATTAAGATGAGATAAGGGAGGGAACCAAAGACACCATTACTGAACCATAGTTTTCTCTTAACCTGTTTTCAGAGACTTTATAGCATTTGTTCCTCAGCATCCTTAATACATTTTTACCTATTTCTCAAAAATCTTTACTACCACTATTGATTTGATTATTCAGATTGAGTCAGTGTATAGGTAAAATGGTATGAAATGAAAGTTTGCTGGGTCCAGAAGTTTCTTCTGGAATACATGCATAAGAGTAAATAAAATTTTTACAGGGCAAAATAAGAGAGTTAATAGTAAAATTTTGCAGTGGCTATGTGTCAAAGGAGACAAGCAAAGGGTGGAATATAAAAGGAGAGGAAACTTAGGTCATTTTTTAGGTTAAAAAATAGTTGGGGTAATGAGAGGACTGGAAACACCAGAGTACAACTAAACACACATTTTAATTCCAGAGATGGCCTCTTAGTAAACAAGTCTCACTTCAGCCCCGTTTAGAAACCACTGTGGCCTTGCTTTCATCGCTGTTCTTTTCAGATAAAGCAAGGAAAGGCGTTTCCATATCTAAGCACTTTTAACCTTGTGTGTGTGTATGTGTGGGTGTGTTGAAGTTGACTTTGGAAGACACAAATAAACCCTGTGCTACACATTATATTTCTAGTGTTCCCTTGGATCATTGCCAGCTATAGCTGGCTGTTTATATCAACATATCAAAGAAATTCTAGTGATAGGCAACCACTATTTTCCAGAAAATGGAGGTTTTTTGGGGAAAGGCTTCTTTCTGGGAACAAAATCCCAGGTTGGGTTCTAGGTGGTTAAACCCCAGCAATTTCAGTGTGGAATGGTGTTGGGAACATGGAGGTGGGTTGGCAGAATTTCAACCCACCATGATAGAAATAAAACTGTCATGGCTCTCCTATCCCAATATAGAAAGCTAGATATCACCAACACGGGTCATCAAGCAAATAGAAGCAAGAGTCTCAACAGTTAAATTTTACTTCTAAATTGTGGCATTTGTACAAAAGAGCTTTAATAATTATTTTGACATCAAAATTTGAACACTTGCAAAACACAGTCATTGAAGAAATACTTATATTGCTCATGAATTAGTGGTTCATTTACTCAGCAAATGCTGTTTGTAATTACTCTGTACCCACTGCATTGTAGTAGTCAGTGTTCTCAGAAAAACAGAACTAACAGGATGTCTGTGTGTGCATGTGCTATGAGGGAGGGAGGGAGGGAGAGACAGAGAGAGAGAGAGAGAGAGATTTAAATAAATCGGTTCACATGATATTATTATGGAAGCTTGGCAAGTCTAAAACCTACAGGGTAGGGTGGCAGGCTAGAGATCCACAGAAGAGATACAGTTCAAGTTTAAAGGAGGTCTGCGCTCAGCACGGGAGATCAGTCTTTTTCTACTAAGGCTTTCAATTGATTGGATGAGGCCTGCCTATATCATGGATGGTAATTTGCTTTACTCAAAGTCTGATGATTTAAATGTTAATCTCATTTTGAAAATGCCTTCACACAAACATCTATAATAATGTGTGACCTAATATCTGGGTACCATGGCCTAGCCAAATTGGCAGATAAAATTAACTGTCACATAAGTTCTAAGCACACTTCTAAGCACTGTGAACACAAACATCTCAGAACTTGCAGGTTAGTGGCACCGAGAAGCTTGAGACACGTTGCTACTTACTTAAAAAAATACCTAAAGTTAAATCAATTGATAGCATTCTTGCTTTTATCCAATGATGATGATAATGAGGAGGAGGAGGAGGACGAGGAGGAATAAGAAACATCTTCTGGGATTACCAAGGCTGAGAAACCTAATGCAAACTAGTCACTGTAAAGAGAGAGATGATTGAATGATGGCAATTCTGGGGTCATAAGAATCTTTCTGAAGAATAAAGCATCCTTTTCTTTATCCTATGACGAGAAGACACTTTTCCTGACATTTAGACAATTCTGCAGTACATCTCTTAGCAGAACCAGACTGTCAGGCTCATGATAAAACAGTAGATTGGCTGCAATACCGAAGACATACAAGAAAGTTTCATGGCTTGCTGTTTGTTTACGTGCAAGGGAAATACCTGAAAGCCTGAGGTGTAGGTTACACATACTTGGGCTGTTCTTACAGGAAAACCTTGGCTTGCCCTGAACCTTCTAACTTTTACCAAAGGGCATTTTGCACACTTCCTATGTCCATCTGTGGAGCACAGAAAATTTCTATTATTTATTTATTTATTTATTTATCTATTTTCCTATAGCTTCATTGTTTTCCACGTCCCTACACCTATTTTCAAGTGCTAAGTGAAGTCACTCTTTATCCTGGGGGGGAAATGACAGACAAGAGATGGCAGCAGTGGAATTTCCTCTGGACGTGAGAGCAGAAATACCTCTAAAAATAAATTGTGGCCACGCATAGGTGGCTTCTTCAGAGGTGACTTGGTGACTTCACAAGAGAGGCCCTACTCCACCCACTTGGGATGAGCATGACCGGCTGCCATCCTCCTCTGGGGCCTACAGTTATGGTACAAAGATGACGGTGCATCTCTGAAAGCAAACTTTGTCCAGGTGTCTCAAATGCACACTATGACCTTTACAGATTACCTCCACTGGGAGAGTAAATAATGGAAAAAATCATAGATTGTCTCTGGAGAAATACATGGAAGACCTGGTAACATTGTTTCTTCTGGGGTGGGGAGCTGGAACTCTGAATAAATCAGGGCGGAAGCTTATTTCTCATCATGCCTTCCTTTGCACTATTGAAAATCAGCAAACTTACCATATGCATATATTGCCTCCTTAAAATTAGCCACCCACCCAGCTGCTTAACTAAATTGATAAGATACAATATTATAAAAGCCAAATAACTGGAAACACTTGTACCCTCTCTTCCCAATTAGCCAACTTTGATTTAACTCTTAAATCAAGTATTCTTTTTTTTTCTCCCCCAGAGATATTCTCTGCTGAGTAACCTCCTGCTCTTCCTAGAATATTCCAGGCCCATTACTGACTCAGGTTCTTGGCAAATACAATGTCCAACACCTAGAAAAATCACATCTTCATTATCCGTATGGCTCATTCCTTTCTCTCTTTAAATCTTCACTCAAATACTACATTCTAAAGAGGGCTTTGACAATCCCTTGACAATCCTGTTTAAAATTGCAAGCTTCTACCCTAGAATTCCCTTTTCAGAGCTCCATGAGAATTGGGAGTTGTCTGTTTTGTTTACTGCCTTTCTTCAGCATCTACATACTGCCTGGCAATCATCAGTTGTCACAAAATAACTGTTAAATAAAATCAGAAGGAGAATAAAGGTGTTTTAGTTTCCAGGTGTTATGCTTGATTGATATTAATGAGTGATTCAGGATTGGCACATCTAGTTTTTAATTCTAGTAATGGTTTTGAAGTTTTTTGAAAACATTCTTTGATGTACATTTTGAAGATAAACTCAAGAATAACCTTTCATTATTGCAAGGTAAAGTGTATTTTTTCTTTTGTTACTTCACAAGCCTTTGCCTAGCTAATATCCTCAACTTTGTTAACGGTATTTTACAACCTTAATTATTAAGATATTTATTGTTTGTTTACAGATTTTTAAGTTCTGAGAATATTTTGGACAAATCATTCTCTTTGAACAAATATACTATACATTTAGATGTATTTATGTTTACAGGCTTTTAACACTCACCACCTGAAACAGTCAGGTTTAATCAATTATAGCAGTCAACTTACTACTTCAACCAGGAGAAGATTTAGAATAGGGAAGTAAGAGCTGAAAAAAAAGTCCACTGGAGCAGTGAGGGCCAGGGCAAACCTCTGTGACCTTTGTGGAACTCAGGACGTTGCTAGAGTCTACAAGAAACTATCCCATTGCTCCCTGCCTCAGCCTCAGCCTCAGCCAGCGGCACTGGGGCTAGCTATTTGCAGACAGCTTCCCAGAAGCTGTTGTGAAATCTGCTGTCTGCTGTCTGTCCCAGTCCCCACGTCACCCACCTGTTCCAGAGAGACAATAATGACTTCTACGTCTCCTCTTTCTGTGGAATTAATCTTTCCCAATGAGCTCAGAGATTCAAATGAACAAAGGATTACCATTATCAACACCTCCCACCACGAGGTCCGTTGATAGATTTCCATAAGCCTCAAACCTAAAATAAATAGAAGAGGAAAAGATGAGTAAATTTTTCATCAGAATTTCATACAGATATTTCCTCATCCCATTTTAATTTTCTTCCTTTTTCTTTTCTTTTCTTTTCTTTCTTTCTTTTTTTTTTTTTTTTGCTTTTGAGCCAAGAGTGTTTGCTAGTTTGTTATGGAGGTCATTGCTGCTAAATTCTACTCATATGCGCATTCTATAGGTAAATCCCAGTGATGGGATTTACAGTCCCAGAATGTACAATGCATTCTTCTCCCTAGTCCTTAATAACCGTGGCATAATGATCGAGACTGTCTGTAACGAGTCCCAAGACAGGAAATATCCAGGGGGAAATCCATAAGCTACCCCACATAATCCACCTAATATGCTGTATAATAGTTTCAGTAGTTTAAGAAAATTAGCAACTACTGTTATTTTAAATGAATAAGTTCCTATTATTTGGTTATAATTCCTTCCCCTAACAATGTTACTTAGTCTGTAACATGAGAAATACAGTAGCGCTCATTTCATAGGATTGCTGTGAGGATTTAATGAGATTGTGTACACACGTGTGTGTGTGTGTGTGTGTGTGCGCGCGTGTGTGTGTGTACAGAGAGAGAAAGAGAGAGAGGGAGAGAGAGTTTGGAATAATATAATTCCTGCGCTACTGTAAACTTATAATAAAAGATAGCTGCTATTATCATCAGCATAATATCATCATTATCAATATTATTGCTCTTTTCCAAAAAAACTCACAGGTTCATGTGGTACATTGCTTTGTTGGACCTAATTCTTTATTTGTTCCTGCACCTACACCTTTGTCACGGTCTCTTCATGGACAGAGGGTGGTTCCTCCCTTCTTGAATTTGGACTTGGCCACATGACTTGTTTGAGTCAAGAGCATATGAGCAGAAGTGACAACGTGCCTGTTCTGTTGCAAGTCTCGGCATGAAGAGCCCTGCATTTCCACTTGCACCCTTGTGCTTCTGCCATTGCTTCCTTCCGGGTTGCTCCTGCCCCTTCAGCCTGGGCCTCAGAATGAATGATCACACGTAGGCCAGGGTTACCTTGGTCAACCCACAGAACTGCAGTAAGAAACGAAGCCATCCAGCCAAGCCTGGCCTAGATCATCTGAACCCAATCCTGCTCACATAAGTGTAAGCAATAATAAATGATTGTTTAAGGACCCGGAGTGTGGGGTGGTTTGTTATGCAGCACTAGTGAACTAATATGCTTCATTTCTGGTGTACCTGCACAGAAGACCTACCAGTGACGGAGCCCAGTGATGACACCTGATCTCTGGCCGAATTATATTACATTGTCTGCAAATACTGGCCATGGCTGTCTGTGAACCCTGCCTGGGGTAGTGCTGCAGGTACTGAGTGAGTGTGGGCAGAGGGAAGGACTGGTGCCAGTTTCTTCCTTGTTTTCTGCCATTTTCAAAAGCTGCCAGCTGGTGCAGCTGCGCCTTTTGGACAAAGATATGATATCCTGGGCATTAGCCTAAGCAGTACCACACGTGCAAAGAGCCACAGCTGCTATTTGTTGTGTTCCTTGCTGTTCTTGGCTCTGCTGCGATGCCTAGGGTGGCATAGATTTCTACACATGGACTGTGGCTTTCCAAGATTCATAGATAGAAGTTTGATCAATGCAGCCACTAATGATGATGACTGTGTATTGGGAAAATAGGTCAGATTCATTTTTAATAGTTTGGGTTTTTAAGAATTATGCTAATAATTTAATCCTATAAGATTTTAACATAACATCATATAGTTTGCCCTTCCAGGAAAGCATTGAAACCTCACCCATATTTTAAATATACCTACAATTTTTAAAAGGAGGGAACACTTATTCTTTACTTCCCTTTATACTAATATTTATGTTGGCATGCATGTAGATAAAATCCCATGAATTAATCACTCAAAATTTATAATTAGTTTCCATTTTTGAGTAAAAGGGTGGTTTGTTCTGCATGTGTTGTCTGGAATAATTAAAAATGATTACTAATTAGCACATGCAGTTGGTGAGTGTGATCCCTCTCTAATATTTCTGAGCTTGGCTTAAAACTTAAAAATAAGAAAATATGAATAAGTATGAGTCCAATGTATAGTCCATAGGATAGAGGTCATATTTCTAGTCTATTCAAAACTTAATCAAAAGTGGTTTTCTTTTTTAAAAATCGATGATATTTGCCAGTGCTATGGGGAGGGGAGAAGAAATAAAGAGAGGGAAACCATTAATATACATGGTCTAGCCAGAGTTCATAACTTAATAGAATGGAACATTGCCATCCTTCAAAACAATCTCAGTGACAATACAGACAAATACATATATAGCTTGTTTTTTCAGTCCTAGTTGCAAATTAAACACTTAGGGAGCCTTTCAAAAGTATCAATGCCAAGCCCTATGCAAAGCTTCCTAATTCAGTTGGGCCTGCGGGAGAATCAAGGGCCGCATGTGCTATGGAAGCTCCCTATGTGATTCTAATACTTAGAGGCAGACCCACTAGTACGTGGTATTTTGAAATCTTAATTCAAAAAGGATGACGAAATGGGTACAGTGACTAATTTCAGACCTCTTTAGAGCAGGTTCATTGAGAATTTGAGCTTAAACATAAGTTTTTAAAGGAAAGAAGCATGGATTGACATAGGAAAGTGTGTTTCTTTTAAAATCAGTTCTTTGATTTGGGTTTTCTCAAGCTTTACCATTTCATTCAGAAAAAGTTAGATTAATTAATTTGTGAGATGATGATCTTTGCCTACTAATTTCTTCTCTCGGTGTTTCTAGTGGATGTCAATCTAGATCGCGTGTTCATATACGTCCTTTTTTCGTAGAACTGTGACTGCAGTCGGCAGTGTGCTGGAGCAGCTCCCAGTGGCTCGTAAAAGTTGATTGTGCGTGTCTCTTCCCAACTCTGTATTCAGGGATGTTGAGTAGGTACATTGAAATTAGCTGTGATAACAGTGTTTACACCATGGAAATTGTCCAGTGTTAAGAATCAGATATTCTCTCACCCTAGAGGTGATAATTAAAAACATTTAATAGTACACAAATGACTCCAGTGGAAGAGAATTATATCACATTAAGTTGATATTTTAGTTCTTCATCTCAGGTATCTTAAAACTATGTCTCATTTTTTAAGTACCCACTAATCTGGTGAAAATTACATCTACATTTTACAAAAGTGCCTCTTCTGTACTTTTTATTTCCTCTTGAATTCCTTTCCTCATTCTACCCTTTCTACCCCAAACCAGAAATCCCCACACATTCTATGCTGACAGGAGTTTTACTTATGTTAGCTTAAGAATGACTTTGTTTTCCCATGCTGGCCTCCGCACCACCCCATACCACAGTTCGAAGCTTTTTAAGCTCCACAGCAGCCCTTTTTTAGTTTGAAGAGGAAAGATAACCAAGAAAATAAATTAGGAGTCTTATGACTGACCCTATTTTTTTTTGTTATTCAAGGAAACCCAAAATGAAGCAAAATAACCAATGTTTGCCAAGGAAAACATTTTCAACCATTTCAATTACTGTTTTAATTGGCTGGGTCTGGCTGCCAGATTATCCTCTAATCTCTACAAGAATGCTGTTTGGGAAGAGCTGAAATATGCCCTGCATGGAAGCCACATTCATCCCTTCATCACATTCTAGTTGGAATAACTTTCTCAGCATACTGGAATCTTATTAGAGTGAAATTGGCAGTTCCTGGAAGAACATAATCCATAAATCATATAAAAGCCTAATTCACTTTTTCACTTGAAAAAGTCTGAAAAGTATTGTGTGCCTGAACCCAAAATAAAGAAAAATGCTGATGATAAGACATTTGTGTAACGAATACTTCCAGACAATGTGCAGGAATGTGTGTGTGTGCGCGCACGTGTGCGCGCATGGCGGTGCATGTGCATTAAGTAACACAACAACAGAAGAAGCAAGTGCAGTTATTGGGATGATTTCATGAGTGCATGTTGGGGCGTGGGATGCGTTTTATGAAGATGACTACTGAGAAATAGCCCCAGCTGCTTAGCTGCTTATCAGACTTGCAGGTCTAGAGACAGGAAAAGGCCTTTCTTTATTGTTTGTTTTAATTGAGTCTTGAAAAGATTGATGTGAATACTAGTTTATTTTATCTTCAAATTGCTCTTTTCAAAGTGCTCCCATTCAAGTGGAATGAGAACTACTGGGTGCAAATTTTTAAAAAAGTTATTTGTAGTCAGATTACACAGATAGACTCCAGAAAATGCACAAAAAAATGTGTGGCTGCAACAACCAGTTGGGTTTTTACCCTAGCCTAGTCCCTGCAATACATTTGGGCTGTTGGCACTATATTCAAATTATAAAATGTAACATAAAAGGCTGTTTAACCTCTGTCTCATATGTTGTGACAAGGCCACCATGAAGGAACGAGCCATGAAAGGTCCATGCAAATGCGTTCCAGGGGTGACCTCTGCGTTGTGCATCACGCACCCCCTGGAGCCTTGCTACTCACACTATGGGCCCCTGAGGAGCAGCAGTAGCAGCAGCAGCAGCAGCTGCTCCTGAGAACTTGCCAGAAATGCAGGCTCTTAGGACCATTCAGACCAACTGGATCAAAGTCTGCATTTTAATAAGATTGCCTGATGAGTCATTTGAGCATAAAGTTTGATAAACATGGGTTTAGATTATCCTGATTATCTGTCTAAGAGTGAAAGCAAGTGGGTGAATTTATTCAGTGTCTATCGAGAATGCTATGGACACTACAGTATTTGCTGAAATTCTGATCAGTGCGTCTAATAGCTCTAAGTGTAAGATAAAACCAGGGCTCTATTTGTGGTGTTTCAGCAAGTATTAAAAATATCATCCATTGCCAAGATTATTAAACCCACTGTATATGTGCTTCAAGATCCCAACAAGTGTGCAGTTGTAGCCAGAAGTTTTGTTGTGGTTGCTCAGAGTAAATACTTCTCTAAGGACCTACTCTGTGTTGTCATCAAGGATGTGGAAAAGTTTCTTCATACTTAACATGACTGAGTGACTGGAACTTTGCATTTATATTTTTAGATCATTTATACTGATTCAGTGCATTTATATTTTTGGATCGGCTTCTCCATAGGAGTCTGCAGCAGAGAAAGAAGTAGCTTGAAAGGTCTGGTCTCCATCATTCAATTCCACAATGGTACTATTACATCAAAAATGACAAATGTAATGAATCTTTAGATCTGAAGTTATTGAGAGAGAGAAATGGGGAGATGGGGAGAGAGAGAAAGGGGTATAGAGTTCTCATACTCTGAGAATAAAACAGGGGGGGAGGGGGGAGAGAGAGAGAGAGAGAGAGAGAGAGAGAGAGAGAGAGAGAGAGAGAAGGAAGTAAAATCCTCCACCTGAAAGTTGTCTTAAGGGTTGCTCCTCCTTGGACTCCATCAGTTGTGCTATTACTACAGTTGCAGTCTGAGTACAAATTAACACATTTTTGTTTACCAAAACCGTTCTAAGTGCCTGAAAAGTGAGACCGATCAATTAAAGCAAGACTTCTCAAAGCACAAGAACTCTGTAGCCTCCTGTTCCCACATTACAACACTTTGGTTCCTAAGAGCCATGGCACATGTAGAGCCAAATACAGGTCTTTACATAGTCCTCTCCTGAATCCCTGTCTTCTTACTTATCTTAGTGACGTTTCAGGAACCTCTGGAAGGAAATGAACCACCAACCACCATCATTTCTCCCCCTCCCAGATAAAGCAACTTGGAGGTAGTTCCCAGATTTCCCACCTCTGGATCTCTCCCCTGAGCTCTCCAGAGCCAAGGTGTCCTGCTTACACAAAAGCTCCCCCACTCACGGATGCCCCCTCCACCCTCAGAGAAGATCCTCCCAAAGGCCCAGGAACCCGAGTCCTGTAGATCTAGCAGTTAGGGACACAGAACCCCAGCAGCCAATCCCATGTTTGTGTTCCAGCTTAGGAGCTTGGCAGCTCTGGGCAAGATAGTTCTTCTGAGTTTCCAAATCTATAAGAAAACACCTATTTCAGAAGGCATCATGAATATTCAACACAAGAGCACAACTTAAGTGCTTGGGAAATGGTTACAAGAAATAGTAACTCTTTTTCTCCCACTCTACCTCCAAGTTCCTTTGCACTCTTCTCTACCTCTCTTTCAGTCTGCTCCTCTGTCTCTCTCTCCCCCCACACTCCTTTCCCTCTCCCCTCTCACCTTCACCATTCTTCATGCTCAAGCCATAAAAACTCACAAATATCACAAGCCGAAATTACACTCAGACCCAAAGAATCTCAGAAGCCCCAAAGCCATTATGTCCACAGGGGCTGTCAACCATTTCTTACCTCAGACCTGAGTGGAATTTTATTATACCTCCTGTACCTCCTGACTTCTTTTCCATCCCACACAGAGATTTTTCCTGGAGTGGAATCATGAGACCAAAACTTTCACAACAGTGCCGGGACCTCTTAGCAACCAGAATTCCAGCTGCAAGCCCTATAGTCCCCAGGGTTCACCTGCTGCCCAAGAACAGGTTGGTGTCCTCTTGGAGAGGAGCACTTTATAGCTTCCTGTCCTGGCACTGACTTGTTTGAATGAACTGCCATAACAGAGTTTGGTACAAAAAAGCCTTAGAATACTGTGTTGGTGAATGAGTTAATTCTTATAATATCAATGAAAGTGCTTTAAAATTTCTCTCTGTGGTCATTTCTCCCACTGGCTTGCATCTGATGGACTTTGTAGAAGGGAACAGAGTTTCAGCAAGCTGCTCTGAAATTGTACATCACCAGCAGCCTCTGATGAACGGGCGGGAGTCACAGCTGCTGATGGAACATTGACAACTGTGAAGATTCTAAATCATTGAAGCGCCCGACAAAAGAGCGTTTGTAGATGACCTGAAAATTCACATAGGCCCATGAGAGTATGTTGGGCAAATCCATGTTGTTCCTTGGTATATCACTGAGAAGTTTATGAGCTACTTTTTTTGCAGTAAGAAATAGCACAGAATTCAGTTTCAGACTGAAGTGGCTTATGAGGCCTCTGGTCATGAAAAATGTAGATAGTGCCACATTTCACCCTGACCTAGGTGTGTAATGGAAGATGCACCACGATCCTTCATTGAAAATAAACTCTACTGAATCTTTGGGCAGAATGCAAAAGTATCAACAGACATTTTACCATGGTTAATGTACATTTCTTGACAAGGCAAGTATTTTTCTTGAGCCATCAAGACTGCTGAAGAAGAAACCTCTGTCATACATGCCACATGATATTTGATTGTTGAGGAGGAATAGGGGAGGTCTTCAGGAAGGATGAGAAGACTTTGGGGGTGAGCACCATGGGCATATTGCTGTTTGGAGTGGAACCTTTGTTGCCTTCCACTTATGTGCTCAGTGAAGTAGAATGTGGTTAGTCACATGGTTTTAGCCAAATTATATTGTCCATGGGAATCAGCTTCTTTGGCTTATAACTGAGACCTTAAATACCATTTTATAAACACTGAAAAATAAGTTGCTCTCTAGATAAATGTTAGGAATTTGGGGATTCTAATTAATGCCTTACATTGATATAGATCTTACAGATTTCATGCTTTGAAAAAATACTATTTCATAACCCGACAACGGCAGCCAATAGAGGAAAGTCAAAGAAAGATTCACATGCAGTGAGTAGTGTTCCCACAGCAGGAAATAATTATGGTCAGCAATGTGGGAGTAGAATCATCCCAAAGTTAGCTGACTACAGTGGATTAAGTTCACATCTGGCTAATAGACACTGTCCAAAAATGATTCTGGGAACGCAGGGAGACGTTTGACAGCGCTGCGATTTTATTCTGCCTTTGTGAGCATCAGCTGACAGTGCTGCATTGACACCTTCATTATGACATCATTTTATGGACAAACAATTTGTGGACCAAGAGATCTGAGAATCCCTGGAGTGAAGGGAAGTGTCACAGACATTCATGGTCTTGGATGCTCAGTGAGTAAACTCTGGTTTTTAAGCAGTTCCTCGGGCCTGAGAAATAGTTGGTCATGACCCAGGCCTCCAGCCTCCAGCCTGAGCTCTCTCTGGGTAGAGTTGGAGACGTCTGCTAATCCCATACTGGCCCTGCACGTCTCTAACATGGCAACAGATGCTCCTGAACTGCACTCTCTAAAGAAGAATGTGTGAGGAACCTGAAGGCAAAGGTACTGATGCCCCATTTCAATGGTTCCAATTAACGCAATGCCCTGACGTAGCATTGGCATGCATGAGGCATATGCATAACGTTGCTCTGAAAAAAAATAAATTCAGAAAATGTGTATGCCTACATGTATAACCCTTCATGATTATATTTTAAGCATTATATGGAAAGATACACTTTCAACTTAGTAGATGCAGATATAGTTATAGATTTAGATATATTAAATGTATGCATATACATATGCACATATAATACTCACATATAAATATATATAAAATTGTCCATCATGGACACCCAACCTACGTTCTCTATATTAACTCTCATAACTTGCTTGGGATTCTGGATGTTATCTAAACTGAGTTTATTTCCTCCTATCATGCCTTTATTTTGAATTCCCACTAATGCTCAGCCCAGCACCACTACCTCTCTGTACTTCTTTAAGACTACTGAAAAAATACAGCTACATTTCTCCGAAAGCTCTACCTTGACAATGACTCCATCCTCTGCTAGCTTTCGGTACTGTTTTTCCACCTGTTTTGCATTCCGTTCCATAAATTTAACTTACATTTAAGTGCATATGGGTGTGCACTTAAATGTAAGTGAAATTTTGAAAACAATCTTTGAGCTTTTATTGCAGGCAACTTTGCCTGTGAAAGACAAAACGGAACTGTATTTTTCACTCAGTTAAGTTGGCCTTTCTTTTTGAGACTCAATACAACAAACCAAAATGGTTTATGCATGCATGTAGAGTCAGGTAATGTAAGGGTTATGTACAGAAATGGCTGTATTTGCAAATTGATCTCCAGTGCCATAAGGCCTCTCTTTGGCAATCATACCTTGACCTTAAAATAAAAAAGATTGGTATCTTCTGTAGAAGACTTATAAGGATGATGCTTTTTGGCCTACTGAAATTATTCTAAATCCATTTCACTTTTGAGCTACATGATGCCCAGCTATACTGAACGTAAAGAAAATAGACAGGGGGAGGGCAAGAAAGAATAGTGTGGGAAATGTAGAAGCTAAAGAACTTATGACACATGGACATGAACTAAAGGGGGAGAATGTGGGTGGGAGGGGGTGTGCAGGGTGGAGGGGAATGAAGGGGGGAAATGGGACAACTGTAATAGCATAATCAATAAAATATATTAAAAAAGAAATGAATGGTACTCTCTTGATTTATGACATACCCCTAGTTCTAAGTAGACCTGTGGGGGAGAGACTATGCCCTGACGTGACTACCGCCTGAGCGCTGCCAGACTGCCAATTAGACCTGAGGCAGAACAGCGGGTGCTTCCCCTAGATTCTCCTCCAAGAGTCATTGTCCCAGCTCTCCCCTGTGCCCCACAGCATGCTGTCTGGTTTGCGCTGGCTCCTGAAACAGGCAGTCATCCTGCCCCTGGCAAGCATAATAGTCAGGCAAACATGATAGGTATTTCCCCTTATCTGGGTTGAGTCATATCCCAGTACCCCTATCCATCTTGCCCTGTCCTGTATAATCCCTATCACCTGCCGATTGCACAGAGGATACCCATGTCATCCTGCTGTTGCCTGGGACACACTTCATATGTAAATTCTCTTCATAAACTCTTAATGTAATGATAAGAGTTGTTAGCCTTTCCTCTGGTCTCCCAGCCCTGGGAAATTCTATGTAGCAGAACTGTTTCAACATCAAACACATTTAACTTATCAAACATAAGCAACACATGGTTTCTTTTGGCAGCTGCTAATTTGTACGTCTGCCTGTTCACAAGATGTATATTACTCCCTTAGGACCCAAGACCACATGAATAATGTGAATGTTACTGACTCCTAATAAAAAGTATTAAAACATTAAATAAAAATGAGAAAGAAAGCAGTTAATACTTACATTGCTAGTCAAAGCAATTCTATGCTGTTATAAAATACCAGTCTTAATTTAATATATATTTACTCAAAATTGGAAACATATTTCAGTACCAGGCAATGTACCATCTGAAGAACGTGGACTTTGGCATCAGACAGACCCAGATTCAAATTATGGTTTTGTCACTTGATAGCTGTGTACCACTGGCTGACATATTCAAAACAAACCACAGATTCTTTCTAGCAAAAGAAACCATCAAAAAAATGAAAGGAAACCCATCGTATGGGAGAACATATTTGCCAATGATACATCTGATAAGGAGTTAATTTCAAAATATATAAAGAATTTATACAACTCAACATCAGGAAGACAAACAATCCAATTTTAAAAAAATGGGCAAAGGACCTGAATAGACACTTCTCCAAAGAGGACATACAGATGGCCAAGAGACATGAAAAAATGCTCAATGTCATTAATAATCAGATAGCTGCAAATTAAAACCACAATATCACTTCACACTCACCAGAAGAGCTATCATTAATAAATCAACCAAACAAGTGCTAGCAAGGATGTGGTGAAAAGAAAACCCTTGTACACCGGCCTGTACTCAGACTGGTGCAGCCTCTATGGAAAACAGTATGGAGTTTCCTCAGAAAACTAAAAATGCATCTGCCTTTTGATCCAGTGATTCCGCTTCCAGGAATATATCCTAAGAATCCAGAAAAAAAATCAAAAGAATATATGCATCTCTATGTTCACAGCAGTGTTATCATCAATAGCCAACATCAGGAAACAACTCAGGTGCCCATCAGTAGATGAGTGGATAAAAAAGCTGTGGCACATTCACACAATGGAATACTACATGCTGTTAAAAAGAAGGAAATTTTGCCTTTTACAGCAGCATGGATAGACCCGGAGATTATTATGCTGAGTGAAATAAGCCAGTCAGAGAAAGACAAATACCCATATGATCTCACTTCTATGTGGAATCTAATGAACAAAATAAACTGATGCACAAAATAGAAACAGAGGCATGGACACACATGGAACACACTGACTATAGACCATTCAAGTTTCTCATTTTACTATAAAGTTATCTAAAAGAGATTGTATAGACCGTGGCAATATTAATTATCTGAGAAAATTTAGAAGTCAAAATATTACTAAAACCTATAATTCTGTACAGCTAGATATCTTCAAAATTTTGTGGAACCAACAGAAAGAATACAATTTAATATTGGACCACTATGCTTTAATTGCCTAGCTTTGAGTTAATTTTTGCATCTAAGAGAAAGACAACACAATATGTGTCTTTATCCCTTTATTTGGGATATTTTCTGTCCTCTGTACAAATAAGCCAGTTTGGTAGAGGGAGGAAAACACAATTCATGCTAGAAATTCCTGTATTTTAGAGAAATATTTTGGGACTGGGTCCTAGAAGAAGATCTGAAGCATAGTAATTTATTTTCAACTTTAATTGGCTATGTATGCCCTATCATTAAAAACTTACTTCCATGGGTTTTATTTTTTATGCTTTTAATGGATTTTTTTGTTTTATTTAGAATATTCACAATATTTGTAAAGCCAAACATTTAAACATAAAAAGAGACATGAAATTTTTATGTACTTTTACTAGGATGTTAATGAGCTTTAAAAAAAAATCTACTTTAAGGAAAATTCATAGGAAACAGGCAGATCTGTGTCACTTTGTGTGCATGTGTGCACACACGTGTGTGTTGTGTCTACCTGTTGTTTACACTTATTTGTGGTTCACATATTTTGTGGCTGAGTAATCCAAAATTTGTTCTCTCCATTCCAATGAAGAGTTGCATTCCAACTTCACTGCAGTGTGCAGTTCTTCTGAGTGGTTTGCTTTTTCTTGCATCTGAAAATAATTTAAGAGAAACAGAAACATAAAATTTGATTTGGTCTGGAAAAACTTTCTTTCATCTCTTTTTAAAATGTGACCAGCCATTTCTATATAAGGATAAAGTGTCAAAGACAAGCCAATCCAGGAAAAAATGTGAACCTTAAGACTTCCTCAAATTTGATATTTGGACAAACCAATCCCAAAATATCCAAGACTTATTCCTTGGCTCTGATAATTGCAACATCATAGGAATAGTTCTTTCCCATTATTGGCAGTTTTTTGCTTGTTCACACTTTGCCATTGAGGTTTCCTTCTTAAGATTCTTGAGAGAAAGACTGAGTTTAACTAGAATGAGCACTGTCCCTTAAAGTCACAAGAGATGCAAGTCAAAAGGATTTTATGTTCAGGCATCAGTGCAAAATATTTAAGCCTGGAGGACTTCACTGCAAAATTAGACAAAAATAGAACCCATTTTCTCAAGTATGGAACATCCAAATCAACAAAACCCCACCCAGATGCATTTACAAAAGTTTGAAAGTGCTATGTGTTTATTATAAAATTAAATAGAAAAGTAGTATCTAAAATTATATGATGTTACTAACTTACAACATTAGTACAGCAATTATTTCCTTTAAAACTAAAATAGAAAATCAAATAAAACACACCATCAAATTGTTGATAGTCATTATATTTTCTGTTTAAAGACTATGGGATTAAAATAAAAAGACTTTGCCACTTTTCTAAATGTATTGAATATGAGTATTTTGTGATTTTATTTATCTATTACTGATTTATATATTTAGATTTGAAGGGACATAGTTTTAAAGGAGAAGTTTCCAGGGACCTGAGTTATAACATGTTCTTTTTAAAAAATATATATTTTATTGATTATGCTATTACAGTTGTCCCATTTTTCCTCCTTCATTCCCTTCCACCCTGCACACCTCCTCCCACCCACATTCCCCCCCTTTAGTTCATGTCCATGTGTCATAAGTTCTTTAGCTTCTACATTTCCCACACTATCCTTGCCCTCCCCCTGTCTATTTTCTACCCACCATCTATGCTACTTATTCTCTGTACCTTTTCCCCTCTCTCCTCCTCCCACTCCCCTGTTGCTAACCCTCCATGTGATCTCCATTTCTGTGTTCCTGTTCCTGTTTTAGCTGTTTGCTTAGTTTGCTTTTGTTTTACGTGTGGTTATTAATACCTGTGAGTTTGCTGTCTTTTTATTGTTCATATTTTTTATCTTTTTATCATTTGTTAATGAAGGCTTCGTACTAGCATATTTATGATCCAAAAAATACTATTATCTGGGGATTATATCTCATTTCATGTCTTATTCTGGTGAGCCATAGAAAATATATTTTTTTCTTTCCTTATAGAGGGATCTGGATAGCTAATTAGAAATGCATTTGTATTTATAGATGTCACAAGTCACATATTTCACTTTGAAGTGACATTTCAGATGAAAGCATTTGCCTTGATGACTCTGCTTGACATGGAGAATAAACACCAATGTGTGGTACTGGCAGAACAATGAAAGCAAAGGTGAGTTAGGAACCTGGCTTTGTATGGGTTAAGTTCTCTCCACAAAGCACAGTATATATTGGATCTTGCTTTAAATCCTCAGGTTGTGGTAGGCATTTTATAACAGCAAATACCTTATGTGAAATCATTTACCAAATAACTGAGTATATTTTCTCTCAATTCAACTTTTTAACCACCATGTTCAGTCAATTTACTTCTAAAACAAAACCATGAAAATTTCCAGAATTTTTAATTCTAATGTATACCCTGAAATAATGAAAATTAATTCTAATTTTCAACCACTGTAATCTGATTTGCAATATGAACTGTAGGCTGTGCCTTTAATCCATTAAAATTGCATATTTTTCTATTTCTTACTCTCCGTCAACAGAAATATTTTCCCCTCTAATCAAAGGCTGATGCATTCTGGTACCTTCAAGCAGTACCTTCTGTGGATATGATTTCTTAGAAGTTTTTTGAAAAAATGTTATAAAATAGTCTACAGGAGACCGCAAACTTTCCCCTGCAACATAGTGCAAATTATACACAAGTCTCATGAACAGCCTACCTGTTTAAATTATCCAGTGGAGAGTTCTGACAGTGGTTTGTCTGTGGAATTCCAGCCTGTGCCATTTAAGGCAGGCCAATTGCCTTAGCTGTTTTAAGAGGACATTTGTCTTGACCACTCTGGTTGAAGTTTTTCAAGGATAAAGTAATTTTAAGCAATATCCTTAAAGATATTGGAAGTTATATGGAGTGGAAATAACAGTTGCCATATGGAAACCTGGCCATGTTCAAGTGGATATTAAAGGAGAGTCTGAAAGGCCATGGGCACGTCTCCATGGGTTCATACTGCTTATTTGAGATGATTAATATAGAGTTTATATTTTAGTTTCATGGGGCTAATGAAACAGTTTTAGATGGAAAAATATTGTTGCATCCTTGTATCTCATTGAAGTTTTAAATGTCTCTGTTACATATAGGTAGCTGATGGACCCAGCTTGGATAATGGGCTCAGCGCTTGATCCATTAGGAATATGCATCTTCAAAGTAACACTGGGGTGCTGTTCCGGATGAGTGGGAATGAG
>PVKU01000693.1:228310-416595 GCA_004027475.1 Anoura caudifer
TTCCCTTCCCTTCCCTTCCCTTCCCTTCCCTTCCCTTCCCTTCTCTTCCCCTCCCTTCCCTTCCCTTCCCTCTGCCTTTCTGCCATTTTCCCTTTCCCCCTCCTTCCTCACTCACTCCTTACTTCTCCTCTCCTCTCTCTACTGTGAGGGCCACACTGTCATGCCAAAAGACAATATTGAACTCACAGGCCCAGTTCAAGTTAACAATTAAGACTCAAAATCATATTAACCAAATATTTATTTATCATAGTTTTGTCCATTTTTGCAGCTTGCTACAAAGTTATTTGGACATCTTGATCAAGCTATTCTTATCATAAAATAGTAATTTCTCTTTCAAATTTTAAAATCAAATAAATTTTTCAATATCAAGTATTCTTCCAGATATGTTTTTTAAAACTCTTTAACCTGTTATAATAAAGCAATAATAAAGCAACTATAGAAATTGGGAAATGGTTTGTTTCTTCTTGTGTTCAGGGTAACTTTTTGATATTGCTTGAAGATATATTCCTGCTATTACAATTGGTCCAAATTTACATAATGACATTAAATATCTGTATTTTAAAATGTTCCCCCCAAATCCCACACATTTTGTGTTCTCCAGGTGACAAGCAAGAACTTTTGTGAAGTGGCACAAAGCTTTTCCCAAAGATTGCTGTTAAGATTGGTGTTAAGAGACGGGTTTTTCCTCACCCACCATTCAGTTCCTTAAAAATTTCACAAATGAAATATGTTGCTTTTCTCTTATTTTATTCTAAAAACCATTGCCTAAAAGGTGAGATGATAATGTACATCTTGTATATGGGCTGAATTTATCATATTATTGTGCTATGCATGCAAGGCAGTGGGGTCTCGTCTAAGAGCAGGCATCACTGACCTACTAGAGTCCTTCTGAAGACAACAGAAAATCTTGGCTGCAGTTAAGACAATTGACATCATTTACACCCAAGCACATGTATTTGTGTGTGTGTGTATTATTTTATACCCAAAATGTAAAGTCACGTGGGTGCTGATTTCAAATTATCTCTTTAAAATGAAAATGACTATAGAAAGAGGTAAAAGTTCAACCAAAATGGTCAGTAAGAGGAGAACTTCACTTCAGCGAAGAACAAGTAGGCATACTTTTTCTTATTCCTCTTGCTCTGGACAACTAAAATCTTGCTACTACATACAAAACAAGAGAAGACTCTGAAACTTGGGAGAAGAAGGTAGACTGACTACGGACCTCAGGACCCAAGAAATAACCCAGTGGTGAATTCCTGTATTCTCTTTTTGTTTCATAGGTCCCAGATTTGGAGCCAAAGAAACTGTCAACCCAGAAATACAAATGGGTATAGACCAAAACAGCCCCAACAAAAGCCTGTTTTTCTTAGCTAAAGGACCAAGAACAGGATAGTCGAGAAGGGCAGAAAATTTTTAAACAGCAACTGCTCTGCTTTAGCCAAACACCACGGGAAAATTGTGGCCCCAATCTCACCTATGCTGGCAAAGCCTGAAAGGAGAGTCCAGACTTCCACCCCCTCCAGGCCATGAGGAGTGTCCTGTAACACTGGGGTGTTGTCAAAGGAAGTCCAGTGGAGTGTTGGGACTTTGAACACCCAGCAGTGGTAACGAGGCTGTCCCTCACCCTGTGGTGCCCTGTGGGGAGCAGTACAATGCACTCTGTCTCCACCAGCCGTGGTGGTGTCACAAGATGCCTACTGGGACTCTGAGTTTTCACCCACACCAAGCAGCAACGAGGAGCCCCATCTCTTTTCACAAGGCAATGGAGGCTGGGAGCGTAACCAGAAACCCATCTAGCAGCAATGGGGTGGTGCCCACATTTCACCTGCCAGAGTGATATCAGAGGGAGCTGAAATTGAAGCAAATAAAATTACCAGGGACACTACATATTGTTAAATGGCCAACCCACCAAGAAGACATAGCAATCCTACATGTATATGCACCGAAACCCAGAGCAACAAAATATGTGAAGCAAAAATGGGTAGAACTGAAAAGAGAAGTAAATAAGTCTACAGTTATAGTTGAAGATTTCAGCACCCCTCTCTCAGTAGTTGATAGAACAATTAGATAGGAAATCAGCAAGGATATAGAAAACTCAACAATACCATCAACTCACAGCTTGAATTAATGTTTATAGAATACTCCACCACCACCAGCAGAATACCCATTTTTCTCAAGGACCTGTGGAATGCATATCAAAATAGACTATATTCTGAGCAATAAAACAAACTACAACAAATTTAAAATGATTGAAATTACACAAAGTGTGGTCTTTGACCATAGGAATAAAATTAGATACCAAGAGCAAAAAGATAACAGGAAAACCTCCAACCACTTCCAAGTGACACATAACACATTTGAAAACATGTTTGAGGAAATCTCAAGGGAAATAAAACATATATTGACTTGGATGGAAATTAAAATACAACATATCAAAATTATTAGCATATAATTAATGCATTTCTGGGGAGGGGATTTATAACACTAGATGCATATATTAGAAAGGAGGAAATGACTCAAATCCATAATCTACACACCTAAGTTTGAAAACAGAATTAATAGACAATATTTTTAAAAAGCACAGGCTACCATAACTCACCCAGTATGAAATAGATAATTAGAATAATTGGAATATCACTAAAACTATTTTAAAATAGAATTTATAATTTAAAAAATAATTATACAGATACTTGAAGAACAATTAACACTAATTACAGTATTTTCCAAAAAATAGAATAGGGAAAAACATTTCACAGTTAGTCTAATGAAGCTAATATTACCCTGATACTAAAACAAGACCAAAATAATACCAAAATAAAAAGTACAGACTAATGACCCTCATGAATATAAAAGTTAAAATTCTTAACCAAATCTAAGTAAATAGAATTCAGCAATACATAAAAAGAATTATATATTATGACAAAGCATGTTCATTTCAGGGATGCAAAGCTAATTTACTATTTGAAAATCACTAATGTAACACACCATATTAATAGGCTAAAGAATAGAAATCACATGCTCGTACCAATGGACGCAGAAAATACACTTGATAAAAATTCAATCTCCATTTGTGATAAAAACTCAGAAATTTAAGAATAGAGGAGAAGCTCTTCAACTTGTTGAAGAACATCTACAAAAACAAAAACAAAAATCTAAGCAGAGATAGGCTTAATGATAAAAAACTGAATGCTTCCACCTAAGATTAAGGACAAGCCAAGGATTTCTGCTGTCACTGACTTATCCAAATAGTGTCAGATAGTGTTGGAAGTTCTAGTCAATGCAATATGTCCAAATAAAAAAAGAAAAGAAAAGAAGGAAGAAAGAAAGAAAACCCATACAGATCATAACATCGCCAAAAGTGAAATATGTATGAACCTAACAAATACGTGTAAGAGCTACATGGAGAAAACTATGAAACTCTGATGAATGGAATAAACTGAATAAATGGAGAGATAGTCCATGTGCACAGATAGGAAGACACAATATAGTCAAGTTGTCAATTCTTCCTAATTTGATCTATAGATTCAATGAAATCCTAATTAAAATTTGAGCAAATTATTTGGTGAATATCAATAAAGTGATTCTAAGGTTCATATGGAGAAACAAAAGATCCAGAAGAGCCAGCCCTGTTTTGAAGGAGAAGAACATGTCAGGGAGTAACACTATTGGCTTGATTTACTACAAAGATACGGTAAGAGAGACAATGTGGTACCGGTGCAAGAAGAGGCAAATAGATCAATAGACAAGAAGAGAATGCTCAGAAAAAGACCAACATAAATAAGTCAGCTGCTCTTTGACAAAGAACAAAGGTGAAACAATGGAGCAAAGATGGTCTTTTCAACAAATGTGTTGGAAAAATGTAAATCACATTTAAAAAATTAATCTAACACAGATCTCCCCACCCTTCACAAAAATTAACTCAAAGTAGATCATAAACCTAAATGTAAAATACAAAGCTATAAAACCCCTAGCAAAGGAGTGGACCCCAGGTATTCTTTAATGGGTGAATGGTGAAACACACTGTGATGTATTTATAGGATACACTACAACTCTGCATCGTGAGGAATGGACTACTGATAAACCCAACAACTTGGATGAATCTCTAAATAATTAGGTTACATTAAAAAATGTCAATCCAAAGGGTTACATACTATATAGTTCCATTTTTATAATATTTTTGAAATGGCAAAATTAGAAATGGAAAACAAATTAGTAGTTGCCAAAAGTTAAGAATGCATGGGAAGGAAGGGAGTAAAGCAGGGTAGCTATAAAAGGGCAACATGACAGAGCTTTACAGTGATGGAAACCTGCTCTATCTTTAAAGTGTCTGTATATGTGGTGCATTTCAACAATGGAATACTACGCAGCAGAAAGAAAGAAGGAGCTCCTACCCTTCTCGACAGCATGGATGGAACTGGAGAGTATTATGCTAAGTGAGAGAAGCCAGGTGGTGAAAGACAAATACCATATGATCTCACCTTTAAGTGGAACCTAATCAACAAAACAAACAATTAAGCAAAATATAACCAGAGACATTGAAATTAAGAACAAACTGACAGTAACCAGAGGGGAGGTGGGAGGGGATAATGTGGGAAAAGGGTGAAGGGTTTTCAGGAACATGTATAAAGGATACATGGACAAACCCAAGAGGGGATGGGATCAGTGGTGGGAGGTAGGGAGAGTTGGGGTGGGAGGGCATGGTGGAGGGAAAATGGAGACAACTGTACTTGAACAACAATAAAATAAAAATAATAAAGTGAACATGAAGTTAAAAAAATAATAACTAAATAAAAATAAAGTGCCTGTATCAGCATCCTGGTTCTGGTACTATATAATAGTTTTGCAAGATGTTACTGTTGGGGGTAGGAAACTGGACAAAGGATACATGGGACCTCTGTGTTATTCCTTACAACTACATGTGAATGTGTTATCCCAAAATTAAAAGCTAATTTTCTTTAAAATTACTTATTTTCAATTTTTTTAGTGAAAACCATGTTACCTGAAAGCATTTGGGGTTAAGATAATTTCCACTTAGTGTCATGTAATCTCTTGCTGTCGATTACTTGTCCCGTCCTGTATTAGAGAGAATCTTTCATTGCCATTTGTAAAAGTCCTTCACAGTCTGAGACGATGCAGTGATAGATTCTGGATTTGTGTTCAATCATTATGTAATCATAATAATTTATGATTATATAAACCATTATATAAATGATTATGTAATCATAATTTATAATTACATATAAGGTTGTATTATACATTTTTCACAAAACATTTACTACTATTGTGTTGATAATAACTGTTTTTACTATATTTGAAAATATTTGCAGTGGTGTTATATTTCTAAAAAATGAAACCTTATTAAGTAAAATAACAAGAATCATAATGAATAACATCTAGTAGTTTCTTGTAGAAGCTATCTGTAATGTGATGAGCTTTTCAGAAAAAAATAGGAATCTGAGATTACTAAAATAAACCTACTATTATCTTGGCATTAGGAGATTTTAAATTCACTACTTGACTCTTACAGAATAAGCCAGAAAATTTAATTCTGGAGTCAAATTACAAAAAAGCAATTGTAAGGATAGACATATAGATCCTGCTTACTAGGAAGTATGAATTTTTGCAGGTACTCACTGATAAAATAGGATGAATACATACTGATCCTACACAGAAATAAAGTATCATGGATGATAAAAAAGCATGAAAGAATGATTAAAATTAATTCTTAAAAATTTGGGCTTTTGAAAATAATTACTGTTGCATTGTGGACTCGTATAACATTTTTTTCATTTGGAAGCAATGTTTTATATTATATTATAACTATGTTAAAAGATGTATAGTTTCCAACATGAGTAGGGAAAGGAGCATTCATACATAGTTGGTGAGAGTATTATTACAGAGTTTTTGGCAAGAAATTTGATAATAAATAACAAAATGTAAAATTTTCATATCCTTTGACTCAATTGTGGCCCTTGTCGAAATCCAATCTGAAGAAACAGTTATGTAAATGCACAGGATAAATATGTTAAATATAGGATAAATATGTTCAATTTATGATAATGATACCTAGAAATAATCAATAGTGGAATACTTGGACAGATTATGTTATAGTCACACTAAGACATATTACACAGTCATTTTGAGGAATAAATCACATCTGAATGTACAGACATGGTTATTGCTTATGATCTTCTACTGACAAGGAAAGGCAGGTTACGATGTACTGTGTATATATGGTGCCACTACTGTACCAGAAAATAATATATAGTTACAAGGTAAGCGCAACTTACCTTATAAGTTGCACAAAAGGAAGTATGAAAGAAGAGGCAGATCAACATGAATTCCTGATTTTAAGGGCAAGGGGATTGCTGTTTTCTCTTTTTTGTTTCATATGCTCCTCTGTTATTTGAATATAGTTTCAAAAAACACATACAACTTCTCTAATTTTTAATGTAAATTAAAAGGTAGATATGTGAGTGAATCATGTGCACTGAAATGGAACTAGCACTATAAAAATTATGGGAAGAACTATTTTTGTGGAAAAAAGCTTACTAAAATAATTTTTTACAATAATTTCCCAATTACTAGTATTTGCTAGCAGCACAAGTATGAGGACAATTATGTGTGGGAAAAATTTAGATACCACTCAGCTTCAGATTTCAAAGTTTTTCAGTAGATTTAAAAGAGTAAGTATGTTTTGTTGCTTGTGGGTTTTTTCTTTCATTAATCAGTTATTAAAGACAAGTAAAATAAGGCCTAAACTTTAATCATATTCTCAATGTCTGGCAAAAAATACTGTTACCAGAAACAGGTGAACATGAGTAATTAATTAGTTGTCACTGGAATGTAACTTTGAACAGTTTATATACATATAATGCACATCTTATATTAGCAATGGTATTGTAAGTTCCCAATATATTAATTTATAATAACTAAATTAAATAAGGATAATATGATTTATTTTTATCTTGTTTATTTGAATAAACCCTTAGAGAAAAAATCAATATTATGAAAATTAACATTAAAATGTCCCCCATATCATAGATTTCTCAGGACCTTGGTTTTCCATCTTAAAAAAAGTGAGGGAATATACTAAATCAGTGGTGAGAAAATTTGATTGCACAAGGTCAAATACAAGAAAAAAGTACTCATAGGCCACATTTTTAGCAATAGAAATATCTTTTAAAAATCAGGAAATGCAGTAACTGTCATGGTGTTTAAACGGACCTTCATTAATTTATTGTCACTTGGGGGTTTCAAAATGTTAGCCAACCTTCCAAAAATTGCCTAAATGATATGTACTGCAGTATCCAACTATAACGTTGTGACTTGCATAAAATGTGATTTTGAAAACACTTCTGAAGCTAATTTACTTTATAATCTGTGTTATAGTTAATTTTACGTGTCAACTTGGCTGGGCCATCATGCCTATTTTATGTGATCAAACATTTTTCTGGATGTTTTCCAAAAGGAGACATTTAGATGAGATTAACATAAACCAATGGACTTTGAATAAAGCAGATTGCCCTCCATAACGTGGATGGACCTCATCCAATCAGCTGGAGGCTAGAAGAGAACAAAAGACTGAGTTCCTCTGAGCCAGAGGGCATTCTGCAGCAGATGTTCCTCGGACGCCTGTGGACTTCAGCTGCAGCACTGGCTCCGGGTCTACAGCCTGCTGGCCCACCTTACAGATTTTGGACTTCACAGCCTCCATAATCACACGAGCCAATTCCTTACAGTAAATCCCTTTGCACACACCCACACAATCGGTTCTATTTCTTCAGAGATCCCTGAGTAATACAATCTGCTTGATCACAAGACTAGTGCATTTAATTAACTTTAAAATTGTTTTCCCATTGCAAATAAGTTAGCAGCAATCACATGTCTCACAGTCTCCCGCCTCAAAATATCTCTGACTTAGTCAATTGGCTCTCCCTGAGTGTTTGGTGAACCCATTCTTGAATATTCTCCATTCTTACAAGCAAGATTACAGTGCACCAAAGTATTCAAGACTACAAGGGTCCCAAGCAGGGCCCATGTACCTGAGTTTCCCACTGACAAGTTAGGCTATGTGTGGGTGGTGAGCTCAGGTAGTTCATTTCTGAGGTTTCTCTAGTGGAAATCCTGTATTCTAAAATTCTAAATTTAACATTTACTATAAATTCAGTGTATAGATAATTGTGCAAGCTGGTACAAGAAACAGTGGTGAACACTTGAAACACTGTTGCCCTTGTGGGCACAGGGGATTTTTATTGGCTTTAGAATCGTTGCTTTCTCACAGTTATGATGGGTTAATTGGTCAGGATGGTCATTAAAAGGGCATTTGTGGTTTTCATAGTTAAGACCATGTAATGGACTCAAGGTCATAAAACAAAGGTATTATAACTGCCAACATCTACCATCATTCAAAATGCAAAATTATGCTTCCTCTCATAAAATTCTAGAATTGGAAAGGAAGAGGTTATTTCATTCAGCCTCTCACTTTAAAGATGAAGAAAAAAAGAGTCAAAGAGGTCACATTATATACTTTATCAGACTCATGAAGTCTTAGGTGAAAAGTGGTACATCCAGGATTAGGCACAAATGGTCCCAGGAGCCCAAGTGAGGAGCCCAGGCTGGAGGCCCAAACTTCTGTTTCGTCTCCCACAGTTTCACCAAGCAAGGCCCCTCATCAGCATTTACATATGCTGCATAAAGGATGCCTTATGGCAGCTCTCAGAGGAGGGCAAGACCAGAGCTGATTTATAAACTGTCAGCTCAGTGTGTATGTGCGTGAGCAAAAAAATGACTGGGATTTCACAACGGCTGCTCTCCATGGCCTGGAGACACAGTGGTGGCAAAAATCTTCCCAATAGGCTAAGCAAGCTCCAGGTGGCACAACTGACCATCCTCTTTGGTGGAAGGAGAATGGTCAAGATTTCAATCTATGCAAATTCATGGGTGGTAAACAGCCAGGAAGAAGAAAGATGGGAGATCAGGGACAAGAAGGTCTGTGGTCATGGTCATAGTACATGGATGGACTAATGGGATTAAGCACAAAGTGTGAAGATCTCTGTATCACATACGAACATTCATCAGACATCTTTCACCCTCGACCAGGCATTAAACAACCAAGGAATCACAGACAACGTATCAGCCAGTGTGCCAGCTATTTCTCTGTCATCAGACACCCCAGGGCTTGATCACTGAGCACAATGAAAAGAGTAACCGTGGTTTCATGGATAAAGGCTGTGCATGCATCCAACCACATGAGCTCCCACTTACTGAGCCTAGTACAGTTTGTGGTGAATGACCAACAGCCTGCAAGAGAGACCATCCCTAACCCTCAGATACAGCACTATCCCTCCAAGAGGCCAACCAGCCACCTGGTGGCAAATTGAACACACTAGACTCCTTCCATCCTGGAAGAAGCAGCAATTCATTTTGAATTAACAGTTTTTGAACCTATACCTACTCTAGGCATGAATTTGTCTTTCCTGCCTGAAGAAATCAGACAGCACCGTCACCCATGGGATTACAGAAAGTTATTCCACCCACACAGAATCCCATGTAACATTGTATCAGATTAATGGAGACATTCTTAACCAGGGACAACTCCTCCTCTCCCCAACCCCCTCCAGGGGACTTTTGGCAAAACCTGTAGACAAATTTGGTGATCACAACTGGGAAGATGCTACTGACATCTAGTGGCTAGAAGCCAGGGCTGCTGTGAAAAGTCCTGCAGTGTCCTAGACAGCTTCCCATACCAAAGAATCGTCTTGTCCTAAAATGTCAATACGCCACTATTTAGAAACCCTGGACTAAGAGACTCACTTTATAGCAAAAGAAATATAGCAGTGGGCCCACAATCAGGAGACCCACTAGTTCCATCACATACTACAGCATCCAAAAAGCAGCTGCCATTGGAAAGCAATAGAATAGCTTATGGATGGGGCAGAGATAAGGCACTGCTTGAAAATGATAGCATTTAAGCGTAAGGACTCATGTTCCAGGAAGCAGTCTATACTCAGATCAATGGCCAATTTGCGGCACTGTGCTCTTAGATAGGATACATGGTGCCAGAAACCGAGGAATGAAAGTAAAATGACTCGCAGGGGGTTTCCGCATTCTTTTTCTGAAATGTTGAGTCTGTGTGTTAAGTGGTCTTAATTTCTAATGTAGGAAACATTCACCAGGAAAATATAAGTTGTGATTTATGCCTTTGTACTTTATGCTTTTCATGCCAAGGGGCCAGCAGGCAAGGAACACAGTATCGACAGAGGCAATTGATCTGATCCTCAAGAGGAGGGCTGTTATGTCTCACTGGGGACAGAGAGGAATGTATTTGGCACTTGGTTATCTCTTAATACTTCTTTGCCCAGTTTTGATGTTAAAGGGTCAAATACAGTAGCCACAGTCTGAAAAGAGCTTGATGACCAGGGATTTAGATAATTGGTGATAGGACTTTGGGTCACCCCAGCAGCTAAGCCCCCAAGACCAGCACAGAAGCTGACTGTGGGAGAAGAGAATTCAGGATAGATTGCAGAGGAAGGAATCGATGACACGACAGCTCTTGCCTCATGCTCACCTGCATCAGTGAAAGTTATAGTTTTCCCTGTTAACTTTTCTCTAGGGAAGAGGTCCACCAGAGTCCAGGAGGAGTGACTTTTAGGGCTTAGATGAAGCAAGAGAACCAAGTCACACAGGAGTGGAGAGTCGTGGATGCTGTGCTACACGGCCCAGACTTCCCTTCCAGGAAGGACTTGTGCCTCAATTACTGAGCTGTGTTACTGGCTGAGAGCGCTCAGCCATCAGTCATCTCTGAGATTTGCTGCCCCCTGAAGAGAGCCATGCTGCTCAAGATCACTCCTCCTCCAAAAAACAAGATGCATCCCAAGACTGGTTATGTTTAAAGGGCCATTCCAGCCTCAGGGCTCCCCTTGGGCTTGCCTTAGTTCTTGTCACTGCACTGCAGCCCAGCTTCTCCCCCGCCTCATTGTGCTTCCCTCCCATTCTACACAGGTGTTGATCCTGACAATTCCCCAGATCTTTCTGTATACTAAGTTCCGACTTGGAGTCAACTTTCTGGGGGACCTGACTTGCAATGTTAATACATACTCATACACGGCAGTCCACACACTTAAACATTTAGTCCAAGTACTCTGCATATGCCTACCAGAACTTTCTTCTTCCTTGAAAGCTTGTCTTCCAAATAGCCATTCACAGATACATGCTATTCATTCTCTTCCTCACTTTTGCCTATTCTCTTTCATATTTGGGAAAGTTTTCTGCTAAAAGCTGGAATAGCAATTGTTGGAACTAGAAAAAGTAGTGTGGTAAAGGTTGTTTTTCTTATTTTCTTTTTTTACCGGCAACAAGTATCCTGTGATCAAGAGCTTGAACAGAATTACAGTTAGTGTTTGTTCACAAAATATTTGGCTAGAAGCATTTGTTTACGAAACTCAAAACTCACCTTGATCTAGGATAAAATTTACCAATGCTCCTTTTCTTTCTTCTATAAAACACCAACCTTGTTTATATTGATGTTGATATTATCATCTTCACGAAGACTCTAACTTTGATTTCTTTGTCCAATAGCAGTGCCAGGTTTTTACGTTTTTAGTTTCTATCGTACATCAATCAGCCTATAGCAGAGGAGAAACTGGCTGAAGTGGAGAGTTGATTTAAATGCTAACTGAACAACAAATGAATAAAGTCAACAGTTCTATAGCCCAATTAAAATTATAGTCAAATTCTTTATTGGCCCAACTTAAGATCTCAATATTCCCATTCAACAAATAAACTCAGAATATTCCCTTAAATACACATTCCTATTGAAAACAAATCAAAAGAGAGTAAGTATGATTGGAACAATTTCTTCTTTAAATTCTTGATAAAAGTCACAAATGAAACAATTTGAGCCTAACATTTCCTTGAGGGAAGGTATTTTTTAAATTAAGATATAATTGACATATAACATTATATTTGTTTGGGGTATACAATGTAGTGATTGCAAAATGATCACCACAATAAGTCTAGTTAATATCTATCATCAACATGATTGGTTAAAAAAATTTTGTGATGTGAATTTGTAAGATCTACTCTCTCAGCAACTCACAGATATAGAGGGCAGTATTGGTAACTATAGTCACTATGCTGTACATTATGTCCCCAGGATTTATTTACTTTAAATTTGGAAGCTTATGCCTTTTGACCTTTTTAATTATGAATTCTATTTACTTAATAGGACTATTTCATTTTTGTCATTTTGGTTTATTATTTTTCTCAAAAATGTATTCCTTTTATCTAACTTATTTTCATAACATTTATCACAACATTAAATCCTTCATTCTTATCAAATTTTCAACTGGTATAGCTTTCCTTTGGTCAAAAAAACTTCAACATTTCTTGTAGGGCATATCTGCTTATCGGTGCTTTTTTAAAAAATTGTTTTATTATGTTTATTGCTTTTAGAGAGAGAGGAAGGGGAGAATGAGAGAAACATCGCTGTGGGAAAGAAAGGTGGATTAGTTGCCTCCTGTACCCACCCCAACCAGGGATCGAACCCACAGCCCAGGGATGTGCCCTGACCAGGAGTCAAACCCCCAGTTTTCTGGTGCACAGGACGTTACTCCAAGCAACTGAGCCACACTGGCCGGAGCTTATCAATGCTTTTGGAGTTTGACAGGTTTCACATTTTTCTTAAATAAATTTAAAGATACTGTTTCATTGTCTTCTGATTTTCCTTATTTCTGATGGGCAGTCTCCTTATTGTTGATCTGTGTATTTAATGTGTATTTTTCCTTTTGCTCTCTTTAGGTTTCGTTTAATTTTGGCTTTCAGCAATTTAACGTAATGTGCCCGGGTATTCCCATCCCACCTCCCACCCCATCCCCTACTTGATCTTTGCTTAGATTCTTGTAATTATGAATGGATTTTTAAATTATGTTTTGAAATTTTCCAACCAATATTTTCTCAAATAATTTTTCTGTTTGTACTCTCTCCTCTTCTAAGACTTCAATTATACAAAGGTTAGTTCATTTCTTATTATCCCATAGGTTACTAATGTTCTGCTTTTGATTTAAAATTTTTTTCTGGTAAATTTTCTCAAAATTATTAATACTTCAGATAGAAAATTCAAAAAGATAAAAAAGGTAAGAAGTATCAACAATTCATATATATCTTTGGAAATGGCAGTTGATTTTCCTTCTCTTCCAAACCTTAAACCTCATTTAAAAAAAAAAATATTGTATTGTGTTGGCTAGAACTTGCAATTCATATTGATTAATAGCAATAAGAATAAGCATATTTGTCTTTAATCTTAAGGGGGAAAATATGTAAAATTTCACCAGAGGGAAGCTATTTGCTAAGGTTAATTAATGAAAGATACCATCAATCAAACTTAGGGAGTGTCTGGATTTTAAGTATTTTGCTGAGTTCAAGTAAATTTTAAAATATATTGCTTTTGTTTTTCTCCAACTCATGGGAAAATATAGGGCACTAGTCACTAGTACTAGTCTCCAAAAATTTCAAAATATCTATATTTCTAATTGCTTGCAAGGTTATACTTCTCTGTCCCCTGGAAGTCAGGTTGGCCATGTGTCTTGTTGTGTGAGTAGAAGAGAAAATGATGTCTGTCACTTCCAGATAGAAATTTTCAAAGCTGGTGTGGTGTAGTACACCAGATTCCCTTTTTCTGACTCTGATTGTGTAAACATGTGTAGGGAAGGAATTTAGAATGGCCTGGATCCCTCGGTGGCTATGATGGACAGAATCCCTTTGCCAATATTCACTGTATGGGTAGCACGATATAAGTTCAATTATTATCATGATAAACTACTAAGATATTGCACTTGTTTATTCATGCAGAATAACCTAACTAGCCTTTATTTTTCATTTTATGCTAAACTGTTTTTCATTTAAGGTATTCACACTTGATCATATTATGTTACTTACTAAGATTTTAAATTCCATAGCTTCCTTTTATAGATATTATCATACTTGGTGCACCCAATAGGCAAAAATAGGTAAGCAATGCAATTAGAGAATATTTTCTTGAAAAAACATTTCTTTCCAAGTGTGAAATAAGTAAAAGGAAAATAAATGTGCAGTCCCTGTCTTCAGGAAAAATAGTCAGAGAATTTATTAAAAGAAATTAAGTTCCCAATTGCAATTATGCATGTGCCATGTTGAGCTTAGGAATAAAAAAGAAGAAAAAAGAAATCTTTTCTAGATGGAATGATTCTGGAAGACTTTCTGGAAAAAGTGACATTTAAAATGAGCTTGAAGAATGAACACAGTAATGATAGGAAAATTTCTAGACAGGGTCCATTAATGAAATATACTATGAGGACAGTATCAGCAAGACATATTAGTGAAACAGCAAGTTAAAACAGTTTGGCTTTATTATAGCAGAATTAAACTGTAGGAGTATGAATCTGATTCAATAGACATCAAAAACAGTAGAGAAATTTTGTTATTATTTTAGGAAGATGATTAGTATTGCCATATTTAGAATGAATTAATTATAGAGGTCATTACTAGAAGTCATAAAAGGTTGAGAGGAGCAAGAATTTTTAATTCTTGAGATGAGAGAGTGCGAGCCTGGAAAAGAGGATGGGAAAGAAGGAATGGCTTTGCGTTTTGCTGAGCTACATGGTTATGGATGTATTTGTCTGTGACTTGGCGCTTGGAAACCTACCATCTTTTAATTTTGTATATTGTGGGCCATGTAAATAAAGTCCATAAGTAAATACACCTTATTGGATAACCACCCCAAACGTAGTCTTTTACTATTGGACACTGACTCAGTTATGCTGAAATTCAACACTGAAACCAAAAGTGAAAAAACACGGATGCCTGGGGAATTAAAGTTGGCAGTGCATACTTTTGGAAATTAGGTAAGGTTTTTTGTTTGTTTTTGCCATTTGCTGCACAATGGGCAATTGTGATTCAGGTATATTTGTTTGTTCTGTAGAAAAATAATCCTGCCACTAAACAAAAGTACCATTATAAAGAGCTAGACGTAATCAACAACACTATGCCAAGTCTTGCATGACTGTAAGGGGGTCACATTCAAGGATTGTGATCAGACTTCTTTGTCTCCTTCTTTTAAAAAGAAGGAGACCTTCTTTTGTGAATTGTAATACTTCTCCATGTTCTAAAGCATCATTTGTCCAAGGGAAAGGGTTGAGTGTCAAGCACAGGAGGGCTAGGATACTAGGGGTTTCTAAAATGGTCACCACAAGAATCATTTCATAATATATTTGCTGGCATGTCTTTCCTCCAGTCCTAGATTTGTTACCTTCTATCTGTTTTCAATGTAAACAAAGGTACAAAGGGAACTATCTTTCTGCTGCTCCAAATAACTACATAGTTGGATAAAATTTATAACATTGGATTCCTCTTTTAGCTAGGAAATGCAAACAAAGCATGGAGGCTACTTGTTCCCTGACTCCAAATTCATTCTGTGTTGCTATAGCATCACCCCTGAGAAAATGGGCCCGCCTGTTTTCCACTCCATAGACGCACTCAATGGGCTTTTGTCAGCTCTTGAATTATAGCATTAAAATTTAAACACTAGGGATTTAATGGAGGATTATTATGACACCCCCGGGGCATTCTTTCTGTTGCTATTAGCAACAGGCCAAGGATGAAATAAAATAATTGTTTTAGAGGTGTTGTTTTCCTAAAAGATGAAGGACCTACCTTACATCTTTGGAATTTTATGAACTGGCTCGTGTGGGTTACTATTAAGTCGAGAAGAGTATTGGTAGTATATACCAGTGTAATGACTGAAGGCAGTTTTTCCTTTTAGTTCACCAATGTACAAAGGCAGAAGATATTTTCACAGGCCCCAGAAGATGAACTTCAAGCTGCTGCTCCCAAACACATTCTCCACCGTCTGGAGGATGTGCAAAAGCAACTGTGCAGTGTTCTCCATCTGAAACCCTTCAACGTGCTGTGGGAATAAAAGAGTCCCCGCCAAAAGCCCAGAGAGATCTCTATTGAAATCTAATGAGTGGAACTGAGAATTCCGTGTTACAGTTCTGTTTGTTTCTTTGAGTGGTCATACCCTTGTCTCTAAGAGGACATCATAACAAATAATAAATGCAAACTATTCTTGGGCTGGTCTTTGAGAAATTTTTTGATAGGTAATTTTGCACCTAGATTTGTTTCCTCTGCTAGACATTTGCCCTTCTGGTTGTGTGTCATTTTCACCTTTTCTCTATTCTAATATTAACATCCAGGCTTATATTCAGGATTGTATTTTCCTTTTCAGTAACAGAGATAATGACAATTTTTGTTGCTCTCACAGCTACCAAAATACAGATATAGCTTTTCTTCTCCTGTACTTTTGCGGCCTAGTGCTTTTCAACTATTTTGAATTTTTTGTCTTTGCAATAAATTCAAGTTCTTTTAGAAATAACACAAAGTGAGTAACAGGCAGTAAATAAATAGTCCCTTGGATTTTCACCACCCAGAGATAATATGTCTTAACCTAAGTGTGATTCTTTATATATAGCAATGAAAATAAGATTTATTCTCACCAAAGACTTTCAAGGTTCCCCTGCCCTGTTCTCAGAGGCAACCCTCTCCCAGTGCCTTGGGGTTTTCTTTCATATGTAGTGTGCACAAACATCTTTATATGAAGGAGGGCACCAAAATAACCGGAATTATCTTCTGAAGGGTGGGCCCCTTGTAGTACAGGCTTCCCCCGCTAGGTGAGTGTTCTAGGAACCCTTCTGTATCAGTGTACCAGCTGGTGTTGATATGAGAGGCCGAATTAGCATTCAGTGATTTTTTTTGAAGACTCTTTCAGTGCATTTGCCCATTTCATGATGAGTGATTTACTAGCACACCTGCCCATACCGTGCTGAGTGTTCAATGTTTTCAGCCAAAAATGGCTTGACCTCCGTGTCCCACCCTCCCTATTCACTGGATCTGACCCCAGATACTTTCTTTTTTGTTTCCCTGGATGAAAAAAATGTCCTCAAAGGGCAATATTTTGCTGCTGTGGAAGAGATAAAACAAACAAACAAACAACAACAATAAAAACAGCAGAAACATTAAAAGGAATCAAAATCAACAAGTTCAAAAACTGTTTTGAGCAGTGGAAAAAAACACCTCAATAGGTGTATTGCACCAGATGGAGAGTATTTTGAAGGTGACTGAAATTTAAAATGTAAGAATAGTTATGCAATTTTTAATAAATTCCCATTGTTGGATCCCCCATATATGCTATTTTTACATGAAAATGATAAATTTTACATCTTTCAGTTCCTTGAGCTTTCACATAATAATACATCTTGGAACAAGAATTTGTATGGGAAAACATAGGAATAGTATTTTTGTGAGACTAGGGGTTGGGATTTGAGGGAGGAGACTAAGCATCTTGCCTTAGCGTGGCCTTTGCCAAGCAAGCACATGGTTGTTTGTTAGGATGTATGCAGCGGGTCAGCAACTGGAAAAGGTAACCAGACACACCTTTGTTCACACTTCATACAGCACTGAGAATACTCACTGTCCACACAAACAAAAAATTGTTAACATTATTTTTATGTCTCATGTTTTGGGATAATTTGCTATGGTTTGCGTGGAACAACTAATTTCTCTGCCCAGTCCCTAAATTAGAGGTTTTTAGTAGCTCCTTGTCATTTGCTGTCCAAAATAAACATCTTTACAAATACAACTTTATGCACACATATCAATATACCATAATTTGCTATGTATGAGGCACACTGTTTTGCCCAAATTTTGGGGGGGAAAATAAGGATGCACATTATACATGGGTAGTACTAATTTCCAGGTTTAATGTGAATTATGCTGTGAATTATACCTGGGAATTAGCACTAAAACGTGGGTGCTCATTATACACAGCAAAATATGTACTTACACTCTAAATTGATGGAAGTTGAATTACTTATAAGATACATAGATGTTCATCATCAGTGAACCAGATCAGCATTTAGAAGAACCTCTCTGAGTGGTGGGCTCCCAACTGAACCAATGGTGTCACATCAGAAAACAGATGGGAGATGAAATATCCCCAGAGGGAAGCTGCCACCTTTCATGTCAAGGTGAGATGTTACTGGGGCAAGGCTGACTATGCTTCTGAATACATCATTCTCACCTGATAAGTGGGCCTTTACCACCTTGTAAATCACATAATCCCAGCTGACCCACCCCAAAAATGAGACTATCAGGCCCCAGAGTCACAAAGCTTCCACAGGTCAGGTGTTTAGATTTTCTAAAAGTGCCGTAGCAAGCCATTAGCTGGTTTCAAAAAAAGTTGCACCTGGTAACATACCAAAGGCCATGAGTCTGAAGCCCCAAAGACGTCAGGGGGAAAGGCTGCCTCCCGTAGTCAGAGATCCCAACTGACTAAAACTTGTCAACCAAATTGGAGCTCAGAGGTGTCAGATTTCAGTAAACTAACTTCTAAGGTGTGTTATTCAGCAAAAAGAAAATTACTACCAACAAAAAGACCAAAGTTGCATAAAAGCAAAGAAACTGAAAAAATTTTATGTACAAAAGAGGCAAATTACTGGTTAATTGTTCAAAAAAGAAGGAAATAAAAAAAGAGGTAGAGCCAAGTAAATAGCATTAGTAATGGGAAAGGGAACATAACTAAAGACAGCAGAAACTTAAAAGATAATATCAGAATGCTATGAATATTTAGATTTGGATGAGAAAAAAATGGAATTTCCTGGAAACAAAGTAATACAATAAAAGAGCACTCTTTTAATAATACAATTCATTTTATAAGATTAACAATAATCTGATGGGATTCAAGACACGCTACTCCAAAATATGGTATATTGGTATATTGAATATTTTAAGCCAGAGGAGTTTGAGAAAACAGGAAAGAAGGCAGGTTATGCTGACATTGCCCTTGACCTTTTCCTCTGAAAGAGGACTTAAAACTCATTTGGGTGGTGCCCTCCTTATCCTGGAGGAAAGGAGCATCTTTATCTCCAAAAACAAAGGGACACCAAGAAGAATCCTAACAAACAGGCTTGCTAAATTTCTCTCAGTTTACTACACTTACTACTCTTTGACCTATCCTATTTTACATGACTAAGCTCATCACCAAGCCTAGCACAGAATAAATCCAGTTTAACTGTTTCCTCAAATCTTTATCTCCTTATAAGACTCTTGTGTTGTGTAAATCTTATATTAAATGAATATTTTTTGTTTTCTGTCTTTGTCAGTTTAACTTTCAGATCTAGCCAAGAACCCTATGAAAGTCAAGGAAAACTTTTTTCCTCTTCAAATCTTATAACAATTTAAAATTAAATCAATATTAAAAAAATACTTTACAGAGCCAATAGTATGCCCAGATAATTTTAAAGAAAATGTTTCGCTAAATGTTTTTGTTCATAAAATGTAAATAAAAGGAAAGGAATCCCATTTCATTTTCTAAGCCAAGTATGGTCTTAATAACAAAACCAGATATATTAATTTTCTATTGCTGCTGTAACAAACTACCACAAACTTTGTTGCTTAAAACAGCATACATTTATTACCTTACAGTCCCTAGAGGCCAGAAGCCTCACACAGCTCTCACCAGGTAAGACTAAGGTATGGGCAGAGCTATGTTCCTTTCTAGGCTTTAAAGAATTGGTTTTTGGGGGGCTGTCCAATCTTCCTCTTCCTCTTTTTTTCTACCTCTCTCTCATTCTCCACAGCTGGGAAATGTTCTCTGCATTTAAAAACTAATATGATTAGATTGGGTCCAACTGGATAATCTGGGACAACATTCCCGTGTAAAGACTCTTAATATTAATCACATTGGCAAATTTTTTTTACCCAAATAACATAGAATGCTCACAGGTTACAGATATCACGACTTGTCCATGTTTTGGGGTGGGAGGCATTATTTTGTCTACCACACCCAACAGACAAATATGATAAGGGAAATTTAAGATCATGAGTATATAGGCAAATATTCTAAGCAATATTTTGGCAAAAGAATACTTTGGGAATCTTAATCCATGATCATGTTTTGATCAAGAAATTCAACATTGTTAAATACCTAAGAAAAAGCTATAATATACCTTACTATATTAACAGGAAAAGAGGGAGAGAGACATTATCTAGTTATCTCAGAGAAAAATTGCTAAAATTCAACAAGTAAAAGTTTTAAGATCTTAAAAACTTGTAATAAACTAGGAATAAAGGGGAATTTTTATAATCTGATCAAAGAGAGCAACAGAAAACCTACAACAAATATCAACTTTTGAGGCAAAATATTAGAAGTGCCCTTTTAAAAACCAGAAGCTAAAAGACTACATTGCATTGTTTTAGTCTTGCATTGTTGACTGTGATGAATATTCTTGTACCTAGTCCTTTGCTCATATAACCTTGATTATGCCCTTAGTGTAAATTTCTAAATTTAGAAATGCTGAATCAAAGTATACAGATTTAGGAGTAAAATTAACCTTTACTGTAGACTGCACCCATAACTATGAGTCACAACTTTCCTTCTCCCACATACTGTGGTATTAAATACCTCAATGTAGATTCTGGGAAGAAGAATAAACCTAGTCAGGGGCAAAGTCATCATGCCATTTCCTTATCTTCCTTGCCCCTCCCCTTCTCTCTTCTATTCATATTCACACAAACAAACCACTGTAGATCATCAAGTATTGGGAGAAAACCAACAAGAATAAAGAAGGAAGTAACCCACACTGTAGGAAAGAGAAAGTTCTCATGAAAGGGAAATTTAAAACAATCATCCTCCA
Organism: Anoura caudifer; assembly: GCA_004027475.1. NCBI lineage: Eukaryota > Metazoa > Chordata > Mammalia > Chiroptera > Phyllostomidae > Anoura > Anoura caudifer. Next base: position 249,040 of record PVKU01000693.1, read on the forward strand.
CAAGTTTCCAGAGAATACTGTGTCAATAAAAAATTGCTACTGTGGAAAAAGAAAAGATAGAAAACCGAAAGTTTTCTTGGAATCTAAAACTATGTTTACAGAAATAAAAATATTTTAAGACCCTGATTGTGGAAATGAAATTATTAATTAAGGGGCTGAATAAAAGAATATTTCTGGCCAAAAACTTGGTCACATCAAGGAAAATCTCTCAGAATGAGAAGCAAAAAAGCAAAGAGATAAACATTAAAGGATGGATGTGAAATGTTGTGGATACTAAACTACTACACATATATTAGGTAGCATTAGTGATAGATAATGGAATGGAATGTAAAATGGAACAATTCTAAATATTTGGGCAGAAAATTGGGATAAATATATTTACCTAATATATAAATATATGAGGCTATTTAATTGTGTGTATCTGATGGAACAGTTGTATAATATGACTAAATCGTTTTCTCTTTTGGAAGACACATTTTATGTAGAAGTATTTCTCAGCATTGTGGAAATTACATGGGTTCCTAAAAATTACAAGATGCAATTTCATGCAGGCTGGAAATGTTTTGATACCTCTATGACCATAGAAAAGCAACGCTTGGATAGTTAGACACCAGAAACAAACAATGGACATTTGAAAAGATGGATCAGTTTTACCAACTTCTTCAAGGGTTGACTTGAGTTTGGAATTACACGAAGGATTCTTCATAGTTTTCATTCAATCTCAAATCAGCTTTCCTTTTCAGTGGCTTTGAAACTAAAGAGCATAATCTCATCTGCATGGCCAAGCTCCCTATGTTGGATTTAGGTTTTTGTTAATGTTATTTTAAGTGTCTGCACATAGATTTTTCATAGAGACTTGTGCTTCCTACAAAATGTAAATGCTCAACTGGATGGCCCAAAACTCCTAAAATAGGACCCCAAACATCACTGAGACCTGACAGTAATGCCAAGAAGTCCACTAATACCTATGTTTGCAAACCACAGAGACATGCTCTCCAGAGAAAAAAAGCACCATTAGCCCAGTCTTACTTCTAGCAACAAGAAGTTAGGGTGGTAGCACGCCATTTCTGACAAAATGAGAATAACTAAACCACTGACTAAAGTTGTCAACCCCCAAAAGGGGGATTAAGTTATGGAGAAAATAAAAATATTAAATGAAGTGGCCCTGATAAATATTGACTTTCTGGCAAATTTGGATCTCTTCCTGCTAAATAAAAATATGAGGTTTCTTACTGACACTTGACCTATGAAGTCATCTCCAATAATGTTATAATACATTGCACAAGAAATGCAAAATAAATGAATGCTCTAACTGAGCCAAATTATTACAACAGTTTTGACTAATTCTCTCCTTATTACGCTTTCCTTTTGCCAATTACCACCCACTTCATCAGCATGGTTTTCCTAGTTTATTGAAATTTCAGGCTGTTGCTATCATAAACTTACAGAATAACAATAATCAAGAAAGAAACTGTAAGCAAATCAATCACAATTTGACATCTTAATTTTGGGAATAAAGGTGAAAATGAATAAAAACATTACTGAAAAGTGTACAAGAAACAGAGACAAAGTTTCTTGGTTGGGTTAAGTCTATTAAACTATACTCTGAGAATTCTAATATTGATCTTCCTACTTATTTATGACTGCTTATAAACAAAAGTCAAAGTCTAAGGCTCCTCAGCATTTTCCTCTTTCTTCTCTCTTAAACTGGGCTTATTGTAATATATCATCGCATTCTTCTATAGGAGAGGATGACAGTAAATTATCCTAGACTCTGCACAGAGTCTATATCATCATGAATAATATAAATTTTGATTGGGTATTTGCCAGGTGAAGAGCACAACAGCTCAGGACAGATTATGGTGCGTGAAAGAGGGGATGTAAATACGAAAAACAATGCATGGTCACTGTGCTGAAAGGAACTTACCATCTATCAGAGGAAAAAGACATATTCAAAAAAGTTTCACGTGTCTTGGGTATAAACAAAGGTAAAGGTAGAGAGGAGAGGGAGTACTAACTACATGCTGGGTATAAATTAGGTTTTGACATCTGAATGCTGATTTTATGACTTGAACTTGTGAAAAGTTGCGCTCCATTGCTGTAATAGAGAGCTCTTCCAGGTCTGGGAGAGTGGATCACTTTTCGATACATGGCATACTGAAGTCAAAAGTTCTTCTGGGCTGGGTTTCAGGAAGGCCAGTTATGTATGCATGAAGTCAGATGTGTGTGTCTACAATATATATATATAATATACATATTACATACATAATTTCTAGCTCCAGCAAATGATATAATACATAGTTCAAGAAAACATCATTTACTTCATTTACATACAAATTCTGACTTTAATGTTGACAAAATAATCACTGGAATTTATCAAAAATATTCACCACAACAATTTTCTTTTGATATTATGGAGATAAAAATGATAGTTTGGTTGACTGATTGAACTCATTTTTCAGTCCAATTGTGGTTTTATAGAAACAGGATACTGGCTTTATAACCATTCTTTCTTTTCCAGTTTGATTCATGATTGATTTCATGGGAATGGAGTAAACTAGTGCCCCATTTATCAAAGGTTTAGCAATCAGTCCTTTCCGGCTATGAAATGAATCAACTGAGTGGACAATTGATATGACCAGAGAAAAAGAAATAAAAAAATGTGAAATAGTCACAAAACAGGCTTGTTCTTTCCTGTTCTGGCACTTAACAAGCCGTATTTCTGTGGACAAGTCACTTCAATTCCACAAGTGGGATCCCTGGTGAATATAAGACTGTAAACACCTGCTTCCTCTGGCTTCTCTACATTAAAAAGAAATGAAATTAGCACAGGTGAGTACAGGTGAGTTTGTTTGGGTTTGGTTTGTTTTGATCAGAAAGGGAGAAAAACCTGTGTCCTAGGTCTGGCTCTGCCAGTTGGTGAGTGTATGGTATCATGTCCTTCTTACTGTCCCTTCTCTTCTCATCTTCGAGACAGAAGTTGGAATAGATGATCTCTCCAGTTCTTTCTAGCTCAAAATTCCCTTTTTGAAAAAATAAAAAGAAAGCACCTCTAGGCTTTTAATTTTGATGCCAGGTTTCAGCTTGATGTGAATTAAACTGTCTGGGTTTACAAACCAACTACAAAACAAGGTTTTTAATGGAAACAGCAAGTGACCCTTGGCTGCAGCAAAGCAAATGGTTCCCGCTGTGATATTGGGTTACTGTTCGTACCCCTGGGCAGCAGCTGGTGTGTTATGTAACAGCGACTATTGAAGGCTTACCTAATCCTTTCACTAACCTTAATTGTACAGTCTGCTTGTGGCTCCCAAAATCCTTGGTTATCTTCAATGACATACTCATTGGGGTAGATGTGGCTGCCACCACCAAACCCAGCTTTTGCTGGTTTGAAATAATACGGTTAAGTGTGGTTTGCAAGTACCGTCCTTTTTAGAGTACATTATTTTTCTTCTTTCTTTTGCCTCTTTCAAACTGGCAATGACTTCCTGCCCAAAGTAACAGTAGGAACAATTCTTACAACTAATAAAATGCTCCAGTACAGGTAGGTACATACTGTCCTCTATCTTAAGTCACAGCCTAAGTAAGGAGCTCCAGCTGGAAAGATCTAGAGGAAAGGCAGAGGGAAATGATTCACGTTAACTACAAGTCCTCAATGTAATGGAACTGACCTTTTTAGCCTTTGCATTTAGCCTATACTCTAACACATATGTTTTGACTCTCTCAAAAGAAAAAAATTAATGGTAATTTTTTTAAAAAGATATGTTTATAGCACCCGAGAAATAGCTACATAAATATCAGTTCTGACTTTTAAGGTGAAACAATAGATTTATCTAATGAGTGCACATCATCTAAAAGTTTAGTGAATAGAAATAAGCTAAACATATGTTCCTCAAAATACAAAAATCCAAGAATATGTTTTTCAAAATATAATATTAATTTTTCTGCTTATAAAATGTTTACTTTCCCATTTTAGAGAACACAAGTAAGTAGAAAAAGTAAAGTATCAACACAAACAGCTTAAATAATATTCTAAACCTTTCAATGAATGTCTGTATGAACATAACAAAATGATTTATATTTATAATTTTATACTGTTTTTGTTTATTAATCACTGTCATATAAACATTCATCTAAATTCTTTAAATCCTTTGTGAATAATGTTATAAATGGCTATGGATTTAAGTCATCATATACACATTCATTCTGACTTTGAATTTTAAATTGTATCTGCTTTTTGTACGTATTTTTGTGAAGAAATATGCAATAAGCATCTTTCCTCCCTTTGATGGCCAAATACTTTTATGAAAATCATGCCTGTATGTACTGGCTTTTTTCCTCATTGTCCAACCACACCTCAACCCACTTGAATATGGCTTCTATTCCTACAATTCAACTGCCCTTGTCAACTCTTTAGTTTTGCAATTACACGTCGTGTCTAGCTAAACTTCTGTCTCGGCATTGCCCTCCTCCTTTTATCTTTGCCTAAGGATAGTCCACAGGATTTTGTTTTTTAAGTCTCTTTTCATTCTACCCACTCTCCCTGGGCAATTTCATTTACTTCCATGATTTCAAACATCTTTTATAAAATGATGAATCCCAGAGCTTCATCTCCAGCATAGATTTATCGCTTTAGATTCAGAATACATAGCCATTTACCTACTGTTCCTTTCTACTTGAAGATCATTCAAGAACTTCAAATTTAACACATTCAAAATTAAATTCACAATTTTATCTAATCTTGCTTTTTCCCCTCCTGCTTTCTTTCTTTTTTTTTCCTTCTAGTGCATGTCATCATCAACCATCTGGACACCCAAGGCAGGATCTTGGACATTCTCCATACCCTAATTTTAGGTGTGTTGGTTCGTGTGTAATTATACTCAGGTAGCCCACCCACACTGCCCAGGTTACAGTTAAAGGCCTGTCCTATGTGACCCAAGAGTAACCCTATGTTTCCCTGTCACTGCCTGCATAACACAATTAAATCTTCCAATGTGCACACTCACCTATTACAAGGCTGTAAGCATTATGTCTATGTTTTCTCTCTTATATCCTCCTATATATTTATTAAATACATACAGAATTATCTATTATGTTCTAGTTGTACAAGGAAAACTAGTGATAATTTTGCTTCTGAACAGCAAATGCTTATTACATTATCTTTAAACATGTTGAAGTATAATAGACTTTACAAATATATGATAATAGTATATATGGGTATCTATATAATAAAATATTTTTCTTACCCCTAATGAGCCTATGAGGTGTATTATACTCTACTAAAAAGTCACAGAAGTCAAGCCATGCCTGTATACCTCCCAAAATGGTTTCTTATTAATAGTCTACCAAGTTTTTACCCATGTGACTCTATCTCAGGTCCAGTTGAATCAACCCAGGACCGGATCTGCCCTGAAGGCAGCTGTCTATAAGCTTACCAGACGTCAAGCTAATGGCCTCATACTGGAGTTCTGCCTACTAGAAATTCCTTGTTGTGGATGGTCTCACAGGACCCATTCAGATTCTCTCCTTTGGGATGACACAGAGAATGTCAGGTATTGGTGGAAGGGTCAGACAAGCCAAGACTATGTGCATTTAGAGCAATAAGGGATTTTTAGAGTTTCAGTGACCATAGATAGTTAGAACATCCATGGTATTCTTAATGACAATGAATTAAGTCCAGGCTATGGGGCTGCTGAGGCAGCACCTTGGTGTCTGTCTTTCCTGAGTACCCGTCTGATTGGCCAAAGACTATCTAGCATCAATTAAGCTAACATTTGTTACTTATAAAATCTGCCAATTACTATAATGTTTCATTTATGTCACAGTTTACTACATTCTATCTTTGAATTTTGAATACTATATCGTTAATGAATACAATCAACTTTATAAATTTACTGATTTCATCAGTAAATACCTATTAAGTTTGTGTTCACAATTATACGTTCACTTATATATCATAGTTTTTTACCTTTTCTTAGGAGTGTTACTGGAGCTGGAAAATCCCCATGTAAATCCATTTCCCAGTAACTAAAACAGTAAGTTTTAAAAATAATGTTTGATGTTCTTTTTTTTAAAGCATGTATATCCTTTTTGCTGGTGTGGCAATGGTTGAAGAATGATCCTTGAAAGCAATAAACTGATTCTACATAGAAATACAAATTTATTCCTACCATATTCATATGTAAAGATGGACAATAACCTTTCCGAGGTTTGGATGCTCAATGCCAACTCTGTTCTTCTCAGAGGTGCCTGGTACTGGCACTGGGGAAACTATCCTTCTTCACACGCCTCGGACTTCACTTGGCAACTTGTGGAGACTGACCGTGCACTGGCACAGCAAAGTATTCATGGAGAAGCAGGTTCCAGGCTGATGGCCTGCTAGGATTTCTTCTCTCACAGCAGCTCCTGGGAAGACTGGCTGGTGTATAATGAGATGCATATAGGGCCTACGTCCTGCCTGTTCCGTACATACCCTAAGGCATTATACTTTAGTTCTTTTGTATTTCTAGAAAGTTTAAAGTAGACGTGCAAAGATATTGACTGTTTTCTAATGATGAGCTTGATCAATGGAATTGTCTGTTTCATGACACATTTAGGCTTTCTAATTGGGTTTTGGTACTGAGGTAGCTTTAAAAGAGGGTTGTGTATGTGGGTAACAGAAGAACTGGTATCTGCTAGCAAACCATAAGTAAGTGAGCTGCTCAGTGATAGAACCAACCAGGTCACCTGTGAATGCATTGTTATGAATGTCTACATACTTACTGTTTTATTGTGTGTGTTTATTTTTAATACAACTTTTCATAGGTTCATTAAAATTCTTCTCAAAAGAAACTATCAAAACCACTAAAATGCATGTTAAAAAGTGTGCTATAGAACAGAATAAAATTGTTACTTGGACTTGTAAAGTGAAAAACAGACACCCCACATATAAGGATAAAATTCTCAGTGAGAGACAGAGCCCAGGAAACAAACACCCAGGACCTGCAGCAGGCACACAGCTGCCCTCCTTTGACACACCAAACATTCCCGGAAGTCGCACAGCCGCACAGAGGAAATCAGACATGAAACGGCCTTAGCCATTGGGTAACTTATATTACTTATCCAAACAAGAAAGCACATTTTTAGGGCATGACACACTGAAATGTAAGAGTGTACAGTACAAACTGTACACTAATAAAATTTCGTCTTGTGTGTGGTTTGGAGGCATAAATTTTCATGCTGGACCAAGTTATAATCACATTCTTGGGTTTGGGATTTTCCTCTTTTTTAATAGCTCAAGAATAACCTTCTATTTTGTAAATTTAATCTTAAAAATTTGGATTATTAAAAAAGTGAGTATGGTAATAATATCATAATAAAAAATTTCAAATAAATCTTTGGAAAACAGAAGGCTATTTTCCAAATGATTAGTCAGAAGTCTAACTTCATTTGGAGTAGACTTCTGCCTAAGACAGTGGCAAACAAAACTCTCACAACAACCACACACACGCACTGAAAAACAAAACAAAAAACATTAAAAGCCAAACAGTTATAATGTGTGTCCAGCAGTATTTAGGTTTATATTTAGGATGAGCCATTTAATATAGTCAATAGCTATACTTACCAAGCCAGGTGAAACATTAAGCCAGAATGCCATCGATTATAAAACTCTTCCTTCGTGTGTACCGGGCGATAGAGCCTGAAACAATGCAATGTGAACCAAGTGCTGATTCAAATAGGCAATAATGGCACCATAGTGTTGCTGCAATGATGTTGTTTCAAGACAATTGAGAAGGAAAATCACCTCCCCAATATCTCATGAGCACACACAGCCCTAAAAATGTTTGGATAAGATGTATACATAGAGTAAGGTCCTCACCTACACCATCAAGCTTCACTTCTTGAGGTGCAAAGATTCATTTTGTTTAACCCTCAGCACAGAATGGAATAACTTTCCTACTGATTTTCTAAAGTTTTTTTTTTTTTTTTAATTAACTTGCTAAGAATTTTGGAGGTTTAGAAGAAGTAGCTTTCTAAATGACTCTAGGAAAGTTTTTGAGGACTTTTTTAATAGTTAGACTATTATTCACAGCCTCAGATGGAAAGGATCATTTAAATCAAGACACAATTGGTTGAAATTAAGAACAATCTGACAGTAACCAGAGGGGAGGTGGGAAGGGATAATGGGGGGAAGGGTTTTCAGGAACAACTATAAAGGACACAAGGACAACCAAGGGGGAGTGGAAGCAGGGGAGGGAGGTGAGGATGGCTGGGGTGGGGGGTAATGCAGACAACTGTAATTGAATAACAATAAAATGATTTTTAAAAAACATGTAGTTGGGACATGAAAGAAATTAACACATTAAATAGATTGAGTTTATCCTCACAGCCAGCCCTGTTCTGCCATCCTTTAAGACATAGTAAACCCCACTTCTTAGAAGCCTCGTGAAGGCATGCATTTTCCTGTGTATAAAACTCTCAAGATTCAGGTGTAAGTTATCAAATATTGAGAATTATTATATTCTGCAATTATTTACTGAGATGCTACTACATACCAGCTATTATTCACATTCTAAGGATGCAAGGGTAAATAACATAAATATAATTCTTGACTTCTTGGAAATTTAGTGTTCAATAACTTTTTTTCCAGCTTTTTACTATGGAAATTTTCAAATATTTATAAATGTTGAGAGAATAGTTTAAGGAATTTATGAGCCTGTCACTTTCAACAGTTATGAATATATGAACAATTTGTTTTATTTATACCACTATTTATTTTCCACACTATGCCAAACATACTGGTTTGAAGCAGGTGTCAGAGATCTATTTTATTTAAAACTATCTCAGTTTGTATTTCTTAAAGACAAAAACTGTCTAAAAAGCCATAATACCATATTACACCTAAAAATGTTAACATCAGTTACTTACTCTCATAAAAAATGATTCATTGTTCACATTTCCATGTTAATTTGTCATTCACACACATGTACATACACACCTCTTTATAAATAAGTTCCATGATAGGCTTATGTTTGTTAAATTTTGGGGGTGGGGTGATAATACCTTTGTAGTGGTTAAGAGCCCAGGCCACATGGACTAGAGCCCTACTGCCATGTTTAACTGTGTATATGACCTTGAGTGAGACGTTTAACTGCTCTATTACTTAATTTCTTCATCCAAAAAAATGAGGATAATAATAGTATAAATCTCAGTTCTCATCATCACAAGAAAATAAATTTTGTAGCTATGGTGAGAGATGTTAACTGGATTTATTATGGTGATCATTTTGTTTTTATAAACATATACATATATAATGCTGTGTATGTGAAACTAGTGTGTTATTTCAATTACACCTCAAAAATAATAGTACATATCTTATATTGAAGATCAAATGAGTTATTATATGTGCAATGCTTAGGAAAGCCTGGCATATCATTAAGTGCCATGTTATTGTTATGGTTAAGCAATCACTGTTGACCTGGTCAGCTGCATATTTATTGAGACAGACTATTTGCCCACAGTAAATCCAACGACATCTCTGCACCCGATTTTATGACACTTAACAATGCCTTGTGCCATTATGACAAGGTCGATAAGCAATGATAGGATTTTAGGTCTATATTCATAGAAAATCACTTCTGCACAAACCTGTGAACTGAAATGGTACAACATTAATTGAATGGAGTTACATTCAGAAGAATTGCATTTAGCAGTTCCTCAATAGGAGTGAGTGAATAGATGAGTTGGTGTAATCTTACCCTCTGCAACAGTATGGTTAGACCTGGAGAACATTAGGCTGAGTGAAATAAGCCAGTCAGAGAAAGACAAATACCCTATGATTTCACTCATATGTGGAATCTAATGAACAAACCGAATTCACAAGCAAAACAGAGACAGACTCATAGATGACAGTTAGTGGTGGGGAAGGTTGAGGGCAGAGGGATTGAACAAAAAGGAGAAAGGACTCATGGCCATAGACAACAGTGGGATGATTGCTGGGGGGTGGATATAAGAGGACTAAATGATAATGGGGGAAATGCAATAAAGATTAAAGAGACATTTATATTATTTTTTAATTTTCTTTTAAATTTAATCTTTATTATATTTTTTCAATTTCCATTTAGTCTCCTTATATCCCCATCCCCCAGCAATAAAAAAAATTTATATGAATAAGGAGAGAAAAAATACAAGAAGAACCTGAATAATGAATGACCAGTGCTAACATGACAAATACCTCTTCTTCAAATAGGTGTTCCTTTTCTTTATGTGTCAATAACTTATTTTGCTGCCTTTCATCCCAAAAGGAGGTGAGAGAATGTAATGATCTACTCATAACATTCTCTCTGAGAAGAGATAAAAAGATCATTGTTAAATTCCTTTTAATTTAGCATCCTCCTTTATAACACATTCTTGTGTGTGTTGAAGATGCAAGACCTTTTGCCTAGTTGAGTTTCCCTCCCTCAAATTTGCCGACTGCATCCCCAAAATGTCATCTTACATACTCCTTTGTCTACCAACTGTTTATAAAGTGTTAGTGATTTCCAGTCTTGATAAGACTCAAGTTTGATATTTTGATTTTTATAAAGACCTATTTATAAGGAGTTGTTTTTGTTAAATATGTATTTAAAACAATGTTTTCAGATTTCATAAAAAAATCAGTTACTTATATAACTCAAAAGTTAAACTAAACATAGGTTAAATATTTTAAATGATATCTAAACTTCTAGAACCAATAAGTGATTATAGCAAGGTTGCAATACAGGAGTAATACATAGGATTCAATTGTGCTACTACATTCACCCAATAGAGAAGTGCAATTTAAAATCAAAAGCACAATACTATTTGCATTAGCATCCCCCAAAATTAAATACTCAGGTTTAAATCTAACAAATTATGTGCAAGGTCTAAATGAGAAAAACTAGAAAATTCTGATGAATGAAATCAAAGAACGAAATAAACGAAGATATTCTACATTCATAGATAGAAAGACTCAATAGTACTAAGATGTTAAGTTTTCCCAATTTGATTATAGAGTCAATGCAAGCCCAATCAAAGTTCCACATTATTTTTTGGATATCAGCAAACTGATTCTAAAGTTTATACGGAGAGACAAAAGATCCGAAGTGCCCAACACAGCACTGAAGTGGAAGAACAAAGGTGGAGGACTGATACTACCCACCTTCAAAACATACAATAAAGCAACAGATCAAGGCAGTGTGCTATCAGAGAAAGAACAGACAAATAGATCAGGGCAATAGAATAGAGACCCCAGAAATAGACCCACATGAATACAGCCCACTGATCTTTGGTAAAGGAAGAAAGATAATACAATGGAACAAAGAGCTTTTACAAATTACTAAAAAAATTGGACATCCAAGTGCAAAAAAAAACCCAAAAACGAGTCTAGGCATAAACTTTATATCTGTCACAAATTTACTCAAAATGGTTTATAAACATAAATATGAAATGCAAAACTATAAACTCCTAGAAGGTAACATAAGAGAAAACCTAGATGACCTGGGGTATGATGATGACTTTTTGGATAAAACACCAAAGGCATAATCCCTGAAAGAAATAACATAAGCTGGACTTCATTAAAATTGAAATCTTCTGCTCTGCTAAGACAATGTCTAGAGAATGAGAATAAAAGTCACAGACCGGGGGAAAATATTTACAAAAGACACAGCTGATAAAGGTCTGTAGTTTAAAATATGCAAAGAACTCTTAAACACTCAACATTAAGAAAACAACAGAAAAAAAACCTGATTAAAAAATGGGCCAAAGATCTTAACAGGCACCTCATTAAAGATGATAGACAGATGGCAAATAAGCAAAGCATAGGAAAAGATATTCCATGTCATATGTCTGCAGGGAAAGAGAAATGCAACTTAAAACAACAATGAGAGGCCACTACACATGCAGCAGTTGGCCAAAATCCAGAACACTAATGCCACCGTGTACTGGAGTGGAAGTGGAGCAATAGAAAATCCCATCCATTGTGGGTGGGAATGCAAAGTGGTGCAGCCACTTTGGAGGAAAGTTTGGAAGTTTCTTATAAAAATAAATACACTTTTACCATAATTCTCAGCAATTGTACTCCTTGGTATTTACCCAGAGAGTTGAAAACTTATGTATACATGAAAACCTGTACATGTTTGTTACAGTAATTTATTCATAGTTGCCAAAATATTGAAGCAACCAAGATATGCTTCAATAGGTGAATGATAAATAAACTGTGGTGTATCCCAACAAAATATTATCCAGCTCTTCATGCTATCAAGCCATAATAAGATATGGAAGAAACTAAGTGCATATTATTAAGTGAAAGAAACTGATCTGCAAAAGCCACATACTACCATATTTTTCCATGTATAATGCACACTTTTTTGCCCAAATTTTTGAGGGAAAAATAAGGATGCACATTATACAAGGGTATAATGATCACATACCATGGGTATAACAATGGGCGTAATAATCTCATGTGTAATGCACACAAAAATGTGGGTGTGAATTACACATGGCAAAATATGGATCTATGATTCAAAGTATATGACATTCTGGAAATGACCAAACCATGGAGACAATGAAAACATCAGTGGTTATCAGGAAGTAGTGGTGAGAGGAGATATGTAGTCAGAGCACAGAAGATTTTTAGGGCATTGAAAATACTCTATATGATATCAAAATGATGGGCTCCTCGCATCATATATTTGCTCAAACCCATGGAAGATGCAACATCAAGAATGGGGTGATAATGAATTGTTGATGTAGGTTCATCGTTGTAACAAGGATATCCTCTGGCAGGGGATATTGATAATAAAGGAGGCTACGTACATGTAGGGGCAGGGAGTATGTGGGAAATCTCGGCATGATCCTTTTGCTTCTGTTATAAACCTAAAACTGCTCTTAAAAATTGTCTTAAAAAAAATGAAGAGATTTAGACCATCACTGTGTGGGGTCTTGTCCAAGTCTACCCCCCTTCCTGAGCCATGTTTTTTATTGTCACTGAAAATTCCTCCAGCTCTGAAAGTCTAAGACTCTACGAGATCAGTGATCTCAGTTTGAGATGCCTGCACGCCAACACCATTTACTAGCATCCTTCTACTCTTTAGTCAGTCAGAAGGAGCCCCTATGGTTTATCATTTGATGCACAATTTCATTCTCAGCAAGCCAAACACAAGCCAAACACCCACATAATTCCCTTGGTCTTTGAAAGAGATAAATGGTTAATATTCTAGAAAATTATATTGCCCTAACTTTGTCCCATTTCCCCAAATCTCACTTGCTCAATTCTCCAAATATGGCTTAAGTAAACTCTTTTCAGATTGGGTGAGGATGTCTAGCAAACCAAATAAGTTTAAATATTTGAAGTCAAACTAGTTATGTTAGTACATTATAAACAAAGGCAGCAACAGTTTATTTTTGCACTGTTAACGTAAACGGTCCTTATAAAATCCCATTTCACTGATGGATCTTTGGTAAAACATGTCTATTTTAGCAATTTAAGAATTTAGCACGTTAAAATATGTATTTTTCTGTATTGGAAAATATTGACTTTCCAAAGGACAGTATTTTTAGTTTCTCATTTTCATGAAAATAGTAAAAATCAATAAATATCAATATGCTTATAATACAGTCCATTTGAACAACCCAGTCTCCCCTAATTCCTCAGTGGCAGTCAGGACCTCTCTCAGGATCACAGGATGAAGAAAGTTCTCTGAATCCACTTCAGACTTCTCCTTACATATAGTATCTTCAGGGCGACATTATTTCATAGGTCAGGGATCGGCTCCCGGGGAATGCACACCGGTTACAGCAGGACGGACAGACGGTCCATGGGGACCCCGCACGCGTCTGCTCAGTCCTCAGAGAGGGTGCCGGCTTTTCTGTGGTAAGAACTTGCAGCAGAGCTCCTTCCGAATCTGCTCCCGTAATGGTCCCTACGGCAGTGACGCAGTGAGGCACAGCTGTGGACAGGAAACAGGCTCTTTAACTTATTAACCGTGCCCGGAGAAGAAAACAACAAAATGCGCAAAAGAGACTATAAAATGGCCTTTTTAAAGTCTTTCCCAGAAACAGCTAAAAAAAAAAAGCAATAAAAATTCCCTTCCCCCAATCACACACACACTATATATGTCATATATGTATATGCATGATATATATACATATAGATATAAGTATATATGTGTATATGTAATATAAATGTCTTGTTTGTTCTTCACCATATTGCCAAATTTTTATTTGAATCCCATGAAATCTTTTCTTCTTAGTTTCATGGTCTCTTAATAATCATCTTAAAAATCATATTTTCTAAAGTTTCTGCTACCATAAGATCTTTGAATAATTACTGCTGGAAGAAACCATTTAGAAAAATTTAGCAAGTTGTGTAAACAGGCCTAAATTTCTATCGAGAAGATTGAGATTAAGATAAGATGGTGATTTCCTTAAAAGGAAGTTCTAGATTTTTAGAGAAGAAAGTTAAATATTTTAATCCAACTTCACACTGTATACAGCCCTTACCTTTATCCCTTTTAAAAAATGGTTTCCAGTTTCTTATGTTTTTTTATGCATTTACTTTGGTTATCATGAAACATCAAATACATTCATGTGCCACTTAATGGCAGGCCTAAGATCTGAGAATTGTATCATTAGGCAATTTTCTCATGGGAAAATCACAGAGTGGCCCTGGCTGGTGTAGCTCAGTGGATTGAGCGCGGGCTGTGAACCGAAGGGTTGCTGGTTCAATTCCCTGTCAGGGCACATGCCTGGGTTGCAGGCAAGGTCCCCAGCGGGGGCCATGTGAGAGGCAACCACACATTGATGTTTTCTCCCTCTCTTTCTCCTTCCTTTCCCCTCTCTCTAAAAATAAATAAAATATTTTAAAAAATTACAGAGTGCACTTACACAAACCTCAATGGTATAGCCTGAGGCACACCTAGACTTTATGGCATATTATATTTCTCTTAGGCTACATGCCTGCACATCATGTCACTGTACAACAATAGCACAGGATCAAATTGATCACAAGAGAAAATGAAAAAATTGAGAGATGAGGTGAACCATGAGATGTGTGAGGCTGATGCAGGAACATGTGATGTACTGCTTTACAGCAAAATTATTCTTTATGAGTAGAAAGTAAATATCCTAAAATGGCAGTAATAAATGTACAGTATTATAGCAAATGCATGAACCAGTAACATAGTCATTTATTATGATTACCAAGTACTATGTATTGATCATAATTGTATATTCTGTGCTTTGATATGACTGCCAATGTGGTAGGTTTGTTTACACCAATATCACCACAAATTCATGAGTAATGCTTTGGACTACAATGTTAATATGTTTATGTTATCATAGGTACTTAATTATTTTTAAAGGGAGCAAAGGGAATTGGACATCGAGCTTAACGAACTAGGGAGCATAAGCCTGTTTGCTTCACCAGGAAGCTATAGCTTCACAAACTGTATGCACGTATAAATCATATCTTTTTAATAAGTCATGATTTTTATCTTTTACTATGAATAATTTCAAACATATTAAAATAGAAAATATGATAATAAAATCTATGTATAATATCTATCATTAAATTATTTTTAGTAATTATTAACATGTGACCAGTTTTGTTTCATCTACCAGCACTGACATTCTTAAACTTTAATTTCCATAATTAGATTTTTAATTTTTATGCTGTTTAATTATTTTTATGGGTTAACTATTTACCTGTAGCATTATGACTTGAACTTTCAGGTATGAATTACTTGGTCACTCAGATTTGTGGGTTCCTTTTCAGGGTATTCGTAAATGTTTGGTGATTCTTGACTGTGCTCTGGATTTTATGGCAGAAATTTCTGATTATATTTTTGGCTGAATGTGTTTGCACTCCATAATCCAAGGACGGGTTAAGGGTCGTGAGCTGCTGGAACTTGTGCAGCCGTCTGTTTGTGGAGAGATGTTCTGGAAGAGGCGGAACGCGCCGCTGGGCTGAGGACATCCACAGCTGGTCTTGTGGGTGTGAACACACCCCACTTCCAGGTCTGGCCAACCACTTGGAGCTCTGCTCGTTTCTCTAACTCATGCCCCCACTGACTGGCCCCTCAGGACGCAGACATTCTGACGAGCCAGGAAACAATGTACCAGGAGTTTGATCTAGATGTTCTTGTTATTGTGCCAAGTTAATTACCCCAAGAGTCACCCCATAGCTTCTGCTCCCACCATCTGCCTAGTGTTATTTTACTCCTGTTTTCTTTCCAGTTTTCAGTTATTCTCCAGAGTGTCTGGTCAGTGAGAGATTTTTTTCTGCTCTTCTATTACAGTTCTGAGTTTTAAGCTTTTTATTTTGTAGGTGCCATATGACAGAGATTAAGAATCTGGGCCCTAGATTCAGCCTGCCTGGGTTGAATCCTGCCTCAGCTATTTCCCATGCAGCCTTGAGTAAGTTTATTAACTTCTGTGCCTCAGTTTCCTCAACTGCAATCAAAATAGTTCATGGGTTGTTATGAAGAGCCAATGTATTGGTGTCTAAACTGCTCAGAACAGCGCTTGGTTCTGAGGGTAGCATCATTCTAAAATACAGAATGTGTAGCGTGATTCTAAAATACAAAGCCAATTTCATTAAACTTCCTAGGCAAGGGAAATCTGCATTCAAAAACACAACCTCTCAGAACAAAACCTGAAAAGATCTTATATATGCAGTTCCAGACAAACGCAGAGCATTTTTGAAGACCTCTATCCAAAACTGGGAATAATTCTGTTTGGCTCCTAGATTCAAGCAGAACCACTTTAACATGCCTGGCTTTCTGATGTGTTCCAGGTTAAAGGTGGTTTGTTTTTATCTTATAGTTTGGATATGATTTCCAACAGCCAAGTCCCTCAAGGTGTCTAATCTTAAATGAGAGGGTTGGAATGTTGTGTCCTTGCTGTTTGTGTGATTCAAGAAATAAGGCTTTCATAACCCCATCCTTAGTGGTCACCAGCTGGAACATTGTAGAGTTTAACAATAGTAAGTGTTCAATAAATGTCACTTGCTCTTCTTATTGTTATTGTTACTATTTAGAGTGAGCATTGTTATAGTGCTCTTTTTATGGCCAGTTACACCATTTGTTACCACTGTGTGACCTTGGGCAAGTCACCTGGCAGCTATCATCATCACATTTTTCATCAGCAGATGGAGATAACAATACCTATCTCATGAAGACTAGAAATAATGTATTTAATTACACAGTCATGGAAACTTTTAAATAAATTATAGTTCTTAAAATTATAACAGTTGACTATCCCATTCTGGCTCAAGTGACTAAAATATCTGTTGGACAGCACAGGTGTCCCTGGATTAGCCCATGACCATCCACCCTCGTCAGGTGGGAAGAGTGTGCCATTGGGTAAGTGCAGCATCCTTTAGTGCTCAGTGCAACGGTTCATTTCCTGGTCCAGTGGGAACGGCCTGCACATCCTTACTGTGGGTTGTTTTGGAATGGTGTGGTTGCATCGGTGCAGGCAGGGCATCACTCTGCTGGAGCTGTATCCACTCAGAGTGCTGGGCGTCAGGCTGTCACAGCAGAATTGAATGGTAGCCTAGATCAGTGGTCCCTAAATTGGAAGAATCTGGATATATACAAAAGCTTTAGAGGAGACATCTCTAGGTCTTTAATTCCATTTGTATTCTTACCTCAAATTTTCTGCCTGACCACCCCAGAATTGTCTGTGGCAGAAGTGGAATCCCCAGCCCCTCCTGCCCTCTTCCTGCTAGTCCCTTTCTCTTTATGACTGCCCACTTCTCACTTTATAGAAGAAAACACCACACCCACGGGGATACATACTTCAAGGATGTCAAACCAAAGGGCTCTTTGAAACAAGGGTGCCTTTAGGTAACGTCATATTGCCAGTCAGGTAGTTTTAATATGAGCTTTCAGCAAAATTGAAGAAGAGCCTAATCATTCTCTTAACTGATGTATCATTAATTTTTTTCAGTGACAGATAACGACGAGACATTTGATGCGAAGTCAAGGGTAGTTCAAGGAACTGGGTGTCAGCGCGATCAAGCTTACCTGCACATTTTTCTTTATGTGATTCAGTTTTCAGTGTTTACATCTATGAAATTTAAAATAAAATAATAAACTGGTACTGGACTCTGTCTCATCCCAGCAATAAGTGATATTCTCCCCGGGAAACATGCCAGTGAAAATAGGAGAGCCCCATTTATCTCCTTGAGCACTGCATTTCCATAACATTTGACTTTTGTCTGACTAAGTACCAGTATTTTAATGTATTTTATATTGCTTTTAAAATTATATGTTAATAATAATTGCTAGGATGACTCAAGGACAACAAAAAATTTACAACATAGAGACTCATGGTCATAGAAATGTGGAAAACCTTTAAATTTCACTTTCATTCATTCAAAATAGATTTAGTGAGCATGTACTCTGTATTAGGCCTTGTCTCAAGTGTTAGGAATGCAGCAGTGAAACAAAGGAAGAGAAATTTTAACCATACAGAGTTTACATTCTAATAGGTAGCGTTCAGATAAAAAAACAAATAACAAATGCATGCAAAACATAATTGCAGATACAAATATTTGTGCCAGAAAAATGTGGTAGGGTGTTTAACAAGATTTTTAAGCATAAAATATGTTAGAATAATATTCTGAGGAAAGAGCATAAGTTTAAGGAAAAAAGGACCATTAAAATGAAAAGCATGATTATGAATTTTAAAAATGGATGATGGTGAGGATCATGTGGCTCTAACCTTAGATGCCTCTGCAATGTTAAAAAGAGTGATATAGTATCCTAAAATTCTTATTTTGTCATTTTTAAAATATACACTGGAAATCTCACTTTTCAAAAATAGTGAAAAAGGTAGAAGTTGTCTTTGAAATGTATGAGAGAGGACGTAGTCGTATAAACCACGTGTGCAGATTTGAGGACCACTGGGTAGAAGGCACAAACTCTGTTTGACCTTCGGGGAGGGCAAAGGATGAGGTTAACCTGTACAGTCACCCCTAAAATCTGGATTCTATTACATCAAGTTCAGGTATGTGATGAAACACAACTTAAGGACTTGAGTATCAATTCATGTTAGTTTTGCCTAAATATTTGCTTTGTATTTATGTCAAAGCAAACAATTTGTTTGAAATTTGAACAGCAAATACGTGCTTAATAATATAGTGATAGGAAAACTCCTTCTGATGTTTAATCAAAAACAATTTTATTAAACCTCAGAAAAGACCCTGTTTATTCTGAAGATATTGATCAATTTTATAAGGGGTAAGAATAAGGACTATTCTTTACAACATCATCATTACTTAGTTTGGAAATTACTCCCAATGATGATAGAAGATCGTTTGTGTAAACACATACCACATTACTCAGAGTAAGTAGCTCCTGAGACCTGTGAGGCTGGGGGTACACGACACCCTCTGACACATGTTATCTGTCATGATTCTGCACATCCAGGACTGCACTAACTAACCCAGCTCTGTTGTTGCTGGTTTCCATTCACAGGAAGAAAGCTATCATTGGTGAAGCTAGGAGGGCTTGTCGCCATCTAGTGGTCGGTGAATTGTACTAATACTGTTATTCTAAAAACTATTCCTGGTATTTTATTTTCTTAATTGTAGTGAAAAATGATTCTAACCAAGATACTACTGTTACTTTCTAGGGTATATGTATCAAAATCGACAAGTAAATAATCAGAAGGAAAAGACATAATTTTAAATGAATATATTGAAATATGTGGTTTGAATAGAAGATATTTTCCAAAATTCCATAAAACCATTTCTCTGCTACAGAAAATGTTAAAAAAAAATATGCCTATGTAATTTCTATAGTTTGTCTAGGGACTTACTCACATGGTTACAGAAAGATACATTAAAAGGCTTGATTTTATTTGCATATCAGGCATTTCATTTTGATGCTACATGTAAAATACTATTCATTTGCTTATGCTAAAGGTAGATGATACTGTTTGGAGCTGTTCTTAACAGAAAATTATTGTGTCTAATGAAATTTGAAATACTTCTTACCAAATAAAGAGACTAATTTCTAATGGGTCTGTTTGTCATTACCAGTATTTTTTTTTTGTAAAACTGAGGTATTCTTTATAATGACTTTTTTCTTCTCACTTTTTCTTTTTGTAAACCCCTTACAGGTAAGAGATTAGAGACAATAATATAAATTGCATGCTTATTGAAATTGTACCATAAAAACAACCTTTCTTTTTTGCAGGATGTCACAGCTCTCAAAAGGTCTCACATAGTTTCTGTCCCCATTTTCATTTAAGAAAGGTGTTTGGTGAGTCTCCCACTCCATGAAGCAAGATTGCCTTACACATTAATTCATGCTTTTAGAAACCCAAAGTCCTCCCCCAAGATTTCTGCACATGTCCAGGGGTCTCGCATTCTTGAAGCCATCTCCGTTTCTGGGCTGCTGAATGAATTACAGCAACCCAGACATGAAACCCAGATCCATTCTTAATTTCTAAAAAAAAAAAAATACCTGTTCAACCCTGGCAGGTGTGAGTGCAATAAATTGGACAGATTATTAGAAGGAAAGGAAGGAAGAGAAAGAAGTTTAGATCACATTAGTTCAAACTTCAACTTGAACATGAGGTAGCTGGGTTCCTAAGATGTCCTTATGGCTCTCCTCCACTGGGAAAATAAAAGTCTTTCTCTCCACCTGTTCCTTAGACCCACACAGAAGTTCCTCCGACAAAAGGATGCCTTCCTAGAAAGGAATGGCAAGGACTTTTTTTTTTTTTTTCATAAAGAAGAAGAAATTGATGTTCATGTGCACAGTTTTACAGGAATTTTGTGCGCTGAGTATTTGCAACAAGAGAGTAAAGATGGCCTCTAGATCTTAAAACCCTGTATTTTGTTCATATATTTCTTAAATTATCCAACAGAGAAAGGCTTGGCCTATCAGATGTGAAGTTATTTCTTACATAAACTATGGATTTAATGTGCAAGCAAGTCAGAACAGAGGTTTGCCCAGAACAAAGAGGGAAAAAAGTATCTTTGTTTTTGATGGGCAATTTATGGCACCATCAAAAGTGGGTATAATATTATTTTGTAACCTGGAACTTACTTATCTCAAGGCCCTAAAATCTGTGGCAAAGGGATTTTATACTTAAATTAAAAATTCAAAACATTAGAAATGAAGGCAACAGCCTGCCTTCACTTTCATTAGCAATAAAAATAGGTGATCTCATACGAATTATTCCAGGTTCAGTTTGACTTGTTTTTGAAAATTGTAGTGTTTGGAATATCTCCTTCTAAGCCTCCTCAGATCTTTGGCCAGTTCTTCTTTGGCCCTGATTACCAGGAGGAGCAAACAGGAGATCAATCAGTAGAATAAATGGGTAAGATTAGAGGTTTGCCTCAAATTAAGAAAAGGACTTCTTATTGTACAAAGTGGTAACGTGGTGTGGAATGATGGTAGACACCAGTTGATATTAGCTCATTATGCCGGTAAGGTGTCATATATAGACTGTTAGTCCTATATAGTCATATATAGGACTATATAGACTGTGTCATATATAGTCCTTTCGTGCCAAAAGAGAATGTGTTTATAGCTTAAACGTGGCTTGATATACTTGGATTAAATAGTTAACATATTTCTGAGCCACTAGGAAAAGGGTCAAATGGTAACAGATCATGACCAATGACGTTCATGGTTATTTCCTTACTCCCAGAAATTGGAAGCTATGCATGCTTCTTAGGGAAATAAGAAATGGCTGGCTATATTCAGAAAAATCTTATAGATAGTAACTCCCAAAGGATAAATGTAATTCATGTTGGATAAAGAGAAAAGGAGGTAAATACCATGCATTTCACTGCCACAGAATATAGAACAGCTGTCTCTAATTCCTCAAAAATGCCATTTCTCCTTGCCTAAGGGCCAGTACCCCCTCTTTTTTCCATCACCTGCTGAGGTGCTAGTCTCCAGAGGTGACCTCCCAAAGAAAGTTGCCTTCTTTTATTCATAACCTTGTGTACCTTTTCCCCTTGAACTTGGACTTTCGGCATGACTCAGAAACAATAGAGCACCGAAGGAGTGATGCTGTGTGATTCTGTGCCTTGTTCAGAGACAGTCTTACTGATTCCATCTCAGTCTCTTACAGCGCTCTCCGAGCCCTGCCCCGCTCCGAGAGAAGGAGTGTCAGATGACAGGGTTTGGTACATGAATCATGGTATGAGTATCGCATGGAGCTCCCAGTCAAGCCCTGTCCAAATTGTAACGTGTAAGAAAATGGTTGCTTTATGCCACTAAGCCTTGGGGCTGTTTGTTACGCAGCAGTGGATAACCAGAGCCCTTGGTTCCCACGTTCCAAGTCTCACTATAGATTCCACAGCTTTTGGGAAGCCTTTTTTTGACCCCATAGTCTAGATTAAGCATCCCTTCTGGGTAATGCCTCATTCTAGCAATGTATGGATTGTATTATAATTGTCTGTTTATTTTTGTTTGAGGTCAGTGAAAACAAGGATCATGTCTGAATGGATCATCATTCTCCCTTCAAAATCAACATTGCCTGGTAAATATATTGGGTAATAAACAAACAACACCGATTAAATCAATGAGTGCATTTCTAATGAAAGTAAACACCGATCTCTTACTCCACTGGCAATAAGCCCCTTGCCTGTTAGTAATCAGCTTCCGAAAAAGGCATTCATGCAAAATACATCTTATCAAAATGTAAAAGTGACATGCATTGCACAAGCCACTTAGCCACCTAAACTTATTAAAATGCATAGAGAATTAAGACATAGATCTGGGCAGTCAGAATTTCTTTACTAAATATCCACTAAACTCCATTTCTCATGAAAAGTTGATTAATCTTGGATCAGTGCTTGTCTCATAGCTTTTGTGGATAAGAGTTTTTAGGCTGTGGAAATTCACAATCTGTGTATTCTAAATGAAGAAAAGTGTCTTCTTGTATTCTGTAAATAAGACATCTGCACATTGGCAAATGTTAACACAAACAAGTTCATTTGTGACAGTAAAACTGTCATGAACACGTTCAAACTGAAAATATACAACCAGGAAAATTTTACAAGATGCAGATGTCATGAAAAGCAGTGAACTGAGCCAAACAACCCAGAAGATGTAATGGGCAGGAATTTTTATGAAATGAATCAGAAATCAGGGAAAGCGAAGTGCACATACACACACAATGGAATGACACCCACTGTTGGGTCACTTTGTGGTTTCTAGGGTCATGTGAAAAGTGGAATATGTCTCCACAAGCATCTGACTCTGACTGAAGAACCACCAACAGAAAGGCCAAAGGTGTTCCCAGGCACTTGGCTCTGGCTCTTGGTTTTCTTAACTCTCGGTAGTTGTTCATAATTTGTTCTAAGACCTACCTCAGTGCTCTTCTGTCACTCTGAGTCTGAGAAGACCCTCTGGGGTAAGTGGGGTTATAGCTTCTGACACACACAGCTGCCTCCTCGCATTGCTTGCTCAGTGTCAATAATATTTAGGAAATGAAATTCCAGTTCACTGACATTGACGTTAGAGCTCAATTTTCCCAACAACATATTCCTCACCAAGAACTTCCTATAAGAGAAAAGTATGGTATGAGGACATGGGACCAATGGAACCAACCATACATCTTTTTCTTATGTACTGCAAAATATAACATGTTTTTTAATTCAACAATTATTTTTTCTATCTGCTATTAAGGTCTCTATTATCAATACGTGTTTTATTATTTAAACATTACCTAAGAGTACATGTAGAGGGCAAATCCCTCTGAAGTCAATATTATTATTCTAGATTTTCTCCAGGGGAAAAATTGAGATACAGTTGAGAGGTTGCATGTCCCAAATTAGAATATAATACATTGCAAAAGCATCACATAATAAACTGAAGCCCTTTTTCTACAACTGTCCCGTCTCTCTGAATTCAGAATTATATAAATTAGAGCTCAGCATGACTTTAGACATGTAATCAAAAGTCCTTGAATTAAGAAGACATGAATCCAAATTACAGGTAGAGATATTTGTTTCAAATGAAATACTGTGAAATAAAAAAAATGGTTCTTAAGTTCTCATGGCACTTAACATATGGAATCTAAAGAACAAACAAAATAGAAACAGACTCGTAGACACAGAGAACAGACTAACGGTTGCCAAAGGGGCGGGATTTGGAGGTTCGATTCCGGTCAGGGCACGTACCTAGGCTGCGGGTCTGACGTGCTGAATGATGAATCTCTCACACTGATGTTTCTCCTCTTCCTTTCTGTCTCCCTTTCAATCTTCTTGAAAGCAATGGGGAAAAGATGTCCTTGAGTGAGGAACAAGAAAGACAGCCTTAACTGGGGTCCGTGGAAACTCCTTCCGGTAGTCCATGCAGGCATTCCCATAGTGCTGATAAGAGTTATCTTCTCTTACTTTATCATTTTTCATTGTGTCATTTTGATTTGAAAACCATTATATGTGCTTCTTGTTCTGGAAAGGGCTCCACCAGCTTTGACTGAACTCTCTAGTCGTTTCTTTCCTTGTATCTTCCTAAACCCCTCTTTGACCTTCACTCTTTTTCTGCCCTTTGAGGTTTCCATAAGTCTAAACGCTACATTAGGGATAGAGATGGCCTTCTCTTCATCCTTCTTCTTAGTCCTTTGTGCGGTTTCCTTTCTGGTGCCCCTTATTTTTTCCCACCAATTGAAGTTTCCACAAGCTATCACTTTCCCTTCTACCTGAAGAACTTCTCCTAGCATTTCTTGTAGTAAAAATTTGCAGAAAATGAATTCTCACAGCTCTGATAGTTTTGCCAGTTTTGTTATATTGTGAAATAAACTTATTTCTGATATTCCATTTTTAGGATTTCCATCTTTCTGATGAAATGTCCCATCTGTGCATGTGTGTTGTTTATTTTGTCCAGCAGGCTCTTTAACATATTTGTCATAGTTATCTTTAAAGGCCTTGTCCAACGTCTATGATATTTGTGAGTCTTCTTTATTGACTCATTATTCTTCTTGATTTGGGACTAGATCTTCCAGTTTCTTTGCATGTCTCATAATTTTTTGTTCTCTGATGTGCTGTGTTATTATCTCTTTGAAGCTGTACTTTCACTTGATCCACAGGCTTAATTTCTTTAATCACTGCCAGCACCTGTCTGCTCTGTCTTTTCTTCTTTTTAAAAGATTTTATTTATTTATTTTTTTTAGACAGAGAGGAAGGGAAGGAGAAAGAGAGAGAGAGAGACATCAATGTGTGGTTGCCTCTCCAGCGCTCCCTACTGGGGACCTGGCCTGCATCCCAGACATGTGCCCTGATGGGGAACTGAAGCAGTGACCCTTTGGTTCGAAGACCAGCGGCACTCAATCCACTGAGCCACACCAGTCAGGGCTCTTGTTGTTTTCTTTTGTTAGCATATCTCTCCCTGCATTTTTATCACGTCACCGTTTTTTTTTTTTTTTAAAATATCTCTTGGAAGAAGTGAGCTAGTTTACTGTGAGATCACCAAGGCCCTGGTTCATGAACATTTGCAATCTGTTGAAGTTTTAAGACAAACAATGCTTTAGTTTTTCTACTTCGGAGAATTTTGGCTCATAACAG
This sequence comes from Anoura caudifer, assembly GCA_004027475.1. Lineage (NCBI taxonomy): Eukaryota > Metazoa > Chordata > Mammalia > Chiroptera > Phyllostomidae > Anoura > Anoura caudifer. The sequence continues at coordinate 274,574 of PVKU01000693.1, forward strand.
TAAAGGTGGAGATCAGGGTTGATAAGACTAGTCAGGAAAGGTATTGTGAAGGATGATTGAAGAGTGAGTTAGATTTTGACTAGCAGGGAGAAACAGGGAAATATTTTTGGCAAAGAGAAAAAACACAAGGGATAAAAAACAAATATGACAGTTGCAGGTCTGTGAGTAGATGAATATGATGACAGCAGAAGTTATGTAAAGTTAGAGAAAATTATAATGAAAGAAAATTTTTAAAAAATTCTCCTTTCTGCCCTGGCTGTGTGCCTCAGTTGGTTGGAGTGTCATCCCATATACAAAAAAAAAAAAAAAAAAAAAAAGTATGGGTTCAATCCCTGGTCAGGGTACATACCTAGGTTGCAGGTTCAATTCCTGGTCGGGGTGCATATGGGAGGCAACTGATCAATGCTTTTCTCTTACATTGATGTTCCTCTTTCTCTGTCTCTCCCTTCCTCTCTTTCTAAGATTAATAAACATACCCTCAGATGAATATTTAAAAAATGAAATAAAATAGAATAAAATTCTCCTTTTCTTCCTTGTAAATTTTTCTATTATGATTAAATGGTATGAGTAATATATTATCCTCTATACTATTTCAGTACTTCTATATGAAGAGCTATCAGTGGTACTTCTTACCCAAATGCCTTTATATTTTATCTTCCATGTTCAATAAACTAATTAAAATACAGTTAGAATGTTTTCCACTTAGACTTGACTTTATTCTCCAGTCTAGCTTAATTCTTATTTCTAAAATGTCTTCCCCAACCAAAAAAAAACATAGAAAAGTGGAAAAAGAATCATTGAATGACTGTTTCATGTCTGAGGGATTAAACTACCAGTATGAATAATTTTTCAGTGAATTTTGATTTAGTTTTTTTTAAACCAAATTTACCAATGGAATTGAAATAATTGAAGTATTTCTGTAATTAGCAATGAATTATGTGATCCAAACTCATAATTATAATTTTTTATTTTGGCAACTACAATGCTAGAAACTCTTTTCTCTTCCATAAACCTTTAAATTCTTTTCAAATTCTCTTTCATGACCTTTAAATTCTCAGCTCTGCTGGACTTCTAACACATCAAAAACACCATCAGCATTCTACAAAGAACAAATAATAATCACAAAATGTGTCTACTCTGTGGTAAAAGAAATTCCTGACAAGTTCCTCCCTAAATAAAAATAAATGAAGTGACTCCCATAAAATTCATGTGGTCCACACAGAAATAGTTGGACTACATAAAGGCCTCAAAAATGTCTGGTAAAAAACATAAGAACCACATGAGGATAAACTTCCTATTGACGAGGTCTCTCAGATTGTGGCGTCTCTGTTAAGAAAAGCTTATCACTGAAACCTTTGAAAAATACACTGGACAAAACACTAAACCGTAAAAATTGCACAGCCAAACTCCTCTTTATCTTCAAGTACTAGGATTCTCAAAGATCCATGTAATACTTATGTTTTTGCCTGCTATCAAAAGCTGTTTCTTCAATCATAAATTATGTAGGTGTTATCTTGCCTCTGTTTTTGGGTCAGCATCTCTGACTCACGAGATTGTTGGTGACCAGTAAAATGAAATGAAAATGTTGTTATTTGGAGCCCACTGTCTGTAAGTTCCAGGATTCCAGTACTGTGCTCAGCACTGGTGATGGAGCCCTTTCCTGACTCCCTATTCCGTCTACAGGGGGCCAAAGGCCTGCATCTGTGAGAGAGCTGGCTGGGACGAGGCTGCTTTCTCTGGCGTTGGAAGAGAAAGTGAATTAGGTTGCTAGAATCAAACTCATAACCTATTCTTTTGTTATTGAAAAGGATTTTAATTGATCCATCACAAAAACATTCAACAAGCAAATAATGTGAACATATTAAAAATAAAATATTAAAAAAGTTAAAATTTAAAAAATAAAATATTTTAAAGGAAAAGCAGGAAAAATAAATAAATAAAGTATTTAGAACAAGACAGCAGAAAATAACTTTAAACTTTGTATAATCAGATGCATTTTTAACACATCCACATTCTTTTTGGAACTCAGGCTTGTTAACTTTTGGAACCAAGTTAACCTACAGGCAAATGAAAGAAGATAAATGAACATAATTTACATAAAGTTATAACGTGGAAAACTACTTCTTAGAGAATTATTGACAGATAACAGTTAAATATTTTCTAAAATTGACAATCTGAATAATTCTTTGCTTCTCTTTTTTTAAATAAACACTTTTTCTTTTTTCTTTACATTTTTAAAAGATTTTATTTATTTATTTTTAGAGAGGGGGAAGGAGGGAGGGAGAGAGAGAGAAACATCAATGCGTGATTGCCTCTTGCGAGGCCCCCACTGAGGACGCGGCCCACAACTCAGGCATGTGCCCTGACTGGGAATCGAACCTGCAACCCTTTGGTTCACAGCCTGCACTCAATCCACTGAGCTACGCCAGCCAGGGCTAATTCTTTGCTTTTCAATATACCAAGAATTATAATAGAAAACTGCGATTTTTAAATTTTTTTTTAAATTGAAACATTTAGGTGTATTTACATAATGCCATGTTCTTTGACCCATCAGCCTAGATGTATGTATTCATAACCTATTCTTTATTAACTTCATTCTCTGCTTGCCATGCAGTGTGGAACTAAATTGCCATTTAAGATACGAGTGCAAGGCATTATTTAAATTTGAATACTTGTTATAACAAAGTTAGTCAGAAATGACTAAAATCACAATATATTATGGAAGTAAAAGTATGACTGTGAAGATTCAGATAAATGTAATACTGTTCAATAAAGATACTATATTTGAATTGAGACACGGCACTTAAAAATAGCACATAATGTTTTATGCTCTTGGAGTTATTTAACCCAGAAACTTTGATTCTGCTCATTTGTTTTTAACCTAGGCTATAGATATAGCCATAAAAATATTTGAGATAGACACAGCCCTTATATAAGTACCTTAAAATGTACCTTTCAATCAATCTCTCCTCCTAGACTTTGGAGAGGGACTATTTCCCTTTATATTTGCATTCCAGACTCCAACTCACTTCCATTGCATCCTTTAATTGCATCCATTGCACGGGTGCAATGCCTAAGCAACTGTGAATTCAGAATCTTGTTTATTGGCTTCTTTTCATCATGTATGAAAATAATGCATGGAAATGGAGCTGAGGTAAACAAGATAAAAAAACATTACCATAGAAATGTGCTAATAAATTGATTATTCATGTGCAACTACTTAAGGCCCATAGGTATTTTCATCAAGCCACAGTTTACATGCCACAATTTGCATAGTCAGAGATCTCTAGATATATGTCATATACAGCAGTCCCCTCTTATCCATGGTTTTGCTTCTCATGGTTTTAGTTTGTCCATGATCAACCACAGTTTGAAAATATTGAATGGAAAATTCCAGAAATAAACAATTCATAAGTTTTAAATTGCATGCCATTCTGAGTACCTCACTTCATTGCCTCACACAAGCATTATGTCATCTCACATTGTCATCACAAGGGTGAGTGCAATACAACACATATTTTGAGAGAGAGAGAGACCGCATTTACATAACTTTTGTTAGAGTATTTTGTTACAATTATTCTATTTTTATTAGTTATTATGATTAATCTCTTACTGTGCCTAATTTACAGATTAAACTTTATCATAAGTATGTATGTATGTATGTATAGGAAAAAATGGGCTTTTTAGGGCTTTGTACTATCTATGGTTTCAGGCATAGACCCCACTGGGGGGTCTTGGTGTGTATTTCTTGCCGATAAGAGGACTACTATAAAACATTATACAAAAGAGTGGGGTATATCTGATTTAATTGATCACAAGATTGCTGTACCTTAATTTCTCTGAATGGGATGATTGGCAGAATTTTTCCCCCTACCAGTTGCATAATACAACCTAGCTTGGATAGTTCTAGTGTTTTATATATACTTTGTGGCTGGCATATGATTCTCTCAACAGCCCATATACCATGGGTCAGCTATGGACCACTGATATCGTTCTTCTGTTGTTTACAGGACATTTCTGCAACTAGGATGTAATTCCTGTATCACTGGTGTGGTCTGCACATATCTTCAATATTATTTTTTCAAGGAGGGACTTGTTTGGAATTCCTTACTCTACAAGGTTTGGAGTTTTCTGAAGGTTTGTAACATTGACTAGAACAACCTTGTCATATTAGCAAAAGAGAAACTACTGCCCTTGATGACAGGTTGACAAAGCTACTTTGTCCCTGGAGTCATTTTATTATATCACTACTGGCTTTTTTTTTTTTTTTTTTTTTTTTTTTTTTGCCAAGAAGACTGGGACCACCTACTTGCACATTCAAAAACACAGCTGAGATCTGTCTTTGTGCCTTAGACACATGCCCTCTTAACTTCCCTCTGTACTGAAGGAAAACATCACAGCCCAGGCCAGATGAAAACAAGCACTCCCCCAACATTTTCTGTGGGAAAGATGAGCTGAAACCAAAGTTAATATATTTGAAAAATCTGAGAAAAAAAACAGAAAAGATTTTTTAAAAAGTCATTCCTTTACCCTCATCGGTATGTTACTTTCAGGAGTCTTACAAAGAAAACTTCTGTTGCTACGGAAAACACTAAACGAAACCCATGCTATGTGAGACTTCAATTCCCCGGAGCTGGGAAAGGTGAAAGAATCAGGTCCCTATATTCTTGGACTGTTTTCGTTACTAACCAAGAATGTTTATGCAATTGGTTTCAGCTACTTCATTAGGAGTCCCCTTCATCTGCTTGATATAGTTAACACAAATCAGCCAAAGCGAATTTTAAAAAGCTACTATTATTTTATATACAACATATTTGTGAGGACAAAGATATGGAAGAGAAAGAAGAACTGATTTGTTATTCATTTAAAAAAATGTCCTTTTGTCACCAACTGGATATCTGCACTATTATTTTATCAGTACAACATTTCTACGATTTCACTGAATCAACAATGCGTGAACCCTGGGGGGGGGGAACCCAATAAAAAGGGCTCCTGATGGCTAATGGGCTCTCAACTTTTTAAAAATAGAGCCCAGCAGCCACTTCTGCAAAAGAGCATCTTATGCAAACTGCAATTGAGGGAAACGACTGCACTGAATTATCTGCCTCTGCACTGAACGGCCTGCCTGAACTTTTCCTGTCATTTGAGCCAGCCATTATAATGAAGTTCCTGGAATCCTAGTTCAACCAATAAATAGGACTGAGGTTTTCCCATCCAATCATAGCAGAGCAGATCTATTCCCCATAAGCTTGTTCCCCAACCAATCAGAGAGCTTCTATTCTGACCAATCAAGACAGTGCTTTTTGGACCAATCAAACTGCAAAGATTTGGAGCCTTTATCTGAATGAGGATGGACAAATCAGGGGCCAGAGGCTGGGACCCCCCTCTGGCTCTGAGCACACTTTCCCTTTCCACTGAAGACTGCAGGCTGTGTTTCCCTGACTGGAGATGAAACACAAAAGATGTCTTGCTGGAGTAGAATAGACTAGTACGGTCTGGAGCAGAGTAGCACAGAATGGAGCAGAGTGGAGCACAGCAGAGCGGAGCAGACGTCTTGCCAGAGAGGGCCCTGGTCCCGGGACTGTCTCACAGCCATGCTGTATCACAGTTGAGCTGATTCTCACTGAATTAAGTTTCCTTCTTCACTGTAATGCCAAACTGGGGATTCCTGTTGGCGTCAAATTGGTGCCACTAACCATCAGTCGACAAATGTAATGTGATATATGTCTTAATGCTTTCTTCTTGGAAGCGGTACCTTTGGTAAAAAATATCTAATTTCACACAATGAACTCACAGACCATGAGTCAATCTTGTGAAACCATTGGCGCATATGAAGCTAAATCACATAATAGAATTGCTGCACACAACCTCTTCCATTTTTTTGGTCACTACATTGCTGGTAAATTTAATTCAACAATACCAAAAGGAGATTTGCTACACCATTAGGTTTTTGCATGATGGACTTCCCTCTTTCTACCAAGAACAGATGTTTATTTCCATCATGCCAAGCAAATTAATTTAATAGAGTGGACTTTAGATCAGTGTCTTTCTAGATTTTTGGAATGCGATTCACAGTAAGAGATACATCTTGTATCAAGTTCCACATATATTATCTAGAACAAATTTTCATGAAAGAATATTTGTGCTTATGTTTCCCCCAGGAATAAAATTTATATTTTTGTTATTTTTTCTCTTTTTATTGTAGTAAGAATATTTAAAATGAGATCTACCCTTTAAACTCATTTTTAAGTGTACAATACAGTATCGTTCACTATAAGTGCCATGTTGTACAGTATACTCATGCTAATTTTATATAGTGCTCTGTAATATGTTTTGTTCTACTCTATTTTAATAAAGTGGACTTTTTGTTTACTTTCATTACTGATTTGTCTGTCATGAATAGTAATTTGAAATACATAGATTTGATAATATTTGCATTGGAATTGAAAGCCTGGCACAGAATGAAATTGCACCCCAAACAACTAGTAATAGCCAAGTTTTATTGAATACTGATCTAAGAACTTCTTTGATTTATTGTGCTATAAATCTCCCTCATAACCACACAAACATCTATAAATGAAGGAAGTATAAGGCCAAATATCTCGCCAAAGGTTGCATAGCTAGTTAGTGGCAGGGCTTTTGTATAAATCTAGGACTACTCATATACTCTTAGCCTACACAGAAAGCTGAGTCTGGGGTCATCTCCTAGATCTGGAAATATTTGGTTGACCCCAGACTCTCCAAATCATAGAAGACATCTGGAAACCCTTACATGGTCTGAGAGTATCTTCCTAACTAGGATATTTACAGCATCCTCAACACTCCTCAAATGGTATATGTCCTTCAACGGGCAAACAACTAGGGCTGGTATACCAAGTGGAAAGGCAATGAGAATTATTTGCCCAAGGTTGGCCTTTGCATGAAAGTCAGTTTATTCTATGGCCTAGGGAAATAACGTACTGATGACTTATTCTAGAAATAAGAGTAGGAAACATCAGACTGTAGGCCAGTGACCCACGCTGGGGATAAGGTGGTGGGTAGTAATAGCTTGGACACTTTTCTTTTCTTGCAGTGGTCATAGCACCAAACTAATCCCAACCAAAGATGAGAAATTCAAAGAAGCACTTATTCCATATTGAGGGGTTCAATAGGGTTTGACCACTGACCCCTATAAATGGCTTGGGAATGTTGACAGTTAGCTAACTCATCACCCACAGCCTTTCACTCCTGTTAACAGACACTACAGCAATCAAAAACTCAAATTTTTGAGGAGCAATCTTATCACAATGCCTCAGAGTTCATTTACACAAGGGTATACCCTCATAGACTACCAGATAATGTGTTCTAATCAAGGCAGACTAACTGATGAGGAAGTAGTTAATTCATTCACAGAGAGGTCAAAATGACTGGGTAACTTAACAGAAATAACTAATAAATTCCTTGAAATTTAACATAATTCTGGATTAAGTCAATCAACACAGTCAATGTAAATAAGATGATAAATATTGATAAAAGGAAAAACAAGGGGAAAGTTTGGTTTAGCTATGGAGGCAAAGGATGAGATGTTTTTTTTTCCTTTGACTGGAAAAAACAATTTTGACCTTAAGTTTTTTTACTGAGTCCTTTGGAATGTCTAAAAATATTCTAAATAAATTAAAATTATGCCTATTCAATGTTTCTTCACCTTGGGGAAAAATAGATATAGTTACTGTCAAATTTTAAGACCATAGTTTTTATGATATAGAAATGCCCATACATAATATCTGCTCTGGCCTCCCCTCTGGAATGGAAATTCCATGCAAAAGCCACATTTTTGTCTATTTTCTCACATTGCTGTATTCTCCACACTCAATTTCCTACAAGTATTCTTTAACTGTTTATACACTACATGGTTACTTTTTAAGAAGAAAAACATTTTAAGTCATTGGAAATTTTTACAAGCTATTTAAATATTCCTTTAAAACATACATTATAAAACAATTCTTTTAAGGTAATATTTATTTGTTTCTTTGCTTAACAAAACCTTACGTACTAGTACAATATGAGCTGCATATAGACTTTGCATAACATTTTTTCAAATGTTTAAAGAACTGTAGATCATCGAAACCTGTAGATAAAGATGCTGCAAGTTTTTGTCAGCTTTAGAAACAAGGGATCCATTTCTTTGAGAAAACATCTTTTCATAAATGTGTACATGTTGGGTAGTAAGCAAAAGTTATTATTGAATAATAATTCTTGCAGTGATTGTGAATAATTTTAAAAGTGGTTAATGACAAATAAATACGAGGTGTAAGAGCCAGGTGACTAAACTATTCCCTGAAGGAAAACTGCTCATCTATGAAAGATATTTTTCCTAAATTGGACCTTGGTAACAACGCTGCTCTATACAAAGGTTTTTTTAATTAGTCAAGTCACTGAACAAGTAGAAACAAGTCTATAAACTCCTTGTGGAGACGGAATATTTTTGACCTACCCAGGAAAACAACATCCTACACCAAAATTCTTCTTAGAAATGCAAAATGTGTATGGCATTTGCTTGCACATAAAGTTGGAAAGCAGATCCCTAAAATAATATAAATGAAAGTCTTTTTACACTAACCACATAGATAATTATAATGAAAGACCCTTACAAAAGCCTAGAAAACAGCTTCTCATGGTTTTTTTTTTTTTTCCAATTGATATACAATACTCTTGTATTTTACATAGACTTGGCCTCTAGGTCATATAGGTTCTAATAGATACACACAGACTTTTAGGTCCAATTCAACTCATTTGCAAGATAAAGTTTCTCCTGAACCATGAAACCATCATTCACTTATGAAAACATATTTGCTTTAATGGCAAATTCTAAAACAAAAAAGTCTTTCATGTGTTTAAGTCAATACTTACATTTCAGGAAAAAGTATGCATGTGTGTGCACTATAAATAGATTTATATGCTATTCTATATGTATGTATGTGTGTATATTATAAACATATATATAAAACATATATAAAACATACATACATATATAATTAGCCCTGGCTTCAGTAACTTATGTATCTTTTCACTTCATTAACTCCAACCCAGCAGGTTTTACTATTTTACTGAGTACCTTAAGGATGAAAACAGAATTTATATCAGGTTACCCTTTGGTTTATATTTCAGCTAGTACCTGCCCTCTAATTTTTCTTTTCTTTATTGCCAGTTACTGATGAATTTGTCTTACTCATTATTTTTGTTGTTTGCAACAGGAAGTTGTTCAGGAAATCTAGCCTACCATATTGTTATAATCAATCCTTGTATTTCATAGGTTCTTTTAAAAATCAAAACATTAAATGTGATATCACATAAATATATAATTAATCTCTATTCTCTCTTATAGGTAAGTATACCTTATCTATAATATGTAATCTTTTCATGGCAGGGCAAGTTATGTTACCTTCAGGTCTCATTTAAACTGAGGATAGCCCCTGTGCCTATTTCATAAGTTTGTAGTGAAGTTTAAATGAGTTAATAACCATAAAATAGTACAGTTCTTGACATCCAGCATGTTGATGAAAGCCTAGTTATTATGATTTTTATGTTTACATCCTATTCAGGAAAAAAATTGTGTGACAACTGTAGCTTCATGTTAATGAGTGAAGCCCTGCTCAACAACACACCTACTTACTAATTTGAAACAATTAGAAGTGTGACCAGAGTTTGACAGAGACATTTGTTGACAAAGTGCCAGAAGTTTTCAAAAGTGGAAACAATGTAAAACCATGTAAAATAGTGAACACATATGTAATGTGCATTAAAAGTCAAGTAGCAATAGTAATCTAAAAGAAAAATCAGAGTGTGCTATGAAAAAATAAATGAAGCATAGGGAAGCGACTGATACAGGGTTGTGCGCAGGTTATTCCACCACAGTTGTCTGAGCAGCCACAGCATTTTTGGTTTGCAGGCAGCTGTACATTCCGTATCCAGGATTTAAGGGCTTTAACATAGAGGTCTTTACTGTCTTTCCTTATGTCCCTTCTATTGCTGAGAAGGACCTCAGCAATAGAAGGATCCTTATGTACCTTATATTCTGAGACTACAGGGTTCTGCACAGGTGATTTGTAAATAATTCTAAACGATGAGATTTATGTCAACAAAGTACAATTATACTTGTTGCTGAGTAGAACACTAATTTGGGCAGGCCATTTGGATCCAGGCTCTCAAAACCATGAGTGCATGAAAGCCAAGGACAGCAATAAATGGATATCCTAAGGATTGCAAAGAATCTAATGAAGAGACATATGTTTTCTAGATGTTCAGTACTCATTTGCTGCCTTTATTCTCCTGGATGTTGATAATAATAATGATGAAGAAATTTGTTATCTTCTTGATAACTTTGACAATTGGCATAAAAATAGATTTTTTCAAGTATTTTCTTTCCTTAATGTTTAAAATGAATCGTTAATGAATGAAAGATGATTTCAGGATGGACTCTCAGAAAGCAGAGGGCCATTTGTTCACATACTGGGGACAGTGCTGTGTGGCTCAGATTTGCAGCTTCCCGCTGTTACGGAAACACAGTCTAGGCTTGGCCTGGAAAAATGAATCTCTGTCATGCTCTGGAAGTGTGCGTCTTTGGGGTACAGGCTGCCGAAACAAACAGGCACCATCAGATTCCTTTCCACCTCCCACATGAGAGTGGCCTTATTGAGGATGACCCCTAGAATGGTGAGAAAGGATTCATTCACCCGTCACTGCCTTTGCCCTCCACAGATTCTTAGACCTCCTCACTTGAACCCTGCAGGGGATGCAGACAATCAGCAAAGGAATGTTTTTGTAAACATTGGTTTTCAGACAGTTCTTCGTCAGTGAAAAATGAAGACGTACTGGAGCATTCCTCAGCCTGTGCTGCTGTGGGCTGGTTCAGAAAAGTCAGGAAAGCTGGCATGGCAACGTCCCTTTGCTGCTGAGCATGGGTTTTACAGACCTACGTATACAAGCATGCATATTTAATTTAAAGGTGCTCATTAGCAGGACCTGAGATTTGCCCTTGCTGTTAAATTAGAGGTGTCAAAATGTTAAGAGCTGGAAAAGATCCAGAGATTAATTAATCCAACCATTTTTTCCTACCTACAACCTGCCTTGCTTGTAGCCCAATTAATTCCTAACCACTCAACAAAACGCTTACTATGTAAAAATTTTAAAACTATGTTTATAAATTTGCCTGCCATTCCTCAACCCTTTAGAAAACATTCCTTTTAAAAGGCCATGGGCCTTAGTAACCTGTTATTAATTACAGTGAGAAATTCATTCTGACACATAAGACCAATGAAAAGATACTTTCAATTTAAGGAAGAAAAATACGTTATTAAATATCAGCAATACAAATATCATTATTATAATCGCCTAATTCTAAGGGCATTTTCATGTGGTCATGTTTTAAAACTAATAAGCCAAGATCAAGTACTTCTGTCATGGCCTTATACGTTCGAAGTCCTAAACTTGGCATCTTGAAGAAAAGGAAGTGAGAGGCATCTCTTGCTCACAAAGAGCTGGCAGAGGTAAAGGCATCGTGACACATTTGTGAATCGTGAGACAGAATGATTTTATATAACAGGAGGCCCTATTGCATAGCAGCTATCAACAGGAAATCTGGGCAAAATGGGAAATCAAGGATAATCGGGGAAAACCTTATAGAAGAGATGGCATTTGAGTTTGACTATGGTTACAAAGGGGAATCTCTTGTTTTTTCTTCATTTAGCATGGTCCTCAGCAAGAGGACCTCCTCGGCATGAATTGGCATTAAACAGCTCTTGCTGACCACTTCGCTGAGTGAGATGGCCAGCAAGCGGGTAATGTGGGGTTTACAGGCCACTCACCAACTAGCCATTGATTGGACCTTCTGGTCCCTAAGTAGTAGTGTGTCACTTACCAGTTCTGTTTTCTAAGTTTAAATACAACACCTGGTGGAAAGAAATGTAGGTGTAGAAACACAAACAGGAAAGTGATGATGTAAAAATCATGACTTCTTTCAAGTCCAGTATTTCATAGTGAGTTAGCGCCCATATCCTAAGTGTGCTTTTCAGTTGTCCTTTATAAGTATTTCATCAGCAATTATCATGAAAAGTGTTTTATAACTTATTGATGATGTCACAACAGGGTTTACAAAATCAAATTTAGAGGTTAAAAGGTCTTGACTGAAGTTTCTTCAGTAGCAAAGCACAGTGTATCAGGGAAAGCACTGACCACCCCATAATATGAAAGTCTTTATAAAATTATACCACACACGTTTATTCAGATGCACAAGTCAGCACACTCACCACTGGACCCAACAGATTTTCAAACTTGTTTTAGATATATCCTATTAATAGTTTACTCAAAGGCAGATTACAGTCATCACTTTTTATGAAATGAAAAGATATATAATTTACTGAAACCAGGGCTAAACATATATCTACTTATAGTATATAGATATATAGTAGTATATAGATATATAAGAGTATATACATCTATTTCTAGCATACACACACATTTTCCTGAAATGTAAGTATTGACTTGAACACATGGAAGACCTTCTTTTCGTTATAGAATTAGCCACTAAAGCAATGCCGTTGTAAGTGAATGATGGTTTCAGGGTTCATAAGAAACCTCTGTCTTGCAAATGAGTTGAACAGGATCTAAAAGTGCCTATCCGCGAGGATCTTACAGACCAAGTCTATGGAATGCAGTAAAGCGGTGCAACAGTTATCTATCGCTGAGTGACAAATTCTCTGAAACGCATGACTTAAAACAACAGTGATTATTTATCCTCTCTCACAGTTTCTGTGGTTGTGAGTTTTCGCAGGTAGTGTAGCAGCAGCATGGCATGTCTCCAGTTTGTGATGTTGGGGGCCTCAGATGGAAGACCGAACCGGGAAGTGAAATTACTAGAGCTTCTTTCAATCACATTGGTGAGCTCTGGTGACATCTGCTGGTGCTGGTCACCAGTAACTTAGCAGAAGCGGCCAACCAGAAGCTCTCCCCATGGCCTCTCCATGTGACCTGAGTCTCTCACAAATAGATATTTGGTTCCCAATGCAAGTGTCCTGAAAAGCAAAGCCCGGCAGAAGCCACATCCTTTTTATGACCTAACCTCAGTAGTCTCATGGCATCATTTCTACGTACCATTTTCACTGGGGCTTTCATAGGCCCCTGCCAGACTTAAGTAACAACAGACATAAATACAGGTCAGTAGTTCCTTCAGGTTGAGGAGGAAAGGTGAGCCAACACCTTGAAAGGACTCTTAGAGGTCTGCTAGGTAATGGGTAATGTTCTGTTTTTGAACAGGGGGACGGAGATTATGGGAGTGTTTTCCCTGCATCTCTTCTCAAATCCCGCAAGGCACACCTTATCATGGCCACCCCAAGGGATCACCATTGTTCTAAAATTAAAGTCTCACCATCTGAGTGAGTCATAATAGACTGTCTATCCCCCAGCCCTTGCCTATTCCATTAGTCTTACCTTTCAGTTTTATCCTACCCCTGATTTTCATTACATAGCAATATTTTTATTGTAAAAAAAAAAAAAGTCAGCTCATACCAATTAAGATTAGAAGTTGATGACTGAAAACTATTCCATTTTGGACTGGTTCACATAAAACCTCAGCTTTTTAAACCCAATCCCTGCATTTATGTATCTGGCTTTTGTCATCGTTGTTATTGTTGTTTTGTTTTTTGGCACTCCGTGCCTAGTCCTTGAGAATAAGGACATGAAAACAATTCCTGAAGTGACGTTGATTCTTCTTCAGGTCTCTCCTGGAAGCTAAAAAGGAAAAATGTATTTTTCTCATTTGAAAGGCTGGTAATAGCTTCTCAGGCTCCAGGTTTAGTCAAACCACTGATTTCTAATTTGTAAAATTCTTCAAATGGCGTTGGAAATAGAAAACTCTACTAAAAATTCTGGGGGTGTTTACTTCTCTGAATTAGGTATGGTTTTGGTCATTTCCTTGCAGGGTACTTCTAGTTAACACTGCTTGTGCTGACATTCCCTGTGGCGGAAGACATATCCTTGAACTGACTGTTCCATCAGAACACAAGTCTTATGTTCCAGTCTGTCTATAAGTATATGTTGTACAATCTTGTATGCCAGGCACTGTGCTGAGTCCTTGATGTTTTGTGGTAAGCAAAATTCCCTTTGTTCTTGCTACTAGGAAGTTACAGTCTAGTGATTATCCTAGAAGCCTTGGTATTATTTAAATCCAAAATGAGATTATTTTATTATTGTCTTGAAAATTTATAAAGATGAATTCTTTCAGGAGTGTCCAACCTTTTGGCATCTCTGGGCCATGTGGGAAGAAGAACAGCTGTCTTGAGCCACACATTAAATACACAAACACCAACAAAAACTGATGAGCCAAAAAAAGGTTTGAAGTACAATTATGATTCCTTGCTGGGCGGCATTCATAGCCATCCTGGGTCACGTGTGGCCCACAGGCCACAGGTTGGACACCATAGTCTACTTATATTTTCTTAATGATAGTTTGATTATCTGATTCATTTACATATACAGGACAGAACTTAACTGAAAAAAGGACGTGAAAGTCCATGCCTCAAATACTTTTGGGACATGCATAATGTCTATGTCAGTTGCACAAAAAGTAAAATAGTTTAAATGATTCTCTTACTTATGAATCTTCTTGTTCCCAACCTTAAATAATGCTACTTCTCTTACTTCCAAATGCTCTTTCAATGAAGGAAATAATGATGTTCAATAAGACTGATTCGTTGTGGCGATCTTAAATGTATACACTTTTTATTTCTTTTCTGGGATTATTTCAAAATAAGTGGAGTCTAATAAGTTTTAGAAACTTAAGTGGTTCTCAAGAAATGCTCCCTCAGGTAAAAACAACAGTACGACAGAAAATGAATCACTACTGGACTGGTTTTTCTCTCCTATAATAAAAACATTCATAGAAAATTGACCTGCATTCAGTATTTAAGTCATTTTCATATAGAGATAACTTTCCAAGTAACCTTGAAGCAATTTGGAAGATACTTCTCCTTTAATTAATTTTCCTAACAGTTTTGTGGAATTGTTAACTTCCTTAAACTGAGGTGCATACCACAGTGTTTTCTAATTATTTATTTATATACACTGCATGTATATGTGTGTGTATGTGTGTGTACAATATTTATTTATTGAAGAAGTAGGCAGATCTGAGAGAGGAAAATGGACAGTTCATTTTGCTGTCTCTATTCCTAAATACTATCAAAACATCCTCCTTTGCTGCCTATTCAAACAAACACATATGTTTGGAGTGTATTTTTTAGTTACCACATCAGTGTCAGGGATAAGAAATATTATCAGGTATGCACCTTCCAAAAATACCACATTATCAAAAAAAACAATATTGCACCAAGTAGGTCAACCATTCATTAAAGCCTGGGGAACAGCAATCACAGACCAACGTCAAGAGAAAGTAGGCCTGGCACCACATAGAGAAAAGCACTCTGTCTGCAGGAGACCAAACACTAGAGTTCGGATATGAAAGAGGAAATTGCTTCCTCTTCTAGGTTTTTTTTAATCTCTAAGCATTCATTCATTCAATAAATATTTGTCAAGTGTCTACTACATTAAAGTCACAGGGGCTGGCAGTGGGGGAAATGGGGAGCTGCTGT
The DNA here is from genome assembly GCA_004027475.1 of Anoura caudifer. Lineage (NCBI taxonomy): Eukaryota > Metazoa > Chordata > Mammalia > Chiroptera > Phyllostomidae > Anoura > Anoura caudifer. The sequence goes on from PVKU01000693.1 coordinate 290,194, forward strand.
TCAACGGGTATCAAGTTTCAGTTATGCTGGGTGAGCAGGTTCCAGAGGTCTGCTGTATGACATAGTGCCTACAGTTGGCAACACTGCATTGTTCCCTTCAAATTCCCTTAAGAGAGTAACTGTCATGGCAAGTGTCCTTACAACACACACACACACACACACACACACACACACACACACAAGGACACAGGGAAGTCTGGGAGAAGCTGGTCATGCCTATCACCTTACTTATGGTGATGGCATCAGGGGTCTTGACATAAGTTCAAACTCATCAAATCATACACATTAAATATGTGTCATTCTTCGTATCTCAATTATACCTCAATAAAGCTGTTAAAAATTTTTTAAAAAAGAAAAAGCCTGTTCTGAGCATTCAGGATGGAGCAATAACAAACAAGTCTGTCTTCAGGGCACTTATTTTCTAGCAGGGAAGGCAGAAAATAAACATAAGAGAATATCAGTTAGTGATATGCTAAATTGCAGATGACACATCTTAAGTTTAAAGCTTATGAACATCATTGTCACACACATTGACATTAGCATTGGCCTTACCACCTTAAAATGACTTTTATTCAACACCCACAGGAATACCGCTAGGCCAAAGGCTACAGAAGATAAATTAAAAAAATACTATCTCTGTGCTCTGGAGGTATTTGATGAGGATGAAATTGCCACAAGTCAGCAGAGGAACATCTAATACTTATGCAAAGTTAATTTGTAATCAACAATTGATATTATTATATTATAATTATATTATTATATTATAATTATATTATTATATTATAATTATATTATTATATTATAGTGTGTGAGGATACATTTATAAAAAGAATAGGGGGTGTTATGCAGATGGCCTGTCTACTTCCATGAGTCACCAACTGACTTCTTCAAGTTTTCACACACACACACACACACACACACACACACACACAACAGATTTACCCTGGCCTGCTGGTTTAGTTGGTCGGAGCATCATTCCTTGCAATAAAAAGTTGCAGGTTCCATCCCCAGTCAGGGCACATACCTAGGTTGTGGGTTTGATTCCCAGATGGTCAGGGCACATAGGAGAGGCAACAGATAACAAATCAATCTCTCTCTCTCTTAATCAATGTTTCTCTCTCTCTCTCTCTCTCTCTCTCTCTCTCTCTCTCTCTCTCTCTAATTAATAAGCATATCCTTGGGTGAGAATTTTTGAAGAAGGTGAAAAAAAGAGCAGACTGATTTTTAACTCGGGCAGTCACCCCAACGTTTCCCCTACTCAACTGTTCTAAGAACTCTTGGGTAAGCCTTTGTCACTTGCTGTTGCAGCAGAGCCAAAGCTGACGTGGACAAGGTGGGCTCCTTCCTAGGATGAAGTCAGCCCCAGGAGATCCTTCCTACTCTCCTCAATGTCGTTTTGCTTCCCAAGAAAGATCCTGTATGGGGATAGGTGATCATAAAAATCAAAACCAGAAAAAGGATGGCTGGGTCTCATGTGAAGTGAACCTGAGTACTGAAAGCCATGCACCGTACTTCTCAAGGCCATTTTCCTATGTTCCATATTATGACCATGCAAATTTAGACGGTAATAATTGGTGGACTTATTAAAATTCCCAAGAAATAATCCAATTGACACAGTACACCTCTACATGGGCAGAGTCTTTTGTATCAGGTGATGTCATGGGGCGTTGGTCAGACAATGAATTACTGTCCTTGGGTCTCATGTCAAAGCATGATACAATCGGCTATAGAAGACTGTCCTGTGATTCATGTTGCTGCAGCTAAGGGTTCTGAGCGAGGGAGTTTCTCAAGATGATATCAGGAGTAGGAGAGGAAACGAAAAATGTGAGTATCTGTATTAAGTGGAAACTTGCCACCTGGAATCAATTACCCCCTGAGTTATCAGATTAATTAGCTATTCTACAGTGGGTCCCAGGATCTCTAGGTGATGGGGAAGAGAGCAGGAAATATTAGCTGGAAGGAAGAAAAATAAAAGAGAGGAGCAGAAGTTAAAAATCTACTCAGTCCAAGGGGTATGTTTGGGTGGCATGTGAATGAGTGATTCTTTGGGCCTATAAAGACAATGTAAGGAGGCCGGATCACCTGTAGAAGAGATGAGTCTTGCTATAATGGGTAGTAGTTGTCAACGTAGGTTGCATACAAAAACCACTTTCCCCCCTTTCTTAATTTTGCTGGAAGCCAGACCTCTGTCTGTGACATGAAATGGCAGATTTTCTGTTTTTATCTGGATGCTTAACAACATAGATACAGTCTCCATATTCATAAATAATTAGGCATGGGAAAAGACGAAAGCATAAAATACATAAGCCAGCAGAAGCCTTCCAAGACTGAAGGGGCAGTAAACAAATACTAATAGGAATGAGCTGAACACATCTCCCCAGGCCACATGGTTCTTCCTGGACGCGCTCAAAGACTCAACTCCTTGTCTCTTACAGGAAGGGGATATAACGCCTCCAGTAAATCTTACCATGCACTCTACGAGACCCCTGTTCCTTCCCAGAGGGTCGAGCTCTGGGCTAAAAAGCACAAGGAAAAGCAAACGGTTTGGAAAGAAAAGTTGTTGATGTCTCTTTTCCCCAAAGGTACTTCAAGCAGTAAATGAACACACACAATCTGTGTTTATTTTCTTTTAAATATATTTTTGAAAATATTGTGTGATCCGAAATATGTGTTTTCAATTTGACTTGTCATTCCCTGGCTATGAGCAATGTATTTTATCCATATTCATAACCATGCACAAACTTTCTATTCATAGCTCACTCTGCAGTATGAATTCTGGCAGCAAGGAGGAGTTTCCTTGTGTGGCCCGCATGTGGCACCCCTTTACCAGAGGCCTGGCTCCAAATCAATGTTTGCATTCCTCCAATGGCTCAGGCTAAATGTAAAGAAATGAAGTATTTGGGTCCTTTTTTCAAAAAAAAATTAACTGCATTTACATGTCCAGGGAGGATAGGACAGTGTGTTCACAAGCTCTTGCTAGCTTCAGGAATGTCTAACCTGATTTCCTGTTATAAATATTCCTTAAAAAAAGACTTCAGAAACATGCCAGTTCAAACCCGGCACAGAGCCTTCCCACCCCAGCTCTCTGCGGCAGTGGGAAACCAGCACCACAGGCCCCGGTGCCCAGTCCCAGGAGGTCATGGGCATCCCTGCTGCTCCTTTCTTCATCTTCCATGCGAGGGAGTCTTTTCCCGGGGGTCTCTCCTGGGTGGCAGGGGTAGAGCTGTGGGTGGTAACTCAGTGTGTGTGCACAGCTTGGAAAGGAGGCATGTTTACTAAGGGGGTGACTTCAAAGGTGTCTCGTAGAGGAAGTATCTGTCCCCGTGTCCACCCCTGCTCTAGAGAACAGGCTTTTAGTTTCAGGTAGAAATCTTGGTTGGAGCTTCCTTGTTTGAGGGACGACTGCCAGCCCCTTTTCTTTGCACTTTGAGGAGGAGGCACCGGCTCATCACAGGATCCTCCTGCTGCCAGGCTTGGAGGGTACCAGGCTGTGCATGTCTATGGGCTGATACCTGGGAAGATCTGGCCTTTGGAAGTGAGTGAAGTTGCCTCCTTGGTTAAAAAGCAAGCCCAAAGCAGTTCATCTTTCCAAGTCCCTCACCCACTCACATCTTCCCACTTGGCATTCATTTCTGGGGCTACCAGCGAACTGAAACTGAGAAGCTATGAAAATACACACAGAAGTGGGAGGTAAGGGAAGGGCATTGCTTGCTCCTCTGGATCTGAAATCATAAGTTTCTTTGGGTTCTTCTTGCCTTTTCTCACTTGGCAGTCCCACCCCAAATAAGGTATCGTTCTACTTCATTTGATTTGCCCTCATTGGGATGTAGGGCCAGCTTTGTGGAAGAAGCAAAGGAGCATTTAAATGTACTAAGAAGTCGTCGCAGAGTGGTCCTGTCCTGTTTCCAACGAATGACTTTTTTTCTCTGAGGTTGGGGTGTTCTCTTTTTTCCCCGTACATTTCCCAGACGCAGGTCCCAGGTTTCCCAGCAATGCAACTCAGGGGGATCCTGTTTTTACTATTAAACTTGGATTCATGCACAGGACGTTGTTGCAATCGCTGTTTTGAATGTTTCCAAACTGACTGGCATAAAGTTCATAACATAGATCAAGGCCAGCTGTGTCAACAGAGGTTAAGGAATTTGAATGGCCAATTCCTTGATGATATTTATAAGTCTTGTACAGAAAATATGTCAGTGATTATCGTAAATAACAGGCAGGAACACTTTATCTACATTCTGCGTATACAAAAGACAACTTTATCAATACCCCTCATATTAATAACTTACGTATGTCTCTTATCAGAAGAAATCTACACTCACCTTCCCTCACCAGTTGTATACTCAATTACATATCTAAGAAAGGATTAATGAGCACCTACATTTTCTGGAAATACAGGGAACACCAATCAGATAGATATGGCTTTCTTTCTTAAGAGACAATATGGATGAGCAAACCAACAATTATGATACAATAACATATAATTTAGAAGATGTGCTTAAGGTGCTAGGGAAGCAAGAGGTCTATTTCCAAGTCATGTTGGGAGATGGAATGTCGGGAAAAATGTCCTTCGAAGAGAATTTTCGTGGACTCTTGATGGTGGGTAAGATTTACCGGGTTTGAATGGGGTAGAGAGTTTAGTGGGCTGTTCTAGCATGTGCAAAGGTGTGAGTATGGACAAGTGTTAGAAATCTGAGGAATCCATAATTTGCTAAGATTGAAGTGCAGTGTGCACTTTGGGGACACCAGGAGTTAAGATGGAAGAATTAAGTAAGGGAGAGATTGATTAAAACTTTGACACCACTCTAAGGAATTAGCAATTATCTAACATCATCCCCTTCCTGGAGAAGCCAATGCAAGATTATATCAAGAGAATGTCTAAAGTTATTATTTCAGAAAATACCATTAGAGCAGTAACACTGAAAACTGATTAAGAAGAAAAGAGGGGCAATGCTAGACTCAGGGAAGATATTAAGCAGCTACAGCAACTGGGTTTCAAAGGGGAAAAAAAAAAGAATAATACAGCTCCGAATGGGAAATACTCTGTAAAGTTCAGTGCCCAGTTTGGGGGAAGGGTGAATACATGAGTGAGAAAACTGTCAAAACTTGTAAAAGGTGAGTGATTTTACCTTCCTTGTGATCTAACAACCATAGTTTCTTAGCTTACCATAGTTTCATGGATGCTGATAGAAGACACAAGTCCCTTGAGTCAGAGACAAAAAGACTATTTATTACTTATAGCAGTGGCAATAGCCACGGTATCTGCATTTTTGTGCCAGTTCCATGAGCCTCTATGTCCACGTGGTGACACAAAGAAGGGTCAGGTGACACTTTCAAGCCCAGTAGGCTGTATTATGGGGGAAAATAACCTGAGTGTAGGGAACCCAAAGCAAATTAGAGCATTAAAGCATCCTGTCCTTTTCTCTGGAGGGAGACACTGTAGCTGTCTTCCAAGACTGTAAGCAAATTAGTACTATGCTCCAAAGAGAGACCCTACATCTCTATCTTTCAAGTCTCTACACTCTGCACACATCCTTGTAACAACAACACAAAAACAATGATCACTTTGTGCCTTGATCGCAGAAATGCAAGACAGTCATGGAAAACTGTCTCACCATAGAAAACACTCGAGGAAAAGAAGTAATGAGAATGACCCTCAATTCTGCGGCATGAGCAACTAGGGGAAAGGACTGCAGGAGGAACAGGAGAAGAAAGTTTGGTCTCAGGGGAGTATCAGAGCCCAAATGGTAAAGAACATGACACAAATGAGTCCTCTGTATCACAGGGCAGAAACATCAAATTATATACGGCAATAGTTAACCTCTAAGTGCGTACGTAGTTTAGAGTTGTCTGCACAATACTGTAGTGATGAGTCTTCTGGATCAGTACAATCCTTTCTGAAAGAAATTCAGAGTTTTTGCCAAGTTTTGAACCCATGTCCACCTTGAATATGGATATGCTACCTGTCCTTCTAGCCTCTGAGAAGAATCAGTGAGATGAAGAAAAACCATTGCAAGGGCAGAATTAGCAGCTGATGCGTAGTTCAATCTGAGACACACCTGAGGAACTGTAGATCCTTTCCAAATTTTCCCAGACCAAGGATATATATATCAGGATGAGTATCATTCACATGGTACCCTCCAAACTAAAAGAAAGACCGCTGAGTTTGCTGTGGACTGAAGTGTCGTCTGAGAGACCCTCATACATACATCTATTCCCAGTGCCACCACAGCAACCAATGTCTATGGTTTGTAATTCTTTGGTTACAATTGTTCATCTCTTTCAATAAACCACAGCTTTCTGGAACTGGGGGAAATTTTACTCATCTTTATATTTTCTTATATCGATCTTCAATCTGACTATGTTATATAATTAAAAAATGAGAAGTCCATTGATTTTAAATTTAACATTTGCATTTTAGAAACTCTTTTGCCCTCCATACCATACAGCTTGGAAACCATCCAATAAGCCAAATTATCTTCAGAAATTAAGTAGAATTGCTTGAGCAGTTTCTATAAGCAAGATTTAGAAAATCTTACTTAGGTGCTGTTAACTTTATTCATGAATGAATATAATCCCCTCATACAAAACAATGAATTACTGTAGTCCATATTTTCTTTCTTAAAGTAATTCATGGCTTTGTAAAGAAAACAGTGACATCACTACATTAATCTACAGATTAATTATAAAACATTAGTTGCTCTGAATTTTAACAGCCCAATTAGCATTGTTCTTGCTGTTAGCTTTTTTAAAGATACTATCTGTTTACATGAGTTCACGTTTTGCAGTTTCTGTAGCTTGCCTAAGCAACAAGACTTATGTCACTGAAACCATTACGGCATTATAAAGTAATTCTGGTCTTACACAGAGAACAATTGGTGGTTTTGTATATCACCATCGACTTACATAGAATTTAAGGTCTATGGTATCTTCACCAGGTGGAATGGTAATAACAAAAAAATTGATAGGAAAGGAGGAGAGAGGTTTCAGACACTTGAATAGGATGATTTGGAGCAGGGTTATAGAAACTTTATTAAAGATTTCCTTAAGTCCAATACTTCTTCTCTAAATGGTTTGGCTATTGTGTTAGTTTCCAAAGGCTGCTATAACGAAGTACCACAAACTGAATGGCTGCAACAGTAGAAGTGTATTGCCTTGCAGTTCTGGAGGCTAGAAGTCCAAGATCAAGATGTCAGCTGGGATGATTCCTTCTGAGAGCTGTGGAAAGAATCTGTGCTATGCCTACCTCCTCTTCTGGTGGTTTCTCAGGAATCTTTGGCGTTCCTTGGCTTACACACACATCACCCCAATCTCTGCCTTGATATTCACATGGAGTTCTGTGCGTGTGTGCGCGCACATGTGCAAACTTCCTCTTCTCATAAGGACACCACTCATATTGGATGAGGGCCCACCCTAATGATCTCATTTTAGCTTGAGTATGTCCAAAGGGCCCTATTTTAAAATCAGGTCACATTCTGAGGTACTGAGGGTTAAGACTTTAACATATGAATTTTGAAGAGACATAATTCAGCCCATAACAGCCACTGATACACAAATCCCCACTTTGTTAATCCTCTTTTCATGCATTTAGCTCTTTTTTCAGAGCCTACAGTCTCTCTCAATAATGCACACTAGCCCACACAGGGAACAAATAAAACTCCAATGACCTTGGTTAATTGAAAAATATTTTTTCTCAATTTTTATGTTTTAGATCTTCAGGCAAACTTTTTCAACATAAGCAAGAAGTAAAATTCCAATTGAAGTGAAATTATAGTTTCCTGCATTATCACTCCCAGCTTCCATCTAGAATTTCAAACAACAAATAAAAGATATTGAATCATGTGTTTAATTACATCAGAATGCCTGGATTGTTCTGAGCACATATCCAATTCTCAATAAATATCAGATAATTTTCTTTAAATACAGTGGTTATAAATCTTAGATTCAAGAATAATTTATTTCTTTGTTGTCTATGAATCAAACCAATTCCCTTACAGAGTGTTCATTCATTGGGGCGGAAGGACATTCCATCTTACTGGGATTCTAATGTTTTAGCACAGACACAGCTTATTAAACCATCTGTACCTCATCTGTCCAGGGACAGCTCTTTCTAGTTTAAAAACAAGGTCCTCCTTATCTCCTTCTTTTCCAAACCACCCTTTCTGAACTCAAATCTTATTTGAATAGGTTTCATAGCACAGCATACACAGAACCTGGCTCATCAGCAACAGAAGTCATGTTCTCCTTTCCTGAGGACAATAAGATTTTAATATTCAAATCTTCCAAGAAAGTGAAAAGAAATATTTGTATTTTTTTAAAGATTTTATTTATTTTATCTTTAGAGGGGAAGGGAAGGAGAGAGGGAGAGAAATCAATGTGTGGTTGTCCCTCCTGTGTCCCCTGCTGGGAACTGGCCTGCAACCCAGGCATATGTCCTGACTGGGAATTGAACTGCGGTCCTTTGGTTCACAAGCCCACACTCAATCCACTGAGCTACACCAGCCAGGGCAAAATATTTGTATTTTTGTCATCCAGTAAATTAAAGAAAGGAAGCAAGAAAAAAGAATTATGATGGTATAATAAAATTCACATGTAGACCAGAGAACAAGATGAGAACGGTTCAATCCCACTCTCCGTCTACACACATTGAGTTGTTACACGAATAAAGGAAAGTAGTTCTTTCCTGATACAGGAAAAACCCTCAGGCATCCTGAGGGAAAATGTGGGGGGAGAGGCAGTAAACTAGTTCAAAGGCTTACATGTTGGAGTGAGAAGACCCAAGTTCAAATTCTAGTCTTTGCTGTTTGACCCATTTTGAGTCTTGGTTTCTGTGACTCTTAAATAGAGATATATAACATTTCAGGATTCTCATGAAATTTTAGAGATAATTTATCTCAGTTGCTTGGCAAGTTAAAATACTTCACCTATGGGGAACTGTGGTATTTATGGTTATTATTGTTTTGTTGTTATTGTTTTTACATCCTCAATAAATCATACATAGCTTGGCTTACGGTTGCTGCTTAATGAAAGGTTAACTGTGAAAAGCTAGAGCTTTCCTGTGGTTTCCCTCAGACAGTATGGATCTATAGAACATTAAACTTGACTGTTTTATTGTAAAACACTTTGGTAGACAGAATAATGCCCCCCCCCCAAAAAAAAAAAGATGTCCATGCCCAAATCCCCCAAATTTGTGAATATTATTAAGTTAAGAATCTTGAGATGGGGAGATAATCTTAGTGAACCTAACACAATCACAAGAATCCTTAGAAGAGGGAGCAAGAGGGTCAAAGTCAGGAAAAGATGAGAGAGGCAGATGCAGAGGTTGGGCTGATGTGTTTTGAAGACCAGGTGGCTTAAACAACAGATATCATAAATCTTCTACTATCCCAGGATGTGGCTTCATATGGGAGAGGCAGACCAGCCAGACTCGTGGCAGATTATTGAGATTCGGTTCCAGCTACAGCCAACTACTACTTTCCCAGGCACTTTGATCTTGTGTGAGAAGCCCACACTGTGGGAAATCATTCCGCAGCTTCACTCCATGGGATGACTTCCTCAGTTAATCCTTTTGATTTTGTTAAATTGCATTTTCTGTGACTTGGTTTGGCAGGGCAGACAACCTCAGGTAAAGTCGAAGGAAGAGAGCTGAGCTTCCAGGATATAGGGGACAAGAAACAAGAAAGTCAGCAGTTAGTGGGTGGCAGTAGGGGTGGTAGAGTCGCCAACAGGACAGGAGAGAGCTGTGTGTAGGCAGTTCATCGGAGAGGGTCTGCAGAAAAGAGGGGAATGTCAACATTCCTCAGTGATTTATACGGTATATTCTTCTTAAAGGGATAGCTGCTTTATCACTAGTTTGTTGAATGTAAAGGAAATCAGACACAGCTAACTAACAGTACAGTAGGAAGAAAATAAGAAAGTATGGCATCCTGGAACTCTAGTGCAGAAAATGTGGAAGGGATGATCATGTATGAAAAATGCTGGTGATGGGTCAGATGAGATGCAACCTGAGAATTTGCCTGAGATTTATAGCTACTGTTTAAATAAAGCCAATTCATATTAAGTATAAGCATCTGTTCTATGGTCACTCAGTGCTAGGCATTCAGACACATACATTTTCTCTTTTACTTGATGTTTCCTGCTTTTAATTGTGAGAGGGTGTGGCAATGCACCAAACTTGCACCGTCACTGCAGTGTAAACTCATTCCCACTCCTTTACTCCTCTCTGTACTTCACCTGCTATGAACACGTGGCTTTTCTCCAAAAGATTCCACTCCGTCTACTTTTGTATTCCATATTCCTTCTGTCAGAAGTGTCTTCACCCGCGTTTACCTAGCCATCTTTCATCCAAACTCAAGTGTCTCTACCTCTACAAAAATATAACCCCTTTAAAAAATTTTTTGACTACCATTTATTAAGGGAAACCATATACTGGCATTGAGCTAATATTTTTCCATGTATGATCTCATTTAACCCTCAACCCAAAGAGGAAGGTCCTGTTGTTAGTGTTCCTGCTTTAGAAAAGGCGTGGGGAATATAAATAATTGGTTCCAGAACTAGAGACCTTAAGTTCTACACCACTGCCCTCTCCCACTGCGCACTTCTCTCCTCTCTCCACTCTCGGCTCAGAGAGCATCCTGCTCCCCCCCGGTGCACTAAAACACTCGTGGAGAGAGCTTCCTTTGTTGTTTGTTGTGCAGTTTTGTGTATGTCTGTCTCCCCACAAACTCTAATACCCCGAGGACCTACACTGTTTTCCCTTTTCCCCCATAGTGTATCCTCTGTGGATGGTGTAGGGATGGATGGGTAGCAGCAAGCAGGTCCCTAGAGTTCGCTGACGTGTGCTTTCCTCCAGAGAAGAAAGGCCTTCCGTGTATTCCATCCAGGCTTGTTATTCAGCACAACAGCAGTGTTTCCTGGTTGTCATATACAAACAAATATATTAATGAGAATTCTCCTTCTAATCCTACTTTTACCACCTAAACTCCCAGGGTGACATCATTTAACTTTTTTCATTGCTTTTTAAAAAATTTTAATTGTTGTTCTTGTACAGTTTTCTGTCCTTTACTCCCAACCCAGCCCACCACCCCAGCCCTCCCCACCTCCCTCCCATTTCCACCCCCCCCCAGTTTTTTTGGTCCTTTATACTTGTTGCATTAAACCCTTCCTAGAGAGTTGTGACAGGTGGGGAGAAGCAGGAGAAAACAGGTTTTGATTGATATTCTGATGCTATTTGTAAAGAAGTGCTCAGTTTCCAGAGTCTGAGAGTCCCCGGTAAGTAGGTGAAACAGAGCCAAATGCTAAGAGGATGTGATCCCATTTTTGCTTCCTATGCAACCACAGTTACACTGCTAAAATCATCCATTCTATACTAGAAGGGATGTCTTAAAGTAATAAAGGGAAAGATACATATGTTTTCACTTTTCAAGCAAAGACCTCTAGTTCTTGATCAAAACAGTCTGAATTTTAAAACAATATCAGATGTTGGCAAGACACATCTAGACCTTGAGCTCTTAACAACAAAAAAAAAAATTATGGGCTTTTATTGCTAATGTGTGAGTCATATTAAATAGTTTTTACATCTATTATGGTAAAATAGATGGAAATCCTGTAGACAGAAACACCAACTTCCATCAGCCCTACCTCCCAACCGGATCTTGGAAGCTGGACTCACCTTGAAAGGTCCCTTCCTGTGGGTAGCCCCTCCCTTGGAGATGGCACTATGCGCCCAGCAGGCATCGGCTCTACCTGGGCAAGGCTATGTTGCTCAGAACTTTTGTTCCAGGAGGTCCCATCTAACAAAAGTGAAAAATACAATCAACCACAACCATTCTGACCCTTCAGGGAATGTTGTTATGAATACATAAGTTTTGGGTTCTAGTAGGATACTTATGCCTTAAGGTATTATTTGTTGGTTTCAAACATAATTAATTGAACAAAAATCTTACTGAACATCATTTTATGTTTCATTTTCCTGGAACCAAGAGTCAAATGTCATTGGAAATTTTCTTTATCACTTAGTATCACCAGCATTAATATTTCCAATGAGCCCTGTTGCAAGGCCATGATGGTTCTTGGGTTTATCAAAATTGAAAAGGATTTGGGCCTTTGCATTGAATGACTCTGTATACTTACAAAGTGTGGGGTTTTGGTGGGGGGCCTCGTAGCATTTTCCCATCTTTTCTTATGTACTTGCTCTCTTTTCTATGAATGCAGATGTCAGCGACTGCAGATCTGAAATGCCGTGGATTATAAAGCAATTTACAGCTACAGTAACAACAGGTATGTTGTGTGATACAGTAATAACTGTGATGTGTGTGTTGTTGGTGGAAATTAGGCTCTGCTATGGGATCTCCAGGAAGGCATTCCCTAGTGCACAGGAGGTTGTGCTGGGGCACTACAGTTTCTTAGTGTGGAAGGCTAAGAAAGCCTTCCCCTTGTGTCCCCTTGCTGTCTGTCTCGCCATGGAAAAACACCTATTGTTTCTTTAGCAAAGCCAAACAGAAGCCAGTGTCCAAAGTTTCTGCTTCATATTATAGCTTAGTGTTTTTGGAGCCCACACAGTCTGCCGTGGGCCCTGGCACCTGCTATACCCGCATGGTTGCATGCTCCCAGTGGGAGAGAACGTGCGAGTGCACAGAGCAAGCGTGGGTCACAAGCAGGAGAGAGAGTGAGAGAGTGTCTTTGTCCCTCTGGGATTTTATTAGCTTGGGTTTGGGATGGACCAGGTGCTTTTTCACAAGAACCAATGAACTTTTTCAGGTTTTTGATGCATCCACCCCCTAGTTAGACTGACAGGCCTCTTTGTTCAAGCCCCAGCTAATCAAGGCCTCTGTGTGCCTCAGCAATCTGGTACCAGAGTTGAGGAGGGAGGAGTGTTAATCCCCTGGTGAGGAAATGCTGCAATTTCTTAGGGTGTGAAGCTGTAGCTTCCTGGTGGAGCAATCAGGCTCACGCTCGCCAGTTTATTAAGATTAATTTCCAATTCCCTTTGCTTCCTATTTCTTTATTAATAACTAGTTAACTACCTATGGTAGCATATGTGCAGTCACATTAAATACTAAAGTGAGGGCCAGATATGGCCTCCCAAGAATACTGTGTCTGGGTGCCTTGTTTTGGTATGTATATTTTAGCAGCACAGAGCTGGGGGTGGGGGGGGGGGTTGGTTATTTTTCCTGGTTTGAACTGTACTCCAAATACATAGGTTGCCAAGTAGATGAGTTCCTTAATAGACCAGGTGCTGAAATAATGAGTGCACTTATCTTATATCTGTACAATTACGTTTATCTGTGCATTTCAGGGAGCATGGACTGTGTGGTGGCCAAGAGAATGAGCTCTGTAAACTGGACTGGCAGCTTTCTTAACCACTGAGCAGCTTTGTGACTTTAGGCAGGTTGTTTAACCTATCTGTGCTGCGGTTGTCTCACCTACATAAAATAGAGATAATAATAGAACCTAACTTATGGGGCTAGTGTGAAGATTAAGTATGTGGAGCCCATAGCACTTGCCTAGCACAACCTAGCACTCGGTGCATGTCAGCTTTTATTAAGTTGTTATTGCAAACCTAGAATTGTGGACCCTGTGTGTTAAACCACTGAGGTGCGCATATCCACCATCTGCCTGAATTCTGCTTCCTGCAAAGACCTTCCCCAAATGCAGTAGTCCCTCTCTTTAATCAGGGGAGTATTGATCTACTTTTCTTTTGGTGTTTGTCTTGCAGTACCCACAATCACGGTCACTAAAAACAAAAGCTCTGTAGAGGGCAACAACTGTAGTATCGACCACCATGCACTTAAGGCCAATCAAAAACGAGTGTGAATGGAGAGTACACTTGTTTTTGTATGAAGCAGCTCTTTCACCTAAAAGTTATATGTATAAATGACACCTTGAGGAACATACCTGATTAATGACCATCTCACAGAGGAAAACTTGTCCTGGGAGTGAGTAATGCTTACCAGAAAAATTAAGTTTTCTAAGTGCTTTTTTGGGCTGCTAAATCTCAGCACTTCAAGTCAGCAGGAAAGCAACCTCTCCAAAGAATGTGACTTTCAGTAATAACAGCAGGACTTTTCCTCTCGTGCCCAGACCTTTCTCTGAAAAAAGGAAAATCAATACCCTGCAGGGGATTTTCCAGGTTGATTTCCTCTAATGTTGCCCTGCTCTGGCCATGCGTGCCGACAGCCCAGATGGAAAATGTTGAAACATTTATAAGGGTGCTCTTCCAACCACATCAAGCTGAAGCCTGTGGAATAGCTTTGATAGACCTAACATTTTTCTCACTCTTTCAGGTCTCTCAAGTTAGGTAGGGAAGGATGTGGATTCAATGCATAACACTTTATCAGTGATGAATGGTCTATTGGAATCATTGCGTATAGGTTATAATACATAAGTAGTTCATGGTCTATGAAAGTATTCATGGAATCAACTGAAAAAATGTCTTATGACTGAAGAAGAGAAGTTGCACTCTGTGGGGTGTACATATTGCTTGGTCACTTCCAAAGACAAAATACTGTCTTTCGGAGAAGTTTAGAAAGAAAGAGAGATTCATGTTAGGTAAGGAGGAGAAGGTGGAAAGGGAAACATTGCTATCTTGAGAAGAGAGAGGAACGTGGCCTATGAAGAAAGTACAGCCAGCATGAGCCAAGTTTCTTGATTTGCAAACATGCCCTTTTCCCTCCTAACCTTCCTTAGCTTCTTGCTGCCAGACAACCAAGCTAGACTGGTCTCTTTGCGCCACCTTGTGGCAACATCTAAACACTTTTTAAAACAGTGTTTGTTTCTTTTGTTCAGAAATATTCCCCAAACCTGCATGTAGCTCTCTTCCTTTTCTGATTAAATAAGGTTTTCTTGAAATACCATTTAAGTTAACTAAAAATTTCTTTCATGCTATTAAATCATGTAACGTACACTATTTTGTGCTTTGGAAGCACAGGTTGTTGGGAATGACTCATCACCATTTGTATTTGTGTGTTATTAGCTTGAGGCTACTGATTAGCAATAAATTTTTACAACATGAACTTTTTTGCTGCCAGAAACACTGAAAGCAGAACTACCATGGAATCAATGAAATAACCATAAAATATATACAATAAAAATAACAAAATTTTAATGTAAGAAGAATATGGAGAAAGAATCATTTACTGGGCTTGCTAGGTCTGCTTAGGGCTTTGGAACTCTGTTCTCACAAGTCCCCAGAAGCACAAGAAAACTGGCTGCACTTCTGCTTTCCTAAGCGAAAGCCGCTGCAAATTAGTCTCCAACAATGGTAGGCCTGGTGTCGTTCCATCCCTTCCAATAAAAGCTCTACAGATACTTGGTAACTCCAAGATCCTTCTTTGTTCCCAAAGATTCAGGAAACTATGTGGTGTGTTCTTGATGAAAAATAAACTCCCCATGGAAGAGAATGGTTGAGTTTAACACTCATTCCAGTGTTTGTATTGGGTTCAAGGTAAAAGAAAGGTGAACAAAGAGCTGAAGACTTAGAGGTGTTCAGAGATGAAAAGAAATGTTGATTTCAAAGAAAGTAACAAAAGGAAACGTCTACATTTGCAAAGAAACTTCCAAACTCTCAGGCACTAGCTGCAGAGGTGAAGAGACATAACTAAGTTGACACATGGCTTATTAGTAAGAGTGTGGAACAAGAGCCAAGAATGTCTGATCCCCAGCTCATTGGCCCTCCCAATAGCAGAGGGAGAAATTCAGGCCATGATGAAATAAAGCCAACGAAGCTAAATAGGAAAGTGACAGTTATGCTCCCTCCTAAACTTAGATCTGGCTGGCTGTGTGGCTTTAGGTGTTGTGTAAGGCACAGAGTTCTACGCAGAAGACAGGGAGGATCTAGGCGGAGTAGTAAGTACACCAAACCACCTTGTCCAGCATTTCTAAATGACCCTATGGGTAAAGAAACAAGTGCTGTTTTTGGATTTCTTGCCAATCACATATCATCAGATTGTTAGACTAAACATTAATTAGGTGAGTTCTGAACTTATATTTCTCTTGGACTTACAGCAACTGCGGACATGGTCCTCCAGTTTGCACAAGGAACCTCTGGAGAGGCTGAGAAGGGAGTACTTGATGGGTAATATCCATCTGGACGTATCTCAGTCCCAGTGCAGCCAAACTGCTGTGTATCTGTTACCTGTTCTAATCTCCCCAAGCCATGGATTTCAATGGAAACTCCGTTTATGTATATAAGAAAGCATCACATCTGGCTTCTTTTAAATTAAAGTTATTGTGGTGACATTGATTAATAGGGTCATGCTGAGCCAAGGGAAAGTCACCTCTTGTAATGGTGCTCTCATCAGAACTAGGACACTTACTGACTTTTAAACAACTGTTGCACCCACACTTGAGGGGCAAGTGATGACAAAAACCAGTGCCACTGGAATCCATCCAGCTTCCCCAGGATGTGGCGTGCCCTGATCCGCATTACCCTGCTTGCGCACATCAGAGACAGACATGTTGGGACAGCCGTAGTTATGTGATGTCAAAGAAGGGTTTGCTGCAGGCTTTGGCTGGACAGTTTTGAATCATTTCCCAGAATTTTGGAGGTATTACAGTATTTTCCAAATACAATGTATCTATTTCTTTATGCCACCAAAATATATGGAAAAGACAACATGGGAAGCTGCCTGTGTCTCCAGGATTCTCGTTCCTGTGTGTTTCTGTGACCTACACGTATATGTTAGGAGCCGGGCTGTATGAGGAGCGCAATTACCACTGATAGATCCCATTACTGAGCTGCTAATCTTCACATAGTGCGGGGTGTCTAGGCACTCACACAGCAGAGCTAGGAGTATAGCCTGAGTCATGTCACCCTAGTTTTCCTTATTTATATAAAATAAGAATATTTATTTAGATTCATAGCAAGTATTAAATTGTATAATGCAAGCAGCGTGCTGCTCATTACTGGCCCAGCCTGTTCTAAAAACGTCACCTAAAATCACCATTAAATGATGCCAATTCCATGGACTGAAACTGGGAACAAGACAATAATTCAGACCATGGCTAAATGCTTAGAAACATTAAAATATTTGAAATCACCTCATCAATTGAATTTTAAAAAATTTACCACAACACAGACTTATCCTGGAATTGCCTTTTTCTAAACATTTCATTTCGCATGGGGTGTCTAGCATAATGTTTTGCATGCACTTTTGTACAATAAATGTTTGTAAAATAAATGAATAAAAAAAGAACGAACAAATGTATTGTTACCCATCACAGAATACATAATTTTTTCTTTCAAAAACATGATAGATATTTATCTTTAGCCTGCATTTGCCTGAGCACTTATGAGAAATGGAGGAAGAGCTGAATACAAGTCAATGAATATACATTTTTCTGACCCTATTTATGTGAATATTTTCATTTTAATAGCAAGTTAATCTGTGCACAAATAATTCTTGGCAGCTGCTAGGTATGAGGCATTAGTGATACACATGTGAGAAAGAATGAACTTCCTCAGGGAGTTTATATTCTGCTTGGGGTTCAGAGAGTACACACAAGAAATACCACAACAGGAGAGTGAGTGTCATTCCTTCAGATATTGGTAATTTGTGGATAAGTTAAAATAGGGCAATATGATAGAGACTAGAATATAAGACATGGTGGGGAGAATAACATTTTGCAGAGATAACTGAGGAGGCTTTTCTGAAGAGGTTAATGGAGAGAAGGCCACTGCAAAAATGTTGAGACATATTTTTTATTTCAATAACTCTTTGTAAATAACTTTAAGACATCTATATTTTATATCTCTATCAATCAGTATATTTTAATATTATTCATTATAAGCAGTCTGTTAATTTATCTATGTTTATTATTCTTACTTATAAACACTAAATACTAATTTTTAAAACTTGTTGCTAATTCTTAGTTCTTTTAAAGCTACTTACATTTTACAGTGAGATTGTTTATGCTGATATTTTAAAATCTCTTTTATCTCTATCTGTTGCTCTAATTGGATTGAATCAAATTTAGAAGCTAAGATTTTCCTTTTATCCTTTTATCCTTTTTCAGAAATTCCATTTGTATCAAAACAATCTGATGAAAATATTGGTACCGAATGATCTAAGACAAGCTGGAGTGAAACGAAAGGATCATAAGTGGGGAAGCAGATGAACATACTCTTTTTCCAGTATTTTAATTTGGTACTGGTTATTGGTTTTTCCACACGCAAAAACATGTTTAGAGGAAAGTCATGATTCAGGCCAAGCACAGTGAAAGAGATCTGGAATCTTTCAGCACAATGAGACTAGATGTATAGCAAATCTCAAATAGAAGCCCAAGGAAAGCCTTACAAAGAACG
Organism: Anoura caudifer; assembly: GCA_004027475.1. Classification (NCBI taxonomy): domain Eukaryota; kingdom Metazoa; phylum Chordata; class Mammalia; order Chiroptera; family Phyllostomidae; genus Anoura; species Anoura caudifer. The sequence goes on from PVKU01000693.1 coordinate 308,498, forward strand.
CTGTAACTTTATAGTTATTGAAGATTGTCACAATGAAACTGCACAAAGTGACACAAACTTCAGACATCAGGGTCCTCCCCTGAGCAGCGCATTCCCTGCTGACGCAGCATGACAGCCGGAGACCGAATCCATGGCCTGATGCCTGCTGGGGTCTCAGGCAGAGGAGTGAGTGACCTGGAGGCAGGGAATGCAGTCTGTCCAGTCCATTGATTCAGTGGTGAACAGTAAGAATGGCTGTGCAACTTTCAAACACAAACACAATATAATACCTTAAAAAGCCAGAGCAAGGACTTAAAACTGTGGTACTTCTGTGCTCAGGAACAAGGAAGGTGAATACATGCATGTAGAAAATACGTAACAAAGGATAATAGAAAGTGATGAAAACAAAGCATAGTGCATCAGATGTGAATTTATTCACTATGTAGCTGAAGAATTTCAAGGCACCAAAATGACTTCTCAAACGCAGTTAATACAATTCAGCTCAACTCAACATGTATTAAGTGTTTATTATGTGCCAGACATTGGATCTAGGTCAATTTTATCCGTTCTTTGAAACAAGCCCAGTGCCAAGCATGCAGTATATATACCATAAGTGCTTCTGAATGAATAAAAGACTGAAAAAATTTTATGAGCCACTCAGAATCTCAGTCAGAAACTAAATTCACATTTCTTTCTCGATCTGATTCCATCTCTTCTATTCTCTATTTTACTTATAAATAATTGCATAGTTCTAGTCACCCAAGTTGACTTTAGTTATTTCCTCACTTAGATTGGTTTTTCTATTATTACTGAAACCAACTAGCATGCACCTCACAACTTAAACCACCACTCATCTTTTATCTCACTGTTTCGTGAATCAAAAGTCCAGTCTCTGCTCAGGGTCTCACAAGGCTGAAGTCCGGGTACTGGTCAGGCTGACTCTTATTGCAAGGTTTGGGGAAGGAATCCCATCCGTTCTCCTTCAGGTTGCCAAATTCCAGCTCTTGCACTGCAGGACCCAGATCACTGTCTTGCTGGCTGACAGCTAGGAGTTTCTTTCAGCTTCTGCAGGCAGCCTCAGCTTCACTTCTCCATCTTCGACCAGCAGCGGCCAGTCCTTCTCATGGGGGAGTTTGGTACTTCTCATGCCTTAAATCTCTCAGACCTCTCTCCTGCTCCAAGCCAGAGAAAACCTTCTGCTCTTAAAGGGCTCATGTGATTGGATTAGGACCACGTGGATAACCTCCTTTTTGTCATAGAACATATAATGACAGGGGTAGTACCAGGGCGTAATGGTCGTGAGGGCCATCTTAAAATTCTAAAATTCTGTTTACCCTTCTCCCCAAAGTCTCTCACACCCTCTGAATTGTCAAGCATTATGGATTCTCACAATAACTCCTTTGGATTACTACTATGTATACATGAATGAGGAGGGTTGGTGTATTTACGAAGAATTGGTAGGAAGTACAGAGTCATGCCCTGGGTAGGCAGTAACCCAATGTTAGATTTTCAATAAAAACCTAAAAATCCAGATTTGAAGAAATAACTATCTCTATTTCAACTATATCAATTTTTAAATGATTTATGCAGATCCAAACAAACATTTCTGCTCACTAAAACTAGCCCTGGGTTATCAGTTTATATTATCTGCACTAGCCACTATACAGATCTCTCACTCTTCTCAAGACAAGGGTTGTGTATCTGCTTATCTTCAACATCTGGAATTACTCTGACACCTGTTACACCCTCAATTAATGTGTATTTAATGAATTAATGATTACATTCATATTTAGTTAACATAAGGTAATGGTGTATGTCATTTGCCTCTTCCATGAGAATGTCATAGAATCAGATTTTTAAAAATCTCGTTAGATAACTGGCATGCCCCTGATTTAGAACCACAGGAGAAGGTGTATTTTAATACTAGAGTAACAGGGTGTGTTCTAGGAGCAACTACTGTTCATAAATAAAGAAAATATTTCCACCAGTGAAACTGACATTCCTCAGGGAAGTAGGAGGGGAGATCAAAAAAACCCCAGAATTTATTTATAAAAAATTGTGCATTTATTCTTATACTTTTAAACTTTAGTCACCTTCAAAGTACTCTCCATTTGATGCAATAAACCTATTGAGATGTTTTTTCCACTGCTCAAAACAGTTTTTGAACTGGTGGATTTTGATTCCTTTTAGTGCTTCTGCCACTTTTTGTTTCACATCTTTCATATCAGCAAAATGTTTCTCTTCAAGGACATTATTTCATCTGGAGAAACAAACAAACAAAAAAGTCACTGTGGTGAGATAGGGTGAATAGGGAAGGTGGGGCACATGGGTCATGCCATTTTTAGTCAAAAACAGCTGAACACTCAACGCGGTGTGGGCAGGTGCACTTGTAAATCACCCATCACAAAATGGGCGAACTCACTGGAAGAGTCTTCAAAAAAAATTCACTGAAGCTGACCATTGCCCCTCACAACACCAGCTGGTGCACTGATACAGCCGGGTTCCTAGAATACTCGCCCAGCAGGGGAAGTCTGTCCTACAAGGAGCCCGCCCTCCAGAAGATAGTTCTGTTTTGAGGTCCCCTCTTGTCAAATACTGCCTTTGACAGTATTTATATCCACATCATTCAAAGACTGATCAAAAGCATTTATTCTGTTTAGGAAACCACATCTGCAATATCTAAAACCTTCTGGAGTATTCTATTAGATGCTTTACCAGTGAGTTTTTACTCAAAGCCCAGGTTTTTAAGTGCGTTATCAATCCCTGATCTCCAGAGTTTTCTCCATGGCTCTTTACCAGCGTAACAGTCTTACATGGTGTTATATTTATCATCGGCTTTAAAACCTCACTCAAAATTTAAATGTATGTTCTCAAAAAATAAGATGGCTCGAACTGGTGGGCAGGTGTTGGGTGGAGAAAGATTTTTTAAAAAGCATGAATGATGTTTTTACAAATTACTTCGAAGAGCCTCAGTCAGTGATCTAGACAAAAGGCCCATCCCATCAACAAAACAGCATGCAATGCACTTTGAATTTCTTGGATGACTATCACACTTCATTTTCTTGGAGCCTCAAAACCTATTTGTTTCCATGGCAAACAAAATGTATTTTGAGCTCAGAAGCTATCAGCAAAGAAATTTAGTAAACTGCCAGTTCTATTGCTACTGCACAGAGATAAGTGTGATCCCCTGGAGCAGCCTGAAGATAAAGCTGGCCATTTGGAGTTGGTGTGGTCTCAGTGTTGCTTGCGGCCAAATTTAAAGAATATAGGCTTAGCTAAAGTATTTAAAAATGTATACCTGGTTACATCACTAGAATACATGGCTGCATCGATGTTTTTCCCAGCAGATGTATAAAAATGCTGTTATTTTCTTTATCGTATTCAATAGTATTTCTTAAGGCACCCAACGCTGGAGTTTTAGGTGGATAAATTTTCAGTTGGTGGTTCTCATGTCCTCATTTGCTACTTTAAGTGCTTTACAAGGAGAATGGTATTTTTGAACTGAAAGGAAACCTGGTGTTCTTACAAATTGTGCAGGAAGTTAATCTACACTTTGTGGTAAAATATCCTGATTTTTATTCTGCGATTACAAAACTAGTTATCCAACCAATAATATCCAGTATCCTAAGCCAATTGAATTGATACCAAGTTCTCAGAAAAATCAATGAAATGAAATGAATTATTTTAAAGGAAGTAATTATTCTACCATAAAACACAACTTCTTTTCAAGTAACATTAACTGGATTTTTAATATAACCTATTAGAATTTTGTTTTTTCCCCCTCTTCTAGAGACATTCTAAGTCAAATATAGAAACCATAATTTGCAGCTTGGCTCTCTTCTCTCCAGGCATTCTTTGCTCAATTCCCCCTATTTTTAGCTTTATGCAGTTGTTCCAAGAACATACCTTTTCTCAGAAAGTAATATTTTCTCCACCTGCAGAAAGGAAATTTAGGAAAAGTTCAGAAAATGCAGACTCTAAAATGTACTTTGATTGCTTCTTCTCAGAATTTAAGAACATGTGTGTTTCTCTGGGACAGTAACTCTAAAACACAAAGGGGCAGCGACATTTGGCTGTTGTAACCACGTCACTCAACCAATGGCGAGCTAGCAAACTTAGACTGCGGTCCCTTCAAACCAAGTCTGTCCCTGCTGTTCATTCACTTACTTTATTTCGTAGCTGGTCCTCCATTTTCACCAATGCTTACAGTCAAGGCTGGTCTCTTGAATATCTAAAAGACATTAGCCTACATTTGAAGGGGAGCCAAACTTTTGCCACCATCCAACTTCCTTTTGGGATATTGATTTGAAGCTGGTTATTGATAAACAAGACTCAGAGAGAACTTTGACTTCCCCATTCTTGATGGAAAGACCTGCTCCTGGAAGGAAATCTTAGGATGTTTGCCTCAGCGTGATTTGAATTAAATATGGTGGATGGGATGGCTCCAGGTGACAGCCTGGGAACTTGATCACCCTGGGTGTCCCACCGAAGCAAGAATGTGCCTGCCACATGTGTTCGGCTCTTCCCAATCACCTGTGAATTGCCCACTTTTACTTTTATAATCTAATACCCAGGTCCCTGGTTTTCCAAAGTGACATCTATACCCAATTTTCTTTCTCTGTTTGGGGGGATTTTCATGCTTACCTGAATTGCATGTTTGTAAGAATTAAAATTTTATTTTCTCCCATTAATCTGTTTTTGTTAATTTGATTATTAGCCTAGCTAGAAGAACTTAGAAGGTGGGAGGAAAAGTTTTTTTTTTGTTGTTGTTGTTGTTTTTTTAGCTTCCACAGGCTCCATTGTTCTCTTCAGTTCTATTTAATATTATTGAGAGCTTGGCAGGAGAATTATATCTGACCAGCATGCAATGATTAGGCAGGGAGTGCAGTAATCGCACTGACGTTACATTACAGGGATGTGATATAATGATACATTTAGAGTTGTGATATGATGTAATATGTGATATAATGACTTCCAAATAAATAAGAACAAGTGATACTAGTATAAAATACCTAGAAAGACACAAGTTCAGGAGTCAATTATAATTCACAAAGATAAAAATTATTAAAAGTAAACATTGATTGTGGTGGTTTCTACTTTATAGGGGGTTATGTTTTATTTGTTTATAGCTTTCTCTTTTGTTTTGTTTTTAGAATAGAAGAAGTGAGGAAAGGAAATTACTACATTTTTTAGTCTATATTCTCTGAAGGTAAAAGAAATCTGGTGCTTTCGGGTTGACTTATTAAGAGTGGAAAAATAAAGCTCTATTCTGTTCCCTTCTCCTTACAGCTGTCGAAGGGGGAAGCTGAAATTTTAAAGCCCATGCCATGTGATGAGGCCTGGAGCACGCCATCCTTTGCTGAGTGGTTTATATTAATGAGTCTTTTGGTGATGAGAAGTAGGCTCAGAGGTGAGTGGGTGGTGGAGTGTTTGTTTGCAGGACAGATGATGAGCCCGAGAAATGGAAGAGTAGAATGAAGCAGAAGAGATTGTGAGAAAGAGAGAGGGTTGGAGTAACATAGCCAGAGTAGTGAAGAGTAGTAAAGGCAACCGAGACACTTAACATGATGGGAAATAATTAATTTCAAAATATTTGTATTCCATAGCTGTTGAAACTCACTGCATTGTACCTACTCTTAAGCAAAAATCTGAAACACACACAGCACCACCTGGTGGTCTGGTGAATCATTCTCAAGCATTAGCTCCAACGTCACCCTTCTTCACCACTGGGACTCTGACAATCCACCCGTTTCCCAGAAAGTCCATCAGAGAAAAGTAATCTGTTCTTGCTCTGTGTTCTGGTACTTCATACATAACTTCTAGAACTTAGTTTTGTTTTGAAAATTTGTTTCATCCATAAGACCATAAGCTATTTTAACTCAAGGGACTTTTCTATTTATCTTTGTAACTCTAAAATCCCAGCACTATGCCTGCCTGGCACCTAATAAACCTTCAGTAAATCTTGTTTGAAATGAATCAGTTAAGGCAGCCTTTTAAGGACAAGTCAACTTCTTATCCGTACTTCGGGCTAACCAATTGCGCCACTGGAGCTCCTCAAGTAAACTTCTTAAAAAGAAACACTAGTTAAGAATACAAAGCAGCAACAACCACTTACTGATCAGATAGAAAGACAGATACCAAATAAGTTGTACACAAGTAGGAATCAGTGTGGACTTCTAACGAGCTGCAGGGCATGGCCCAGGACACACTTTGTCCATGTGTTCCCTCGCGTCATCCATATTCCCTTATGCCATCTATAGCCCCTTTCGGCATTCATATTCCTTTACGGCATTCAGAAGGTTGTATTGCTAGTAATTGCTTTCAGGTTTCCCACTAGCTTGTGAACACCCTGATGCCAAGACTGTTTTGTATTCCTGAATAAATTGCCAGTAGCCGTGTGGGAACTAACACACAGAGTAAGCATCAAGAAAAAGTTTGAGGAAGGAAGGACATGAAATAAAGGAAAGAGAAAAGTATGAAAGAATTTGGGGGAAGGCAAAGGGTAAAAATTTTAAAACATGGTATAAAAATATTACAAAGGAGCCCTGGCTGGTGTGGCTCAGTGGATTGAGCACGGGGTGTTCAAACCAAAGGGTTGCCAGTTTGATTCCTAGCAAGGGCACATGCCTTGGATTGTGGGCCAGGTCCGCAGTAGGGGGCACTCGAGGGGTAACTACACACTGATGTTTCTCTCCTTCCCTTCCCCCTCTCTAAAAATAAATAAATAAAATTTTTAAAAACTAGATTATGAAAGATTTTTTTTATGAGACTGGTGGTGTTAGGCCCAATAAAGCACTCAGAATAGAAATTTCCAGGATGACAGTGATTGAGCCAAAAGCAAATCTTTTCTTCCCAGTCTCCTCCTTGCTGCTCAGGTGCCACATGCGTATCTGAATAATGTCCAAACAGAAAGCTGGACTCCTTGTACAAAAATGTGCTGGCAAGCCGTCAGTGACCTTTAAGAATCAATCATTGCAAATGGGCACCACAGCAAGAGGAAATGATCTTCAGCTGGGCTGCTTCTCTTCTGCTGGCAAAGAGGGGTGCATACAATTACACGGAGCAGAATTTTTTGTTTTCAAACTGCCTGTCCAAATCTTCCAGTATTTTCCATAGCTTTACTGCAAAAAATAACACTAGCCTCAGGTTTAACAGGATGTGAGAACTCCTTCCATGTCTTGAGACAATCCCCCTCCTAAGCTACCGCTCCGCCCATTGGCCTCTTTTATTCACCCAGTGTGATTTGCGTAAATTGTTTTAGCAGCCAGGTACCAAGAGCAAATATTGGCCTTTCTTCTTCCTGTGTCCCTGATTTTTCCCTTTATCCACATGCTCCTGCCAAATCCCCAAAGTCGGGAGGCATAGGTTGTACCTGTTAGTTCAGTGTGGATAAACACAGCTGGTCAGCAGCCACCAGTCCTTCTTCCTCACTCAGCCCTTTTCTGTCCCTTTCAAGCATGGGGTCTTGCTGCCTGCCTGAAGCTGCCTATCTGTGGCTCTTTTCAGAGCACCATGTAGAGTAGGGTGTTAGGCTGCAAGTGCAATACCTGACCAAACATTTAAAAAATGACGTAAGCCCTGGCTTATGTGGCTCGGTTGGAGTGTTGTCCTGTACACCGAAGGGTTGCAGGTTTGATTCCCAGTCAGAGCACATGACTAGATATGGGTTCAATCCCCAGTTGGGACACCTGATTGTGTGGCAAGTAACCGATAGATATTTCTTTCTCACCTAGATGTTTCTCTCTCTCCCCCTTCCTCTTCCTCTAAAAAGCAATGAAAAAAAATGTCCTCAGGTAAGGATTAAAAATAATAATAAGGTGCATTAAATCTGATATCTAGGATAACATTACTCCTTTGACATTTTCCAAGTTCTCACTCACAGGCTTATACATTTTTTGCTTGAATGGTTAGCAGAAATTGATAGTTTCTGCTATCCTTCTAATGCAGACATGCAGACACACACAAGTGTAGGAAACATGTTTTGTTTGTTTACTAGTTTGCTTTCGGAATGGAAGGAAGAGTTGAGGAAAGAAAGTTGCTTTGTTTTCTAGTATATATATACACATATATATGATGTATACATGATGTATACATCTTATATATGTATATATGTATATCATATATATTTTACATATATATGTAAAAACAGGTGAATCAGCTTTGAAAAATCATACTGTATTGGTACTTTGGATATATGCCACTTTTCCCTAAAAGATAACATTTCTAGTACAAGCAAAGGAGGTCACCCAGAAAGAAGGTAAGCTGCTATGTAAAGCAATGTAACATTAGAATAATCCAACGTTGTTATAATATTTTGTCACCAGCTGATGATAAGCAATGGCTTCACTGAAGTTTACATACGTTCAGAAGTGAATCTAATTTTGTAGATGAAACACTGCTGTTAAAAATATCTTTCTATTTGAACACATCTGTAGACTATAACACATGTAATTGTCATTGTATATCTAACTGTGAAAAAATGTGTGCAGGGAAATGCTTTTGAATAAAATTTATACTATTCCACCTTCTAAAAAGTTTATTATCATTGTATTTTTTCAAAAATCAATGGGAATAAATTTCAAAGTCTCATTTTTGTTCTCTCTTGTTTGTATTTCTTCTTAGAAATTTGCTGTGAATGTGTGTTCAGGGCTATAAAGTCGTGTACGAGCCCATTCCTCTCACCTCAAAGTCTACCTAAGCAGTGGGAAGCCTTATTACAACAGGCTGGTGTAAGACCAGGTTTGCTCTATAGCACATTTGACATCACTCCACCGGCCCAGCACCCTTAACAAACAGCACTAATGAAGCCAGTTGCTTTCTCCTGTGGAGAATAGATTAGACTCAACCCTGCCAAATATGAAGCTCCAGACAGCTAGGGAAACCTATCTCTGAACTGGCTGCAGGGCTGGAGGAAGTCGATACAGTCCTTTAAAGTCCCTCTCCGTGTCTCAGCATTGCGGTCCCCTACCCACCATCATCATTCTGGGGGTGTTCATCGTGGCCAACCCGAGAAACGTGGTAGCTACTGCTTTTCCGTAGTTCTGTAATAGAAAGAAAAAAGTGTTTGACCTCTCCGGTTGTACGAGTCAGAGAACTTTCAGAATATTAATAGTACTGGACCAGACCTGCTCCTGGAAGAGCTAGTGCCAGGACAGGAGGTTTCTGCAGCTGTGGAAGAAGCACATTCTGTTCCTTTTCTCGATCAGCCAGCCAGACAAAATAAGAACAGGGCTCCCCTCATCTCGGGAGCCACATTCCGGTGCGGACTGGAGAGGTGCCCCCGACACATGGCATTTCCTACTGGGAAAAGTGCTAAAATTAACCAGAAGTTCCTCAAGCGCTGGCCAGCGAGATATCTCAGCCCGACTCAGGTTTCCCTTCAGCACACTGGTTTCTTTGCTATCTCTGGAGCGAGTTATTCTTGGCGCTCGTGGGGCATTCATAATTGCTGTGTCTTAAAACTTCTGACTCTCTAGTAATGACCAACTTGTGGAAATTTCAGTGAATAGAGCTTTTTTACTCTACTAATTCCAGCCATGAGCTACAAACAGAAAGATCCTTTTTGAGGATTTTTCTTGCACAGGCTCCATCTGGAGTTTGCGACGGGAGTCCAAGGCAACCTCCTAATGAAAGGAAGCCTCCTGGTGCTCACGCAGTTATCTGTTGGGTCTGCTATTTAAGACTGCCCTTTCTGCACCAAGCTGCCCTCCTCTCCTAACAACCATCTTAGGGGCAGGGGTGAAGGGGCCCGAGGCTCTAAGACCAGCGCAGAGGTGCCACACACTCAGGCAGCCTCACGCGGCAGAGGCCCAGCGGGCCCTGCGATGGGAGAGCGGTCATGGCCCTGCTGGTTCCCCAAAGCCTCTGAGTGAATGTCACTTTGTCCCTGTGCTCACAGAGGTGTCCAGGCCCTGTGAGACTACCTAGCCAGGGCTGACTCCTAGTCCCAACACAAACATTTGACTTTGGATCTGCTTACGTCACCCCCACCCCCCGCCCCCACTCCCTCTAGCTCTCTGCTTGGCCTGAGATGACTTCTCACCTCCCCAGCCAGGTCGGCCCTGGTGCACTCGCCTCGCCCTTACTAGCATTCTCCTGTGTCCGGAACAGACCATAGACCTGCCTTCTTGCTGACAAAACATACCTGTGCCCCTGGGTCCCTTCTCTCCAGGTCTCTAGTGTCTTTCTGGAAACTTCCAATCAAGATTCAGTCTCCTAGAAAACAGGAAGTGGGAACATGGCCCAAACAACAGCGCCTGTGGAGGGATGTGGCAGAGCCAGGTAGTGCTGGGGTGAGTGCCCCAGCCTGCGAGCCATTGACTGGTCTGCTCTCTGACCTTAAGCAACTCATACCTGCTCTGAGGCTTGTTTCTGATCTTTATCCTAACAAGGGGAGAGCACAAATACCCAAGGACTGATTAAGTATTCTCTTCAAAACCTTTAGCCTGGTAGTAGCATAGACAAGAAACAAAAAAAACAAAAACCTTTAGCCTGGCAGATGGTACTTCTCAGTATTTGTTTTTGTAATTCCAGCATGTAATCTCGTGATTTGTCATACCAAAAAGCCTTCCAAGTTCAAAAATGCAGATTTATAACGTTCAGAGTTCTTCCACACAGCTCCACTTCTACTTTCTCATCCATAATGTGGGACCCATAAGAGCTTCTTCCTCCTATTTAACATTTTGTGAGCACGAAATCAGGTGCCAGATATTAAACATTTAGCAAAATACCCGGCATAGCCTATGTGCCCAATACATGTTAACAGGAAGTATTCCTATTACTACTACAGCAATAGCTATATGGTGACTCAGAGAACTTTTATAATAAAAAAAAACAAACTTTTTTACTGTTGCTGAGTGAAGTGTTTCTGAAGTAATTTCAACTCCTTAATAGTTAAGTAGTTACATTTATACAGTCCTAAAATTATTTCAGTCCTTCGGAGGCAACTGCAAAGCTGATGTGGCCCCTGGTGAAAATGAGTTTGACACCCCTGCTCTAAGTAATCTCTATTTCTGTGACTTTGTTCCTGTTCTAATTGTTTGCTTAGCTTGTTTTTGCTTTTTTTTTTTTTTTAGGTTCTGCTGTTGATAGTTGTGAGTTTGTTGTCATTTTACTGTTCATATTTTTGATCTTTTTCTTTTTCTTACATAAGTCCCTTTAACATTTCATATAATAAGGACTTGGTGATGATGAACTCCTTTAACTTGACCTTATCTGGGAAGCACTTTATCTGCCCTTCCATTCTAAATGAGCTTTGCTGGATAGAGTAATCTTGGATGTAGGTACTTGCCTTTCATGACTTCAGATACTTCTTTCCAGCCCCTTCTTGCCTGCAAGGTTTCTTTTGAGAAATCAGCTGCTAGTCTCATGGGCACTTCTTTGTAGGTAACTGTCTCCTTTCCTCTTGCTGCTTTTAAGATTCTCTCCTTATCTTTAATCTTGAGTAATGTAGTTATGATGTGCCTTGGTGTGTAATTCCTTAGGTCAAACTTTTTTGGGTCTCTCTGAGCTTCCTGGACCTCCTGGAAGTCTATTTCCTTTGCCACATTAGGGAAATTCTCCTTCATTATATTTTCAAGTAAGTTTTCAATTTCTTGCTCTTCCTCTTCTCCTTCTGGCACCCCTATGATTCAGATGTTGGAATGTTTGAAGTTGTCCTGCAAGGCCCCTAAGCCTCTCCTCATTTTTTGGCATTCTTGTTTCTTTATTCTGTTCTGGCTGAATGTTTATTTCTTCCTTCTGCTCCAAACTATTGATTTGAGCCCTGGTTTCCTTCCCTTCACTGTTCCCTGTACATTTTCCTTTGTTTCACTTTTCATAGCCTTCGCTTCTTCCTCTATTTTATGACCATACTCAACCATTTCTGTGAGCATCCTGATTACCAGTGTTTTGAACTGTGCATCTGATAGGTTGGCTACCTTTTCATCTCTTAGTTGTATTTTTTCTGGAGCTTTGATCTGTTTTCATTTGGGTCATAATTTTTTTGTGTCTGGGCATACCTGTTATGTACTAAGGGGAGGAGCCTCATGCATTCACCAGGACAGGGCAACCCACATCTCTGCATTGTCACCCAGTCTCCATGAATGTTTCTTCTTTAACTCCTTGGTTGTCGGACTTCCATGCAGTTCAATTTTCTGGCAGTTCTGGTTGTGTTTTATTTTTTAATTTGTTGTTGCCCTTCTGCTGGTTGTGTGGGGAGGCAAAGTGTATCTATCTACACCTCCATCTTGGTTGGAAGTCCCATTAGTGAGTGCACTTCTAACGTAAGGACCTTATCTTTAGACAGTTTGTAAGCAGTAATGTACCTGACACTAAGGTATTTAGCACTAAATACTCTTCGAGTACATTTAAAATACAAACATGAATTTACACAGCTTTCATTACCTAACTCATCTGTTTCTTGAGAAGGACTGTGAACTCTTGCAGGCAGGTAATATAATGTGAAGCTTCCTGTTCATTGAACAAAATTCAGTGAAACCAATATTATTATGCCAGATACCTGCTAAAGATTCTTGAGACATAAAATATGGCTGTAGCAGTATTTCTCGTAAATGGACATTAACGATAAATTTGGAGATGTTTTATTATTTGCTTAAATGTTTCAGTTTGAAGTGGCTAGAAATGTTTGGTCACCTCATTACGTTCAATAGATTCCACTAGTGACATGAGACAGGGACTGAAGGAAACAATATTTGGGGTCTAAACAAATGTCTTTTAAAAGACTATATTAAGATAAACTTCCTTGTTCCTCCTATATAATTCGAATAGAAAATATGAAAGTCTATCAAGGTTGCATTAAGATTTTTACGTAGATCCTCAGATGCCCACCCAACCATCTAACAATATTCAAATCATTCTTAAATTCTTATTTTGGAATCTTTCCAGAGAAAATTAGTGCTGTCTTTGCAAGGTGGCAGCTCTACCGGAAGAGGGCACTGTAGCCCCAACTCACTCCAAAAGAAGCTAAAATTAGAAACAGTACTCCGTCCTGGCTTACCCAAGATTCCAGACGTTGCCAAAAGAACATTTGCACGTGTCTATTGTACTCAAATGAAAATGAAACATGGAAGCCCTTATGAACTCAATTCTTCCAAAGGCGAGAAAACAAATGTAGTGACAACTAGTGGTTTGTCAGCGCATCGAGTCATTTTTCATTCGTCCACAAGGTGGCGCCTCTTCCTCAATGACAGCTGCGCTGCCCACGGGGGGCAGCTGTAAATTTCCTTTTTTAAAAACTTTGTCTTGAAAGGCATTGTGGGGGAAAAAATTCTGATAAGTAGAAGCTTTATTAAAACTTTTAAAGTTTTTTCACCTACCTTTAAAATTTTTCGGTTTTTAGAGAATGTGGTTATGCAAAGATGACCAAATGGGAGTACAATGAACTAGAGAGCTATTTTTGCTACGTCTAAGGGATTTCCGCCAGTGCCTGAGCAGAGGCTCATGTAATGCAGGTAATTCTGAGTCCCACACGTTCCTTGTTTCCAGTACTAGACTCAAACTCTCTCAGCAAAACTGACAGAAATCCTTATTTTAAACAATCAGTAACAAGTTAACCATGAAGTCCGTGAAAACGATACGTTATATTTTGAGGAATGATTTCATTACTCAATGTTGCAATTAGGTTCTCAATTATGCTAAGTTTAGCTGGATCATTTTCTAACTCGTAACATTCTCATTTCACCTTTGACCTGCACGGTCCATTATCAGTAAAGGTCACAGGTCTGAGGTGTTTCTGGGCTGGACTGCAACACTGTGAACTGGGGGTTCTTTCTGTCACATTAGGATGATGTGCTCTCGGTTCAGGAAGAGGAAAGAAGAGAGCAGACAAGTGATATTGGGTTTCTGTAAGGAATGTGCAGTGATATGATGTAACAACGAGAATACCGATGAACATTTTTAAGAAGCCACCACATGGCTTTCATTAACCATGTGGGTGTTCTAGGTCCCTTTCCTGACATGATGTTTTAGTGGCTGTGATGTGGGGACTGGGGCTGGGTAGCTTTATTTTTAAAAAATGTCCAAGGTGATTATGACTGACATCCAGGTTTTAAAGTTGCTGATGAGGAAACTATGGCAAAAAGCCTGTTGAGAGTTAATTAGCCTGAGTTAAACTTATAACGGTGAGGACAGCAGAAAATATTCAAGGGTCTACAAGACATAGGGGCAGACAGACAGACTGTGAGGATTAAAGAATTGAGTGAAATCTCTGTTGAGCTCACATTTCTGTCTAGGTGAGCTCTGAGCAATACGGCTCCGTTGGTTGGGCATCAGTCCACAGAGTGAAAGGTCAGTGGTTTGGGCTGGTCAGAGCACGTGCCTTGGGTTCGGAGCCCAGAAGGGGCACATAGGAGAGGCGACGGATTGATGTTTCTCTCTCACATCAATACTTCTCTCCCTCTCTTTCTCCCTGCCTTCCCCTCCCTCTAAATAAATAAATAAATAAACAAAATCTTTAAAAAAATTCAGTCTAGGTGAATGAGATGACTGTAGTGCCAGTTTACAAGAGGGAAATAGATAAGCACATAGACTTTTTGGAGCAAGATGATTTCTATTTGAAATATAGTAACTTTTGAAATGAATATACATGTAACTAAAAAATGTAGTTGCCATATATTAATATATTGTATAATAATATACATTGATATATAATGTAATTCTTGTATACATGTAACTAAATTGCTACGTCTAGCCCAGTGTGATCAGGGGCCAAGAATTATCATGAGGCAAACAATGGCGAGTCCCATGGAGAAGACAGAACCCTAACAAGCCCCCAGCATGAGAGTCTGGAGCCTGCTGAAGCACGTTTTGTAGGGTCCGCTCAGCACTTTTTTTTTTTAATTTAAAAAGCTTTTTAGTTGAGGCTTGTGTTCTTCATTTTGTTCAGAGACCTCTTTATTCCAAATTTTCTTAGAATAGATAAGAAGGCTTATTTATACTACTTATGTGGCCACCATGGCTGTTGAATTTGCCTCCTCATACTCAAGGAGTGGGAAGGGTTTGAGAAAAGAAACATTGCGAAAGAGTTAGGAGAGAATTGTCATGTATCAGCAAAGGGAAAAAGCATGAAGAAGAAAGAAGAAGGCAGTGATCATTGTTTGAAACTCAACAGAGAAGGTGGATGAGGCTGGTCTTGGAAACAACCTGGTGTTTCATCTGACAACTCATGAAAGACTGCAGTTAGTCAACAAGTGTTTATGATGCTTTCTCTGTACCTGGCAGTACGTCGGGAACAAGTGAGGCAATAATAGACATGATAGTTATCATTTTGTCTTCATGGAATGTATAAGCCAGAGGACATAGAAAAAATATATAGGGAATATACAATATTTATTTATAAATCCTCTGAATAAGTCAGCATATGATGCTGTTGGGTAATAGATGAGGAATGGCTAACCCAGATGAGGGGTGGGAAGGGCCAGGAAAGTGTCTGGGAGGAAAGGACACCTACAGCTGTTTGGATACCTGGTGTCCTTGGCTGGGACCAATCTGACTGGGTTTTCTGCTCTTCTTCAGCTCTGCACTCTCATGAAATAGATGGAAACTTCGCACTCCTGTCCCACTCCCAAGGAACCCCATCGACTGGGTAGAAAAGCTTGCATCCTCCTTCTTGGGAAAAGTAAGGATTCAGGCAGATTCCAAGTCACTTCAGATATCCACTTATAAAAAGATTTGTTGACACAGGTGCTTATCAATTTCATGAGTATTGATCTAGGCTGCTGTCTATGGCTATGACTGGAATCCAGCAGTTTCCCTGAGTCAAGGGGACAGAACTAGGATTACAGGAAAGCCAAAGATGCTAGACTTCATCCTTGGAATGAACTTAGAGTTCATCACGGATGCCAGAAGAGAATGAAAAAAGAGAGAAAGGCATAGAGAGAAATCTCCAAGAACCTGCAGGGGTCCCATTAAGTATTAAGTTGACTACTAACCAGCTCAAGCTTAAGCAACAGAAAAACCACCTGAAAGGATTCCAGGGAATAGTGCCTGGAGGTCACTCACCAACAGCCAGAGTGGAAAACTCATAACTCATGGGGGATTGGTTAAAATGCTGAGAAAGAGCTTGATTCAGTAGTGGGGAAAAATAAACTTAGACTAAATTCTGCTCTGTTTGCAAACACAGATCTTAAATCTGGAGATTTAAAGAGAGAAAAACAAAAGCAATATCTGGGGATTATACTGCTTCCAAGTAATTTAAGAATGTTCTACAAAATGTTCAAGAATATTTATTATAATACAAAAATATCCAACAACTAACAAGGTAAATTTCAAAATGTCTGACATTCCATCAAAAATTCATGCAAAAAATGTCCTGCAAAGGTGCAAGATGATACAGTTCATGATGGAGAAATGAAGTCAATCCGTTGAAACTGACCTAGAGATGTGAAGGTGGGGGTTAGTGGACAACGGCATCACAGTAGTTAGTAGATGTGCATTCCACACGTTCCACAAGTCAGAGTGCGTCTCGAGCATGTTAAGTAGAAACGGGGAAGATTCAGTTCGAATTTTTAGAGATGAAAGCTACAACACCTTTAATAAAAAAACACATTGCATGGTAATAACATGCATGTAGAAGACATTGCTGAAAAGACCTAACAATAGAAACTTGGAATAAAACGGTGAGAAAAAAAAGACGGCATGGAACTAGTAAACAAAGCACCAATAACTCTGGGACAACTTTAAGAGGCCAAATATACAAATAATTGGGGTCCCTGGAGGAGGAAGATGGGGGCAGAAAAACTTTTTGAAGAAATAGCCACAATTTTTCCAAATATGGTAGAAACTATAAATGCAGATCCAAGAACATCAACAAAACCAAAACATAAGAAACATGAAGAAAATTATATTAAGTTGCTCAAAACTACTAATAATTTAGAGAGATAGACATAGATATAAGATATATCTACCTATAGACTTTTTTGTGAGCCTTCACTTTTTCATTTATACCTTTTAAAGTGTTCTACAAGAAGGTGAAAAATTAGTATAGTCTTTGTACCATGCACCCGCCTGTCCTCAATGATAAACTCTTACATAATCCTAGTACATCGTCAAAAGGACATTGGTGTGATACAATTCACTGAACTGCAGACAATGTTTGTACTTCACCAGTATTTGCAGGTATTATTTCTTTTTATTTGGGAGGAGGAGGAGGGTACTTAGTCCTACAAAATCTTATCACACATGTACATTTGTGTAACTATCACAACCAGGACACAGACTATTCCTTTGCCACAAAGACTCTGTCATGTCACCCCTTTAAGATTATACCCTAATTCCTAGCAACCACTGATCTGTCACCATAATTGTGTCGTTTTGATGATGTTGTGTAAAGGGAATCGTACATTACATAACCTTTCAAAATTGCCTTTTCACTCTACAAAATGACATCGAGAACACACCCCCATTCTTGTATCAATAGTTCATTCCTCTCACTGCTGAGTGGTCTTTCACTGTTGCCTGCACCCCAGTTTGTTTTTCTGTTTAAGAACATTTGGGTTGCTTCCAGTTTTTAGTTATTATAAATAAAGCTGCTGAGAATTGGCAGGTGGAAGGAGAGTGGGGAGGGAACACAAAGGAAAGCATGAGGAATCTGTGGTGCCACCGTGCTCGCTCAAATGCCAGGCTGGCATTCTGGCTGCAAGACAGACTGCTGGCCCCTCCAGTAATGAGAACGCTCCTGCAGCTGCCTGGGCACCTGCCCCGCAGGGACACCCACAACCTTGAAAACCAAGTGAGGGCTGGCGTGGTGTGTACAGCTAAGTGTTGACTTTACCCTCAGTCAGTGTTAGTGGTGTTTTTAGAACTATTAACTTATTTTTGATATTACCTACAGATAAATTTATTTAAATTAACAGTGTAAAAGACCTTTCTCTACGTAAGATATGTCTGCATCTCCAATGAGAATATTAATGTTATGTGATTTGGATCTACTCAACTCTACCTAATGTATTATTTAATTTATTGCGTTTTTGAGCCCTCCGCCTACAAGAGTGAATGGGGAGCTGAGAGACGGGATGGGCGAGCGGAGAACCTCCGGAGGAGGGGGTCGTCGGCTGCGTCCTGTGGCTAACGTTGCCCAGCTACCGAAAGACCCTTTCACCTGGACGTGTCGCACAGTGCTTAGTCTCTGGGTCAGAGTGGCTTTTAGTATTTGTTCTGATGGGAAGAGTGGACATTAAATCTTGCTTTACATCATTACAATGAACAAAAGATTGATTTAAAGTTGACTTAGGTACAATGAAACTAAAATAAAACATTAATTTTTTAAAAAAATCCTCTGAAAGTAGTTATATAAGAATCCATGCCCACTAGATTGTCTGGTGTGATTTAACTGAAAAGTTTTTATCACTTCCCTTTGTAATTGCCATAGAGTTTAGCACAGTGAATTGCCTATAGTAATTTTATTATAAATATTAGTTGAATAATTCTAAGTATGTAGTTTTAGGATATCTATAATTATGCATTTAAAAATTTGTAAGTAGGTTGCCAAATCCCAAAGGCTAAATATATTTAGTATGTAAAACTCTGAAAATTCTGAATTTAGTGTTTTGTCCCAAGTGCAATGTAAAGAATGTAATGCCAGACTAAATGAATCAAGTGTTTTCATACAAAGTTCTCTCATGGGCTATCTCACCGTCGGAAAAGACAGGAATGTAAGACCGGCTTAAGGCCGGGTCTTGTGTTCAGGATGCGCTTTGTAAACAGCAAAATGGACAGCCATCCATGCGACCTAGCAGCATGAACTCAGAGCTTGGAGGATGGATGGAAAAACTCGGCTTGCTGGCTGCTGTGTAAAATTCCACAAAACAGAACGTTATTTGGTAATGGGAAGATAATACTTTAAATCTTATTATTTCTTACAGAGAAGGAATTTAATGGAACATGGTGTGGGGGAGAGGATTGGAGGAGAGGAATTGTGTGGCGTATTTGCGTCAAATATTATGACCAGGAAAAATGTGCACTGTGGGCAAAAACAAGCTGTGTCCCCTGGACATAAGAATTGATGCTATATTAGCTATGCAAAGAGAACAAAAAAAAAAAGACATTTTTAAAAATCATAACTGCAATCTGTTTTTCTCCCTAAATTTGAGCTTCAGCATTCTTGTGTACCACTGTATTTCAAGTCTGTAGCAGTGTCTACCTCAAGGGTGAATGAGCAATGAAAAGTTAGATTTGTTTAAAAGCTCTGTCCAGACTTCCTGCAGAGCCCACATGCCCGGCCACATCCCAATTAAGCAAAGAGCAAACTGCTGGAGATCTCTGCTGACCATAAAGATGGGAGATTTTTTAAAAGAAGGATAGAGAACATTCTCTGATTAGCTGTCACAAAGCAGCAGAAGAAAACTGGCAACCTCAGAAGTACATGTAGTATGTGCCATGTTTGGCAACTCTCTGAGTGTACGGGCCACACCTGGCTTCAGGCGAGGGGGTGGCATTGCCATAATATACTCCAAATCCTGCGGTTTTATAATTTGGAGACTATGGAGTTTCAACGAACAGAGTGCTTCATATGAGGAGCAGGTGGTCTGTGGAAAGCAGCGCTATTTTTGTAACTCAGGCTGCCATCTCAGTGATGGGGCTTACAACTCCAGCAAGATTCACAAAGGACTTCACGCCCTGGGAAATCACCCTCGTGGGTCCTGGGGAAATCCTTTAGGAGAAGCCGGTGATGCAGGTGCAGAGAGTTCCAGGGAAAAAGTGCTCTTCTTTCTCTTGGTTACAAAGTACGTTCTCGCCACCGCTCATAATTTTGTTTAAGTGCTTCAAACTTTTATTAAAGAAGTATATTGGTTTAAAAGATATAGAGAACTAATGGACTAAATAATATATTCAAAAGTAATGATTAAGATGGTTAGATCAGAATTAAAAGTAGAAACTAAATTTGAAACAAGAAACAAAAGATAAACGAAGTTAAAAAGATAAGTTAAAGATCTAAACGATTTTAAAATAGAAGGTGAAATATAGCACACAAGCAACAGTAAAGTAATTTGGAAATGTAAAGAAAGAGGCTTAGAATCCTCGCAGTAAAAGGGTTAAAAAGGACAAAACAAAACAAAAAAAAAGATCTTAGAACCAAATCCTCAAAAAGAAAATTTTAACTTCAGATAATTGAATTTAGAAAGAAAATTTTAACTTGAGGTAATTGAATTTAGAACTTACACCAATAAATGTACTAGCGAAGGAAGTAGGTAGAGCTGGAGCTGAGAGGACTGGGGCAGGCGGTTAGAGGAGACCAGCACTCCCAGCATCCCGGCTCCTTCCTAAGCGGGCTGGATTTACAACCAGGCATACAACGCCCCCTAATGGCTGGGAGAGGGATACTTTCCTTATTTACTATGCATAACCTCTCTCACCCCACTATCTTTTACTTCCCACGTCTCTCCTTATTTTGTGGTTAACAGAATGTCATTATATGTAGTAGGATTATTTGTAAGAGCCTGTTTTTGTAGCCATAATACTAATGAAAGAAGACAGTTGATGGAGTAATTTCCCAAAGTGAGGTGAAGATACTACGTGGAAGATAGCATGGGATGTGGAAGAAAAAACCTTATGAAGCAATAAAAGGTAGAGTAGAATTATTTTAAAAAAGCTAATCATATGAAATAAAAGAAAGGGGAACTGGTTCATTTTTAACTATGAAGGAGCTATAGTTTCGATAAGAACAGATTATTTCCAATAGGGAAAAAATAAAGCAAAATACTTCAGAAACATAAAACATAATAACTAGCCAGTCATTGAAGTTTTTTCTTGAGTGAGTGATCATCAAATTCATTCAGACCTTATATTCATTTGATTAACTACCATTCCCTTAGCAAAAGTGATTTGATTAATGTCAAATTCAGTCACTTATGTCTAAAAGGCAGGAGAGAAAACCTGCGCATTTTGTCCGATGTTGGGCGCCTTGACAGCGAGATCTTGAAAAGGGAGGAAGAAAACTGATCTTGATAGCTCGGTGCGCTGGGTGCTCTCTCCTCATCACCACAGTGAACCCACAAGCAAGTTTGTAAGGTTAGAAATGATCATCCCTACTTTACTGATGGGGAACAGAAGCTGAGTAAAGTCCAAGCAATTTGCACCTAGTTAGTCCACATGCAGTCTGTAAAGCGATTGAAACTGAGCTCTCGCGCGGTCGCTGCAGAGCAGCGCGCTACCTACTCAGCTTTTCTGAATGTAAGTGCGCACCTGTGAAAGCAGTTTCAACATTAAATGAAAAATACTGTGAAGGCACTTTACAGATTTCAAAGCATTATATAAATAGATGCTGTTATTGTTGCTTGTCAATATTTAATGGGATTATTTAAAAATATTAGGGGGAAATGTCCAATTCGGGCTTGCATCTTACCCACATTTATAGATTATTCCCCCAATTTCCATTTTTTGCATTACATCAGTTCCACACTATTAGTCTGTGTCTATAGTTTGAAACTTTCCAAAGCTATATAGCCTTATTTGTCAATATTTCTCATGTACCTTATTCTTACCATGTAATTCATTTTAGCACACTCTTTTTCTTAAAAGAAAATGTAAATTACCTTTTCTTTGCTCTACATAAATTATACTAACTTTAATTTTTAAAAAAGTGTTTGTTTGTTGGCCAAATAAAAAGCAAACAAGGAAAAGACAGTGAACATAAGTGGACGCCTGCGTCTCTCCGGCCGTGGCGCCGTTGCCCAAGCACAGCTGGGAATCTTTGGAAGGCCGTTACAGAAACCTGACGGTGCCTCCCTGGGGAAGTGGTGCGCCCCAAAGCGCGTTCTTTGCAGGAAAGTCCCTCCGCCACCGCACAGGTACACTGGTCAGTGAGTCCGGGCAATGCTTCATACCACATGACCTCTACTGACTTTCAAATCCATACTTTTATGCAGTGAGGGCTCTGAGAAGTTCGGCGTAAGCCTGTTTAACTTTGTAACAATTTTCCATGACTCTTTATATTTTCCATGGACCACAACTCTGGCCCAGGGAGTAAGGGATGCTGCTGTGAGTCTGTTCAATTGACCATTTTCTGCCCATAAAATGCCAGTTTGACTCTGCTGGATTTGGATGCGACTGCTGTTCAAGTTTTCACAGGGCTGAGATGATCAAACTAACATATAAACTAGGTTCATGGTCGAAATGGTCTACGGAGAAGTGATGCTCCATGACGATGAATGAGCTTTTTCATAAAGCTACAATATTACAGTAGCATTAAAAATCCTCATAAATCCATCATCCAGAGCCCTCAATTATCATTTTACCATATTTGAATTATCATACTCTCCTTGTAGACAGACAATAGATATAGATTGCGTTCTTCTCTAAACCATTTGAGAATAATTTGAACGAGTTGAAGACATCTGGTAATATTCATCAAAATCACAAATATTTATAATTATTAAAGTTCTCAAACATATACAATTACGTGTGTAATTTTACTTACGGTAACCTATTACGAGGAAATTTTTATAGATATGAAAGTTTTAATTATAGGAATGTTGTTCACAGCAATGTCTATCATATTGACTAGAAATGGCCAGTGTATTCACCAATAAGCATTCAGTTGAGTGAATTGCACAGTGCAACTATGTGCTGCTTGTAAATGCCATTGACCTCCGTGGCCGTTAGGAGAAAGTTCAAAGCTCCTAACGTGCCTGCTGAATATGTCTGTGTTGAATGTATCTCTCTTCTCACTACTAGGACTCCTTTGATCCTGACTGATTCCTCTTCAGAGAAAATGCTCACGCAAGATACCCTCAACCTCCCATGGCCTTGATGAATATTGTTTTCATCATGTAAGTCTCTCCAACCCTCCCTGTATTAAGGATGAAGTTAGGGGCTGTTGTAAATGGGAGGTTTGCCCCAGGTCTCAGGCACTCCTTCCTGATATCCTCCGACAGATCATGTGACTGGATCCAGCAAGGCAGTGAACTCTCTCAGGAAGGCCTTTCAATGTAGGAGCAAACGAACTTGGAATACAACGAGAATGCTACGGAATTTTCATTCGACAAAGAGTCAATTCCTCAAAATTACACATAGTCACGAGAGTTCCTAGGAGAAGAATGTCAGCTTTATTCTTAGTCACATCGACTGGAAAAACAGATTCCTGTGGCTCCAAACACGCAAGCTTCCAAAAGATGGGCATCGTTCCTAGCCGTATGTTCACCTTCCTTACCACGAATGATGAACACAAATACAATATTACACAACTTCCAAAGGAAATCATTTCACTTTGACATCTCAGATTCAGATGTTCTGAAGAAAAAATAAACATAAAATTTCAGATAGAGAATGTTTGGGATTATCATATTTCTTATTTAAATATTTGGATGGAAAATCATAGAATCTGATATAGCAGTTAAGAAATAAAAAAAATTGACTATAAAATATGGCTCATAAATATTACAGACATTTCATTATATGGACAAAATTCTTAGAATCAGGAAGGAAACACTCCAAAACATAATACTTATTTAAAAGACAGTATAGTTTGTGTTGAAGACATTGTTTGTCCAGCAGAAAGGGCTTAAATATGGAATAGAAAAATGCAGCCTATTTAATTGATTTGACTGGAAACATTAGTACGGAACCACCTTCTCTCAAGGAATGTATAAGATACCACACAAAAATTTAATTTTGTTGAGTTTATTAATATTGATCCAAACTTAAATGAGGAAAGGACACAAAACAAGATTCAGCTAAATTATACAAAGAAAACCAAAAAAGTCACAAAATTTTCAACTGGTAACATTTTATTATGGAAAGTTAGTCTATTAACTAGTATAGAAATAAATCTACAACAGCAACTGTGACTCAAATTGAGCCAGTATGTAGCACGTGTGACACCCAACGGTAGTCACTGAGGTACCACACGGACCTCACACCCTCCTCGCCTGGCCCACCCACACTGCCTGACCTTTGACCTGGAACCTCACAATAGACCCCTCACAGCACAGGGTGTGCAGCCAGCTCCATTTTCTCCTTAGCCTACAGTCAGTTAGGTACCATTTCCATATTTCCTGTAGCCTCTTTCTTTTCAGATAGTGACAGATCTCAAGGAAACCCTGATCTGGCCATTGCCAAGCAGGGAAGGATACGAAAGTTGTCTGAGATGGATTTGGGTAGTTTGGGAGCAGTGATAGACTCAGGTAAATGAAGAGATTGGAATGGGCATCATCAACAAGTACGGTGGTATGGGACCCACGGGTACTCACAGGGAAGGACAGAACTGGATAACATGGAGAGGCAGGAGGGACCCTTGTTCCACTTGGGAAGTCACACCCGAAGAATGATAAAGAGGAGGAAAACTGCAATGGGAAGAGAGAACTTTCTTTTACATTGCTAAGATGAAAGTATTTTTAAAAAGGAATATAGAAGCCAAAGAAAAATTAAAAAGTAAAAGAGCAATTATGAGTATTTAAATAAAATGGAATACAGAGGTAAATAAAGATTTCTTTTACTTCCACTTGACTTTGTCCAAATTTTTATCATGGTAACATTACCAGGCCAGTTTTGTTTCATTGGTGATGGATACGTTTTATCAGACATTTCTGAAGAAAGGAGGAGAACCCGGGACATCTCTCAGGTACACTGGGAGAGTAGGGAGGAAGGGAGAATATGAAAGGTAAGTCTCCACAATCTTCACACTCACTCCTCAGGGCCAAAGTGGTTTGACTTTCATGTTAAATGACAGTTTTGGTTCACAGAAAACATCGTCTCCAAGGACTGCAGAATTAGGACCACAAGTGCAAGCGGCTCAGCATGCTGCCCAGGACCGTGAAGCACACCAGTAGCCCGAGAGAGGAGTTTCTGTCCGGAGACGAGGAAGGAGAGACGCACACCGAAGGTTCTGCTCTGTAGGGCCTTTCTATGTCTGGAGGTGATGCTGTCATTCCTTGGATCTGAGAACGAAAGAGCAGACAATGCCAATGAGTGCGTGATTTAAGGGCAGGGCCGTGGCCAAGCTTGCGCAGCCCTTTCACTTCTGCAGGAATCGGAGTGGGGGATGGAGGGACAGAGGGCTGCTGAAGTTCTCAAACATCAGGAGAGTAGCCAACCTAAGGGATTAAAGGGAAGTGGAGAGGAGGGCCAGACGCACCTCTGGCGCAGAAGAGATACAAAACAGGCTCCGCTGCTTCCCAAAACTCTCATCACATCCTACTGCTCTTTCACTACAACTTCCGTTTTAGAGTAAGTTTCCCTCTTCAAAGGGAGTGAAATCAGATTTTGGTCAACCCAAGTAATCATTATCAGCTGGATTTTTTGCATTTATGGATTTTTGTCTGTTCCTTAGATTTTACCTGTTGTGGATTCAAGGTAAAATGTGACATCTGGTTTCCCCAAAGAGTAAAACAAAGCAGGGCTCACCGACCACTCTGCGTTGTCTGTCTTGGAGCATCTCACATTCACCGGCAGGCTAAGGACGAGCTTGTTGAAGGACAGACCTCCCTTTGTAGTCCATTTAAACTTATCCATGGCCTCCATGAAGGAGAGGTTTTTATATTGCTTGGGGCTTTTGATAATGAAAGGCCAGGTCCTGAATTAAAAAAAAAAAAAACATGATTAGTCATATTCAGAATAAAAGCATTCCATGTCTCCATTCCTTTCCAATGTTCTAAAATAGACTTCATTCTTGTTCATTTTTACAAACGCAGATGACCTAATGCAACACGTTGATGAGTTCATCACCAGTTACCAGAGGAAATACATACTAAATAAGGAGGAGTCTTTTTAAACAAAGAAATTCCTTGTTTTAGTAGGAGATGAATATTACTTTTAGACAAAAAATGTTGGCTTCCCCAGAGTCAGAAGGCTTCCCCGGTCTCCCACAATTCCTTATTTGTTTCATCTCTGGCTAACAAATATAACTGGTAAACAAACAGTTCTAAATAGTGTGATGGTGTAATTTAAAAAATGTGTAGGATCTTTACAGGGACAGTAACGAGATGGAAATTTCAATTCCACACACATTTTTATGTTAGAGAAGCCTGACCTCTAGTGGCTGCCCTGCGCTGGCTTGCTTACATGGAGATAAATTCAAAAGACTTGAAAATGAACCAGTGTTTTTAAATTTTTACTGTAGAAAAAAACATATTCTTCAGATGATAGGCATTGCTTCTACTTTGCTGCTCTAAAAACAAACAAATAAAAACCATGTTAAATGTCCAAGAAAGAAACAAATCACAGAACGACAAGACTTGCTTGAAAACACACTCTTCAATAAATATAAGTTTAAATTATTGATTCGTGAGAAAAGGAAAAGTATAAATGTTGACACACAACACAAAGTTACAGGAACTAACCACAGACCTTCCAGGAGGCTGCCGCGGGTGACGATCGGCAGGCGTCT
Source organism: Anoura caudifer (assembly GCA_004027475.1). Lineage (NCBI taxonomy): Eukaryota > Metazoa > Chordata > Mammalia > Chiroptera > Phyllostomidae > Anoura > Anoura caudifer. The sequence continues at coordinate 334,797 of PVKU01000693.1, forward strand.
GCCTCCAGGACACCCCCAGAGGATGTTCCAGTACTTCACCTCCAGCTGAGGAATCTACGTTTTAATATTTGATCTTCACAGCTCTTCTCTTACATACATAGTCAGACATATTGATATTCTCTTTTTAAGTGCATTAAAATCCCTAATTATTTTTTTAGAGTTGTAAAGATAAATTTGTAATGTCTAAATTAAAATTATGTGCTCCATACTCTAGTAATACAATGAAAAAGCAATGCATAATACATGGTGATGTTTCTATTTTTTAGCCCTAACTTCCTTTTTTCCTTTCATTAAAGTCAATATATTTTTGTTGAGTTTTAAATGCATTTTGTACAAAGACTTTAAAATTGAATATCATAAAGAGCACCAGTATCACATTACATTAAGCATATCCACCAATGATCTAGAATCTATTGCAGTTTAAAATTAAACATGCTGTAAAGACTTGTAGAGATAAATATGAGAATTAGCACAAAATAAAAACTTGATAGGGGACAATTATGTTTACACACAATGTCCTTTTAAATATAATAAAAGCTACATATCGATTTTATTAAATATAAAATATTTTTAAATCGAATATTAAAATAAAATTTGCTTTTCAAAAAGGCAAAGTATCTGGGGGGGAAAGAAAATCAACTTCCTAACTAGGGAAATACTGGGGGCGGGGCATGGGAAGGACATGAGGGGAGGAATCATCAGCCTGCAACCACGTCACTCACCAAAAGGTGGCGCAAGAATCTCTACCAACGATCCCAGGTGGCCTAAATCCTCTGAATTTTCTGCAGACTTGCTGATAAAAACGAATACTGTTATTATCGTACATCGATAAGCTTTGCCCTTTAGAATATTTTAACAAAGTAGGATATTTTGACATGAGGTGTAAAGACATTTGTTAACTTACTATACATATGCGGAAAGGATGTAAAAAGGGAAAGCCCACAGGTTCACATGTTGGAGACAGCACAGCATGACTGATAACCTGGGGGCACAGTTACCGGCCTCTCTGAGATGGCAGCGTTGTCTAATGTTCACTGTTGCCCTTCCCCTCCTACTAACTGTGTCCGTGCCCCTGCTCTATAATAACGTCACACCGTCACCTCCAGCCTATCCTGCACTGCACTTTTACTCCTGGAGAAAAGACGGCAAAACAGAAAGAGGAAAAATCCTGAGAAAGCGAATATTTTTATCTTGAGTATTTTCTCTTCTAAAACTAAGCTTTCAGCCAGAAATACATAACCTTGAAGTAGCACATTCTTCTGCTATTACTGAGACTGAGAGTGAGGAATATCTGGAATGTTCTAGAAATTAAAAGTTACACTTCTGCACATCTGGGCAGTATGCAAACATCTACCCAAATACTTTAAAAAGGGTGTTATATCTATATTACTGTGGTTGATAAAAATAAATCACATTAATAACATATTAATAAGTTTTCTTTGAAATTTTAATCTAATTCACAGGTTGATTTAAAGTATATTCAAAAATGAAATAAACTTAGACTATCCAAGGTAATTTGGGGAAAAGAAAAAAACAATGACATTTGGGGACTTACACCCTTTTATTTGAGGATAAACTATAAAACTATAATACCTGAGTGTGGTATTATATTAAGGCTAAACACGTACAACAATGGTACAGAATTCAGAGTCCAGAAATAGTCAACACGTGGATGAATGGTTTTCAACAAGCATTCCAGTGTGATTCAATGGGGAAAAGGTAGGTTTTCTCCATCATATTGGTTCTTGAGCAACTCGATCTCCATGTAACAACAAACCTCGCATTTATGTTATGCCACACACAGACATTTATTCAAAATGAGTCGTCAACCAAGATGTAGAACCTAAAACGATAAACTTCTTAGCTTAAAAAAAAGGGGGAGAAACCTTCATGACCTTAGGTGGCAAATATTCCTTACATAGGCTATCAGAAGTGCCAAACAAACCATAAATAATAAAACATTTCAAAAACTACAGTTAAAAAATGAAAATCAAACCACAGACTGGGAGAAATTATTTATAAAAATATATCTGACAAAGGACTTATATCCAAGCATAAAGAACTCTTTAAAAATAGAAAGAACTCCTGCAAATCAATAATTCTACAAATAACCTCATTGAACAGTGAACAAAAATTTGAACAATTAAATAGGAATGTATATAAATAACCAATAAGCATGTGAAAAGACGCTCAAGATTGAGTCACAAGGGAAATGGAAAATAAAACTGCAATATGGTATCACACTACACACATAACTAAAATAGATAAAATTTAAAATACTGAAAACACGAACATTGAGAAGAATGTTAAGTCATAGGAGCGCTTATGAATTCCTGGTGAGAAGGTACAAAGGTCCACCATTTTGGATAAAATTTTGAGAGTCTTATGAAATAAATGTAAACTTAGCATACAATGCAGTGATTTCCCCACTGGGTACTAACCCAGATGCTCAGCAATGAAACGTGTTCGGTGTAACTTGTGTGTTCTGCAGGTCAAGGACTAGCACCCATTCACCCACAGAGATCTCCGAAGGGGGTGTGGAGGAATGACCCCTCAACATTGTACCCAGCCAAGTTCTGTCCAAACATAAATGCAGAAATTCTCAAACGTAGAAGAACTTTGGGCACAAAACACCTGGAAGTCCTTCTTGATTAAATAAGTTAAGACTAAAATCCCAATGAATCAAATTAAAAAACTCAAAACGGCAGAAACCATATGAAGATTGAGGATTATCACTAAATCTATTTAAAAATTAAAGTTGCATTAAATATTGTTAGAATTAAGTTTCAAAATTAAATGTAAAAAAATTAAAATCTTGATAATACAAAAATTATAATATAAATAATAAATACTTGGAGGTACAGAAAAGGGGGGATGGATACAATGTGAAAGTATGGATGCCCTCCTCATCTGTTAATGATCTAAAATTCAAACATGTAGTTTGGGGTGGGGGGGAGAAGAAAAAGGAAAACAATAACAAAACAAAAGATAAGAAAATAATCACCCCAAATCCCAAATTTTAAAAAGAAAAAAAGAAAAACAAAAAGACCAAGAAAAGACCTCACTACATAGTTTTTAAAAGGTGAGGTAACATCTTAATGTATTTTACAATATATTTTCTTAACATTTGTGAGCCCTTTTATTAATTACTGTCTCTTGTTGTCAAAAACAACAGCAACATTTATTTGAAATTCAATAACTCTTCAGTTTTAGTTCAGTTTCTTTTTCTTCTGATAAATTAAAGCAAAATTAAATTTTAATGTTTTTGTTTAAAAAGTGAACAAGTTATAATCTTCATAATACAATCTATTCATCTTTATATCAATACCTACATAGGACAGGGTCTGCAATAGCTTTCAGTTAATGTTATTAATATTTTTTTCTAACAGAATTTGAGGTGATAGCTTTTATCCTTTGTAAAACATTTTTCTGCACTACCTAAACTATAAAAGCATTTGTGATTTTCACACATTATAAACATAAAGTGATTTTTCATAGAAATAAAAAAAAGAAAAACCTCTCTTGATTGTTTTTTTAGAAATAGAACAAAAAAACACAAGCACTTTCCCATCACATAAACCTTCCTGGAACTGCATTGATGAGTGATGTGTCAGAGGACAGAGAATTGATAAGAACTCATTATCTAGTCTGTCTCTAGTTTTGTGAGGTTTTGCTCTTTCTCAAGCCCCACCAGCTCCGTGAGAGGCATCCCCAGAACAGACAAACGCTGAAGTACGATGTAGTTGTCTCATTTTTCAACCAAGTCGTCCTCTAATCTTAGGGTTGCCAGGAAATGTTTAAAATGAAATGGGGCACCTACCGAATTATTATATTAAAAGCACAAAAGAGGAGATTTGGGGGTATAGGTAGATGATATTCCTTTTTCGTGTTGAATCCTGAAACTAAATTAGCAATTTTATTTTGAGCAACAACAGAAAAATCCCCCAAACCATTTCCCTTTTTCTGATCTTTTAACCAGCACCTTGTGAGTTTGCCCTTGAAAAATATTTGTGTCGCTGTGACAAGGAACCGGACGTGAAAGTCTGATTTAAAGTCCAAACACGTATTACGTAACAGAGGCTCTTCTCACTCATAAGAATAAATACATCTAACCTGTAGTTAGATGGTTTATGTGGGCAGTTACATCTCAAACTGGCCCTTCTCAGTGACAAAAACCTAATCACAGGATTTCCCGGGAAGACCGGAGGCCAGCACATTGGCAGAACTAACGGGGACCTGGGAACAGGGCTTCCCGAGGCTTTACACAATAGGAACCAAAAGAAAATGATTCAGCCATAGAATGTTCAAAAAGAGAGTGTGTTTTGCATCACCATCTTGTAAACATGCAGCCTTGAAAGTCTGTTTCAACATTCTTTCAAATTAACTGTTGATTAGGAAAAACTTCCAGTCAATATATGAGAAATATTCTAAAGGAAAAAAAGGCCACTTAAATGTTTGTAGGAGTGGCATTTTATGTGCTGTTTTGATTTTTATTACTATTTTATTTAAAATACAAGTATTTATTTTTAATAAAAGACATATATATTTATATATAAGTAAACTCAGAGACCACAATACAGAAGGCACCACAGCTCTGACAGTTACTGTAAACTACAGAACACTGAACAATGTTACGACTGCTCAGTTTCCATGCCCTCCTCTGCAACATTAGGATTGCAAGTCCGGCTCCACCTGTTAGAATTGTGTGTAAGTAACTTACATGAAATCATGCATTTGAAAATACTTCATGAACTAGCTTGTATAAGCGTTTTGTTATTTGTATTTTGGTGGATCCTGCCTTCTGGTGGTCACTGGGTTGTCTTGATAGAGACTCAGTATAACACATTTATGAACCATAAGTTTAATTTAAAAAGAGTGTTTTAGTTCATAATTTATAATCCCTATAATATTTAGAAACAAAAAGTAGACCATAATTATATTTTCCTTCAGCATTTGAATTTTACCACAGCCTCATTGGTTATTTCAGCCTTTCCTTAAACATACCCCCTCAAAAATCTATGTGTAACTTTTGCCTAATTATATCAGTCTCTTTCATTTTAAAAACTCCTAATCATTAAAAAATTCTTCCTTATATTAAAACAAAATCTACCCTTCAAAATTTCCACTAGGCACCCTAATTCTTCTCTGTTTTTTTCTACAACAACCTTAATATATCCAAAACAGAATTTTCAATTTCTCCTTCAAACAGTTTTCCACACACCATCACACCACTCACGTGATGTAATTTCTCCTTTAGTTTTTCCCTTCTTTGACCGGCTCCCCGAGATGCAAGCAGTCAGCAAGTCCAGTGAATGCTCCTGTCCAAAGGTAACCTGATGTAACCGTTTCTCAGTGACTGTACAGCCACCGCGTGGTCCGAGGCACCTCACATCTGCCCTGGACAATCACAATAGTCTCCTGGTTGATACTATTCCCTCCAATCTTCCCATCCTAGAGTCTCTTCTCAACATAATCACCAAACTGACTTGTTTTTTAGTGCAGTACAGTGTCTTCTCTTTGCACTTAAAACCCTATGTCCTTACATAGCCAAAGTCCTACGTTGATCTGCGCCACTTGCTGTCAGACCTCCCCCTCCCTCCCACCACACTCCCCTGCTCCAGCCAATCTCACCTTCATGGTGCCCTTTGAGCGTGCTAGCTTCTACCCACCATCAGGTCATCACACTGACTCTCCTCTCTGCGTGGGGTATTCTAGAATATCTTTGCACAGCCGGCTTCCCATCACTTAGATCTCTGCTCAAATATCACCTCCTGCCATGGGCTGAATGTCCCCAAATTTTATAGGCTGAAATCCTGTCACCCAAGGTGACATTATTGGGAGATGGGGCCTTTGGAAGTAAGTCTCTGCCTTCATTTATAGGATTTGTGCCCTAATACAAGCAGCTTGAGAAAGCTCCCTTGCTCTGTCTGCCATGTGATGTTACTGAGAAGATGAGCATCCATGAAGGAAGTGGGGCTTCTCCAGACACTAAATCTGTCCGTGCTTTGATCTTGGACCTTGCAGATGCCCGAACTGTGAGAAATCAGGTTCAAGAGTTCCTAAGCCACCCCATTTATGGTCTTCAGGGTACAGTGGCCAGGCTAAGACACCTCCCACAAAAGGCTTTCACCACCGATTGATGACAGTCTTTCACTGTCTCGATTATTTTCATAACATCTAATAACTGAACTTTTATATTCGTATTGCTTATTTGTTTATTCTATCTCCCCCACTTGAGAATATAATGGTAACTTGGCAGGAATGATGACTTTGTTTATTGTTTTATCTTAAGTAGTTCTTATGATATGCAACTGTGCAGAAAGAGTTAAGATAGCCCACCTGAGATTGCTGTTTTTAAAAATGCCTGCTTGGATGTTTGACGTTTGGCAGGCATCAGGGACTTTGAAGAGCAACCAATTTGCTGTATTACTACACAATATTCTGTGAGTGATGAGAGTGACTCGTTGTGCCTAGACTGTTTGTGCAACAGTGTAGTTTCTCCTGAACACCTGTTTTCCTCCTGGGAGTCCAGAATTTAAGTATTTTCTAAGCAGAGGGCACCTATGTGACAGGCCCTCAATAAAAACTCTGGGCACTGGGTCTCTAATGAGCTTCTTCAGTTCACCACACTTCATACATGTTGTCATAATTTGATGCTGATGGAATGAAGCACATTCTGTGTGACTCCACTGGGGCAGGTTCCTTGGAATTTTGTACCTGTTTTCCTGTTGACTTTGCCCCGTATGCGTTTTTCCTTGTTTTTTTTTTTTTCATCTTTTGTCACTATAAGTAACATGAATCATGAGTACAACTATGTGCTGAACCCTTTAGGTCCTCCTAGAAAAATATCTGAACCTGGGAACAGCCTAGCAGACCTGGACAAAGCAACTGAGAAGCTCACCTGGTTTCCCCAGCTGAAAATAACCAAATGGAACAGCCCATAAAGAAATATGGTGATAAATTCAATGTGAAATAACACCCATCCTTTTTGGAAGTATATTACCCCTACTGTGAAATTCATGTATCACTTACGTGACTGGCCTGTAGATCTCCTTAACACCAATGAACTTCAGTTGTTCCATGATGTCTGGAATACTTGCACATCGAGTAAGATTAATTCTTGGGTAATAAAGAAGGTATGAGAGACACATTTCACTCCTGGTGCTTAGTCCTCCCTGAAAGTGGAAATGTTTTATTTAGAAAAGCATGTTCCACTAACTGGGGTGTTTACAGCACATAAGCCACCAGGGTCATACAGTTCCTTCCGGTATTAAAATGTAATAAACCTTAAAGCTCAAACATAATATCAATGACAATCTAGTTTGTTAAATGGTAGTAACACATTTAAAATTCATAGAATTATTTCCATTACTTTAAAAGTTGCCTTTCTTAAATGACCTCCTAATCTTCTTAAATTTCTGTTTAAATGACATTAACTTCTCACCACAGTGAATATTTCAGAGGATTATGGGGGTATTTGGTTAACATGATACCAATTAGGCACTTGAAAGAGTATTTGCCCAGCAGCACTGAATGTTCTGTGATCTTGTTGACAACTGTGTCAATATCAGCAGCCATGTACCACAGGGGGGCAGATTTCACATTTTGAATCTAGGTAGTAAATTATCTGTTAAAGTAAAAGAAAAAAAAACCCCCAAAGATCCTAAGAAGAAGAGAATCTAGAATTGACACAGCAGAGTATCTATACTGTCCAATTTTTCAACTAAAAGTTATTAAACATGAAAAGAAAGAGAAAACTATGATTTGTATTTACAGGGGAAAAAAGGTTAATCAGTGGAAACTAATTGTGAGAGAATACAGTCACTGGATTTAGCAAAAACTTAAAAGCAGATATAAATATATTTAAGGAGTTAAAAAAAGACATTCAAGTAATTAAAGGCAAATATATTGAAAATGAGTGAACAAATGGGGGTGACATCAGAGAAGGGAAAACAAAAAAGAACCAAATAAAATTCTACAGTTGAAAGAGACCATGATTCAATTCAAAATTCACAGGATGAGCTCAACAGCAAATCTGAGACAGAAGAGGAAAGAATCCGTGAATTTGAAGGTAGATCAATAGAAATTATCCAATTTAAAGAACAGAAAGAGTGAAAACAAGACTGAAGCACATGAAAATTTCCCAGGGATGAGTAGGATAATTGTAAGTGTTCCAACACACATGAAATTGGGGTTCCAGAATGAGAAAAAAGAAAGGGTTAAAAAAAGTTAAAAGATAATGGCTCAAATCTTCCCAAATTTAGTAAAAAAACATTAAGTTATAGCCCCCAGAAGCTCAACAAATACCAAAGACAAATATCACAAAAGCCATATCTCAACACATCATAGTTCATATTGCTGAGAGTCAAAGAAAAAAGAAAACCTTGAAAGAGCAAAAGAAAAATGACATAGCACATGTAGATGAATGATAATGCAATTGACAGCTGACATTTCACCTTGAATGATGGAAGTAACAAGAAGATATGGAAATTACACATTCAGCTGCTGCAGGGAAACATAATTAATCAAGAATTATGTATTCAGCATATTATTTATCCTTCAAAAATAAAGGTGAACAATTTAATAATATTGTAAATTTACATAGTGGCTAGTATGCAATGACTATATATTACAAAAGCATAATGCTTTACCCTAGATGAGCAAGGCAGGGCTGAGCAAAGGGATAAGCCATTCTATGAATAAGGCTGCATCTGAGGCTTCTGTAAATACCATATTTATCCTTGAGCTGAGGTAGCTATTCAGAGTTTTACCAAAGTCTGAGTAGGAGCGGGGCCTTTGAAATCTCACAACCACCAGTCATTAGCTGCTGGCTGCCCTACTAGAGAAAGTGTAACTTTAAAGGAGTCATTCCCTGGCACCAAAGTCAATGCCCAGTGAGGAGTATAGCTGTGGCTGAGGTTTAGCTGTCTTGGATCTGAAAAGGGAAGTATCAAGGCAGAGCACCAAAATATACACTAAAACAATAATTTATTAAGTATTTAGTAAAATGCTTCATGCAAACAAAATTATATGTAAGGCATGAGAAAAATAATGTCAACACCAGTGTCCAGATGATCTTCTGTGTGCTTCTCCTCAATTTTCCTCTTCCCTATCTAAACCAAAGATGATGCTGTTCTCAATATTTTGTTAATATTTCTATTGCTTTCCATTACACTGTACACTTAGTTCACATATGTAGGTATCCTTAATACATGTAGGGTCAGTTGCAAATTTGCTCTTTTCAATCGCTATTACGTTCTTCAGATACATTAGTTAATATAGGAATGGCTTTAGTTCATTAATTTTCATAACTATATATTGTTTATATAATATATGGACATATTTAATGTGTTTTTTGTTGTTATTGTTTTCCTTTGGATAAATAATTGAGCTGTTCCCAGGATTTTGTTCCTGGGTTGTTACATGTTACTATGAATATTTTATGTATTCTTCTCCTGGAACACTTCCTGCAAAAGTAACCTCAAGGTTAAATCCACAGGGGAATGGAACTGGGTAGAGCATATATCAGTCTCCAACTTTACTCGACAATGCCATGTTTCCCCCAAAGTGGTTTTATAAATTTATATTCAACAACATAAGAGGGGTCTAGTTTCAATACACTGGAATTACAATTTTAAATATTGCCAAACTGCTAGGTATACAATATCTCACTCTGGTTTACATTTGCCTGACTCTGGTTTCAAATAAAATCAAGGATCCTTTCATATGTTTATTATCTGTTTGGACTTTTATTTCTAAGAAATGTTTTTATCTTTTGTTTCTGTTGTATGTTTGTCTTATGTTACTGAATAATAAAATTTCTTTTAAATGCTGAATAGTAATGCTGTTTTAATCTATGTATTGCAAATTTTTTTTCCAGTTTAAAACTTCTTTTCACTTAACCACTTTTTTGTAACCAAAGCTTTAATGTAGTCAAGTTCATCGATGTTTTAATTCATAGTTTGTGCTTTTATGTTTTGTTAAAGAATTTTTACCTACCCCAAAGTCATAAAGATACATTCATATATTTTTTCCTAAAAGTTTGAAAATTTTTCTCTTCACATTTAAATATTTAACCTATCTGGAATTGATTTTCTGTATATTGTGCAAGATAAAGACATAATTTTACTTTTGTTATTTGGATACCCAATTGTGTCAGTATTTTTTAATGAAAAGTCCGTATTTTTTTACTTATCTGAATGTTATGTCTATCCTAAATCAGGTTTCCATATAAAGGATGCGTAGGTCCGTTTTCACGACCCCTACTCTGTTTCATTATTCTAACTCTGTACCCAAACACATTATCAATCACCATAATTTTAAAATAAGCCTCCATCTCCAGTAGTTTGTTTCTCCTCTTGTTCTTTTTCGTAGTATCCTCACTATTATTAACACTTTGCTCTTCTATGTAGATTTTAGAATTAACTTTCTCCATGTAAAAGCTAAAACTGTCAAAGTGTTATAAGATTACTACATAGGAGAATATCTTTGTAGCTCTGTCTAGGTGAGGATTTCTTAATGCCAAAGTCCGCAGTCATAAAACCTCTCTGAATTTTCACTGAAATTATATAAGATTTATAGGTCAGTTTAAATAGAAGAATTATTTTTATTTTACTGAGATTTTCTACCCATGAACATAGTATCTCTTAATTTCTTTAATGCATTTCTTTAATGTCTTGCTAGGCATATTTACAATTTTTTTCCACAGAAATCAAACACAGCTAATGTTAGATTTTCTTTCTATAGAACTTAGAGTTTTTAATTGTATCTTCTTGAGACAGTTTCTTAAATACTAAAATACAATTAATTTTAGATATGACCTATTTTAGAAGACTTTTCATGTGGAAAATTATATATCTGTGAATAATGTACTTTGTCTCTTTGCCTCTTCTTTTCTGACCTTACATCTCATTTTTTTCTTTTCCAGTACAACATTGAATAGAAATAGTGATAATAAATATCCCTGTCCTCCTGATTTTCAAGAAATACTTCCAGCCCTTCATTTAGTTTCATATTTGCTATAGATTTTTTATGGCCAATTTTTATTTTCTGAAGAAAATTCTCACTTATTTCTGGTTTGCTAAATGCTCTTTCTTTCCCCATGACTGACCTAAATTTTTATGAATGATTTTTTTCTTCCCCAGTTGAGGTTATCATACATCTTTTACCTTCAGACTCTTGAAGGAAACTTTAAGAATGGCATTAATGTATTTTCTAACTTAAGCCAGTTTGATATTTCTTTCTTTTTTTCTTTTTCTTGGTGTCTGTAACCAAATTTATCCCTGAGGCCCAGCAGAGGCAATCAGGGCCCATGAGTCACAGTGTTTCTACGGCAGCCTTCTGGGCCAGTGCCGACCATGGGTGGGGCAGGCACGGAATTTGACATGGCTGCAGGATATTTTTTATTGAAACCCAAATTGGTCCTACCATTACATTTTTATATAATGCATTTTTATATAATGCAGGTTTTGACAACACTTGTGTCAAAGATATTTCCATTGGGTGTGTATTGTTGACTGCTCTTAAACTGCCATTCTGAAGTTTCAATTTAAGATTATGCTAACTTCATAAAATGAGTTGGTGGGAGGTGTGTTCCCTGGAAGAGATAAGCAAATCATGAATGATCTAATTCTGGAATACTAGGCAGAACTCCTCAGTGAATCTGTTGGGATGAAATTTCCCTTTGGGGCAGAAACCCTAAGATCATGAAATTCATTCTTCCTTTTGAAGTCTTGATGCATCTAAATCCCAACTCATGTACATGGTCATTAGTAACCACAGGTCTTTTATTAATAATTCTGAGTGAGGAAAAACTAAAAGACTAAGGATAGCTTTTCATGAAAGTGTCAATAAATTCCAATGCAAATGTTACCATAGTATCGTTGGTCAATCTGATAGAATGTTAAAACAGGTCTGATTTCACTTTTATAATGCTTCATGTTTACAATATTTAGGAATTTTGCTACCCAATGGGAATGTTTTTTGCTCTTTTCTTTAAAATTAAAATTTATTCCTCCCTTTGAGTAAATTTCAATAATAAAAAATTTTCTTACCCAAGTCATCAGGTCTCTATCTTCCGTGTTGTAGCGACACTCAGTAATCAGATTATCTCCCTAAAACATAAAAGAATGAGCTTTCAGATTGGAGTTTTATGCTGTCCCATTTCTCTAATACATTTGTAGGCCAACAGTTTAATTTGCTATATGAAGGGGTGCATTAAGTAATTTGATTCAGGAGAAGACTCTTCATCTATTAAATTCTAGGATAACAAGCAAGCAAGCAAACAAGCAAGGCTCTCTCTGGGCTCAGGCCAGACTCCACCACGTGCGAGCTGCATGACCTTCAGTAAGGAAATGACTCATCAGGGGGCAGTGTGTTCACATAAAAAATAATGATAAAAATAGCACTTATTTTGCACAGCTGTTGTGAGGAGATTAAATGACAAAACACACATTTAATCCTTAGTAGAGATTAAACGCTTCATGTATGTTAGCTATAGATACTAGATATTGTGATTATCTCTTCATTTACATTATTGTCTTTAGAGGTCTTTAGTCATATCTTTATTTCCTTACAAGAGAATTGTGAGGCAAATTAATAGTAATTTATTTTCCCAGTGTTTTCCAATTGCTTGGACAATTCAGCACACAAAGAAAATAATACTATTTTAGGCTGCCCACTCAGGTAAGTGGACAGGCTATTTATGGATCAGACACAGGTAAATCTGGGTGCTAGCCCTCAGATTCATCCTCCTTGCCCTGCCAGTCAGAGGGACCAGGGATCAATATCTCAACACACTTATATGCTGCTCATAGCCCACCAGCTGGGAAGCTCTGAGATAACACAGTAAACCTGGTTGGAAAGCCTCGAGACAAGATCAGGCAAAAAAGAGAGAGTGAAGAATCTTGACTACATCTGTGTTTCTCATACTTCATCTTTCTACTCTCAGGGTGTATCAAAGAATTTCTGCATGTAGAAAAGATATCACTATTACCCTCATTTCAAAAATAGTATGTAAGAATTGAACTTTTAAGAATAAAATGGGATAAAAAATTTTGAAAAAAGGAAGCATCACCAAAAAAAAAAAAAAAAACCTTTTTAAAACCTTCATTATTGTAAGGTATATGATTCTCTTTGTGTCCTTCTGCCATGGCCCCAAGTATTGGTACAAGTAGGTTACAGAGCACAGTATAATTAGCCATGTCTGAACACCACTGCCAAGTAAAAGAGTTACCTTTGTAGTCATGTTTATTGAAATGAAACTTCTAAAAAATATATCCTATGGAATAAGGAAAGCTCTGATTCACCATTACCAGAATTGCAGCCAAAAATTTCAACTAGGGCATCAAGTAAGAGAAGAGTAATGCTGGTGCTTGGAACCCAATTTTTATTTTCTTTTAAAATTAATAACTTGAAATGCCCCTGGGGATAGCAAGAAAAATAAGTTTTGATTTTGGAAAACAGATTCAAACACGTTCTATCTGCGCTGTGCATCACCCATTGTGGGTGGTTTAAGAATAAGGATACCATGAAGAATTCATTTCACCAGTAGAAACCTTGCTAATTCCCAGTGGATATATATCTCATGACTTTTATAACATTCATTGACAAAGCACAAAATGTTCATACTGGTAAGATTGTTTGTTCTTCTTTTAGATACTGAAACTCCTGGAAATTGAAGTCAAAATTGTCATCATAAGCAAGTAATCTCATTTCCTCCCCTTTGCGAAAATGACGCAGCCTGATGCCTCTGCCGGCCAGGTGAGCATGGAGAAGAACAGCAAACACGTGGACTCCACTGGGCTTTTCGGCTTCCAGAGCCTACAGGTTGTGGGTGGGGAGAGAGGAACACTCGATTAGCCCATACAAGGGACTATTCAGACAGTTCTTGTTAAAAGTGACTTGGAAGGACAATTGAGAAGAAAAGCTAAGGCAATTTGAGTGAGTGCTTGAGCCACCAAACATTTAGAATTTGGATTTTCCATGACATTCCTGCCAGTGTTATCATTGTGAAGCAACATTTATCGGACCACTCCTAAATGTTATCTTCCTTTTTCCTTCTTTTAAGAGGTAAACAGGAAGTCAAAGCTCCTGGCAAAAAATATTCTGGTATGTTAGAAACCTGCAAATCAAAACTCTTAAAAGGAGAAAATCAAGTGGGAGAGGTGCATTAAACGGGCTTGCCCATGCAAGCTTGTAAGTGATATAATGGCAATTTGAATTTTGATCTAAATAACTCACAAGAGCATATTTCCACTTTACCAGCCTCTCACACTGCCTACAATCACACCATCTTTTAATTCATAAAGAATCTGATGCACGTTCAAATACTTTCATTCAATAGAAAAGAACATAAATGAAAGCAGCCATTGTTAAATAGTTATACATGGTTTTATCTTATCCTATCTGTATTTTTAAATATAGTTTATGGATTATGCTATTACAGATGGCCCATTCCCCCCTTTTTTTCCGTCTGCCCTGCACACCCTGTCTTACCTGCATCCCTCCCCCCTTATTTCATGCCCATGGCTCGTACATATAAGTTCTTTGGTTTCTACATTTCCTATACTATTCTTAACCTCCCCCAGTCTATTTTCTACCTACTAGTTATGCTACTTATTCCCTGTACCTTTTCCCCCATTCCTCTCCTCCCTGCTGATAACCCTCCATGTGATCTCCATTTCTGTGATTCTCCTCCTGTTCCAGTTGTTTGCTTAATTTGTTTTTGTTTTCATTTTTTTAGGTTCAATTGTTGATAGTTGTGAGTTTGCTGTCATTTTACTGTTCATATTTTTATATTAGTTACTCTTGCTCTTTGGTTAAAGAAGGGAAGGAAACTATGAAGCAAAGAAAAGGAGAAAAATTTGAAAATAAATAATGGAAAAAATTGAGATGAAAGGTAAAGTTGAGAAAAGAAACTACACAAACAGAAAAAGAAATTTTAAAAAATAAACTGAAGTGTCCAATATGAAACAAGCAAAGGAGGCGGGGCTAAGACCAAAAACACGCTGAGAGTCATTCTTATCTTCAGAATTCTACTCCTGTAGCCTTCAAGATTTGAAAAAGCAATCAACAGTCTTGCCAAAATTGAAATAATGGTTTTGTAGTGTGACAATAAGAAAAACATTGATAAGGAGCAAGCAGGGAATTTCCCCAACACAGTTTTCTAAGAACATTGACTAATCTGTGCATAGCCACATGCAGACTGAGGCACAGCATACCTCTCCCAGGCACTCCAGAGTGCAGTGACCCTCGGACTGGAACTCCGGCATGCCTGGAGGGATGGTGTGGAAGAGGCTTACCCAGAGGCCAGCTTCGATCACCCCAGCATCATATTTCCTTGTATCTGTTGTATGAAATAACCTCAGTCCAGAGTTATCTATTAAGCCTGGAACAAGAGCATATAATTAAAAGTGAGTTTACATTCCTAAAAAAAGAAAATCCCTATGTACAGTTGAAGTGCTTCATTAACTTTCCCTAAACTCTCACAAGGAAAAGGAATGCAAGCAAAGATTAATGGAAGACAACTTTCAGCTTCACAAATGGGAATTAAAAGACGAGTCACCATATCGTCTGCATTCACAGGAAAAATGTTTGTATTGTCTAGCTGATCTATTCCAATGATCTAAAATGACAGAAGGAAAATCGTAAAGTCATTCATTAGAGTGTAGAAGAACTCAACAGAAGTCTTATATGGTTTTCAGGTGCAGTTCAATAACATTCACCCAGGGGTGAAAACCAACCGCTTGGTTGAGAAACCATGGAGAAAAATATTAAAATTAACTTTATAGTTTGTCACCATCCTTTCAATCATTCAACAGTTGTTCAATCAATACAAATTGAGACTTTGTTATGTGAAAAGCACTACAATAGGCATTGTGGAATGAAAGGTGAATAAGACACATTCCTCGTTGTAACATACTTATAAGGAGGGAAAATATGAATCCCAATCCCCATACGTCTGATCCATTAGTTTTGAAATTAGTTGACTCCTTTCTGCAGAGGAGAGTTACCTACCTATGAATACCAAATTAACCCTTTGGGTCAATGAGCATACATTATATATAATTTTATATTAATTGGTGTGACTATTTTATTGTTTCTCTTTTCTACTACACTATAATGTCCACATGGGTAAAAACAGTGTGTTTTGCACAAACATTATATCATCATTAAGCACAGGCCCAGCACATAGTTGGTGTTCAGTATTTGCTGAATAACTGCATGAATTGATGTAAAACAATAACTATGTTGCTTTTGTTGATAATTTCATATTAAATCTTTCAATATATTAGTTTTGGAATATTACATAAGTAAATACAGAAATCAAATGTAAATATGTATCCCTCTTCATTTCAGTATCATATTTTGCAGTGTCTCTAAGTACTTGTTGAGTATATTTATGCTTTTCCTTTCACACGACAAAATGCTTAATATTTTCCAGTGTGATAAATGGTAGTTTTTCATATGTGTAGTTAGAAAATGTTTCATAAACACACTGTATTTTGGACTAATTTACATAACAAAGGGAAGAGTCTATTCTTCCTGGTAAGTAGTACACAAACTTTGTTTAAGATTAATGACCACAAGGCCATTTGCCATGTTCATTGCTGGTAATGACTCTTGCCCCAATGTAATTATTAACAGTTCTCTCTTTTACTCTAAAAAGTATCCTAATTTGTATCATAAACATAAAATTTTATTCTACCAATGGGTGCTATTTTATTTCAACTCTAAGACAGAAGTTACAAAACTTTTTAAAATCATAGCTAGAATATATGAAGAACAAACTCACCTTCCTTGTATGCTGGATTGTCATAATGAACTTCCAGAAGCACATAGTGAGGATCTAACGGAGTGCCAAGGGATAATCCAACATGAGGTGGATAGGAAAAACCCTAAATTAGAAAAATTTCATGAGACAGTGTCCTATGAAAGTGCCTGAAAGCTCTATTCCACTCAAAAACCAACCATTCTGAAAGAGATTTCAACATACTGAAACTCCATTAATCAATAGCTAATAAGATAAAATAGCTTAAGGAAAGAATTCCTTTCCTTGGAAAGAAAAATAAGCCACCCTCACATCAAAAATAACGTATAGCTTTACTTATAAGTATTGGAATCGTAGGGAAAACCATGATCAGTTAGTTGTCACATCTCAGTAAATACCAGCCCCACCTCTCCACCAATGGCCCAGGCAAACACAACAGTCTCGCAGGTGTGGAACGCATCGGGCATGTTGGGGTGGTAGCACTCGTGGCCATAGTCCAGAACGCTGTCGTTCAAGTTGCTGCTGCACTGATAGAGCAGGATGTGATGGACCAGACTCTCGTGGCCTCTCTGTATCACGGGCTCCACCTAAACAAGCACAGAGCAGAGAGAGGGGGCAATAAATTACATCAGCCCACCACATGGCACAAGCATGAGGTTAGCGTAACTGATGATAAGTTTTTCAAAGAAAGGGTTTCCTCAGTCATGTAAATGTTGTGTGGCTCAAGTATAATTTGTTGTAATGATGACGATAACGACCATGGCAACAACACAAAGGAGATAACTGCTGACTCCAAGAATCACAGGACTTTATTAATGTTTTTTTTTTAACTTATTCTTGTTTCCCTTACAGTTCTGCATAACAGATGTTTCAAAACTTGCTTGCCTTCTGCCAGGCTTTACTTTTCCCTTGCTTCTCTTCTCTTGTTTTTTTTTTTTTTTTTTTTTTTTTTTTTTTTTTTTTTTTTTTTTTTTTTTTTTTTTTTTTTTTTTTTTTTTTTTTTTTATTTCCAAATTGAAAAAAAAAAAAAACAAAACAAAACATTAAGGCACCTCTACTGGAGGTGATAGATGATGTCTCATGCATCTGTCTAGCATCTGTCTATTTATCTGTCTGTCTTCTTAATGCTGAGCACAGAGCATAGCACAAAATGGGGCTCAATAATGGGTATTTTTATTTTAGGATTTAAAAAGAAATTCTATTAAGAATTTGACTATTAGAATTTGGGAGAGAAAAGAGAAAACACTGTAGTGATGTGCTCTTGTGACACCCCTAAAATTAGGAAGAGGAAGCAGTGAAAATAGAATCAGCAGGGAAGTTAGTCCTTGAAGGGAAAGCACAGTCCATGAGAGCAGGGCTCCTTCCACTGCCCCTTCCATGAGCCCCCTTCAGAACACTCTCCCACTTCAGCCAGGGAGCTCAGAGAGAGCTAAGCATATCCTCACATCCTGAAAAGCTTTCTAGCCAGAGCAAATGCATGAACCCTGTACTCAGCCTAGCTGAGTTATTGCTGCTGCCACCAGTTGCATGGTTCTTTGAACCTTCTATTTATCAGACAAAGAAGCCCTAGTGTGTCCCTAAATTTCCAAAAGTTAAGCTGTCTTAGGGCCCTCCCACACTTCTTCTTTTAGCCTTATTTACTCAAATGCAGGCAATACATTTTGAAATCCTTGCTTGTTCTCTGCCTCAAACATGCATATAAAGATGCAGTGTTTTCAGCGATTTTCTCCTAAGGCTTTCCATTTAAATTTTCTACATAGTTTCACTTTAAAATATAGTAAAATCTCAGCAGCAGAAGAGGGAAATGGTATGTAATGGGTAGAGATCTGAGTAGGCAGCCAGGGATTCAAGTTTCTGAACCCAGATTTATTTTGAGTTGCACAGTAAGGCATTCCTTACTTACCACTTGTACATATTTTGAACATCACATACACAGAAATGACGTTGCACTTGGCTTTGTCTGCACTTGTCTTGTCTCTAAAACAATGTACACCCTGAAGGCAGAAACTATTTTCTATTTTGCTTGGAAACAACAACAGTTATTATTCAAACATGGTTGCATAACAGAGAACGGTTACACAAAAAGGTAACCCAGGATTTTGATTAGATTTCATTTTCCACATGTAGTTTGAGCTTTCTTGTGAGACTTTATTTGTTTGGGTATCTCAGTGCTCCAAGGGGGAAAGGGCACTGCAAATAGGTCCACGGTAAAATATTTAGGCACATGTGAGATTTTTGCTGAGCGTGTTATAAATTCAAGAGGAACTTGTAGGTTATACTGAGCTTTACAAGATAGATCCTGGAAAGGAATTGTTAGGTTGAAACAGCTGGGTGTTGCCAAGGCAGCTACAGAAACTAGGGGTCTTCATTAAGGCATAGAAAGAGTTAGCTAAGAGTGTGTTTGCAGAGATGTGAGGTTAGGTGGTACCTGCCATTAAGATGCTTAAAAAGAGGCAAAGGACCCAAATAGACACTTCTCCAAAGACAACATACAGTTGGCTGATAGATATATGAAAAGATGCTCAACATTGCTAATCATCAGATAAATGCAAATTAAAACCACCATGAGATATCACTTCACATCTGTCAGAATGGCTATCATCAATAAATCAACAAACAAGTGCTGGTAAGGATGTAGAGAAAAGGGAACCCTCATGCACTGTTGGTGGGAATGCAGACTGGAACAGGCACTAGGGAAAGGAGTATGAAGTTACCTCCAAAAATTAAATATGAAACTGCCTTATGATCCAGCAATTTCTTCCACTTCTAGGAATTTATTCAAAGAAATCCAAAATACTGATTAAAAAAATACACGCACCCCTATGTTCATTGCAGCATTGTTTACAATAATGAAGATTTAGAAGCAGCCCAAGTGTACACCAGTAGATGAGTGAATAAAAAAGCTATGGTACATTTATGCCATGGAACTACTCAGCTGCAAAAAAGAAGAAAATTTTACCCTTTTTGACAGCATTGATGGACCTGGAGGGCATTATGTTAAGTGAAATAGGCCAGTCAGAAAGAGACAAACACCATATGATTTCACTCATATGTGGAATCTCATGAATGAAATGAGCTAACAAACAAAACAGTGATAGGCTCCTAGATAGAGAGCAGACTGACAGCTCTTGGTGGGGGTGCAGCAGGGAAATGCAGGGATAGAACAAAAAGAAAAAGAAAAAAGCTCATGGACACAGACAACAGTGTGGTGACTGCTTGGGGGAGAAGCATTGGGGGAGGTGGAGGAAGGTGTATGGGGGATAACTGGTGATGGGCAGAGACTTGACTTGCAGTGGTGAACACACAATACCGTGTGCAGATGACTGTAGAACTGTGCACCTGAAATCTGTATAATTTCATTAACTAGTGTCATCCCAATAAATTCAATAAAAAAGTAAAGAGATGTTTCAAATAAATGTCTTTTAAAAAGCTTTTAAGAGCAAGCACCTTTCTTGTTTTTTAAAAAGATGTAGGGAGTCCTGCAACCAACACCAAGCTTCCAAGGTACCAATGCATTCTAGGAATAATAATAGTAACTGCTGTCTTTTCTTCAGCACCTACTATCTGCCAGCCACTATATTAGTCATTAGACATATCTCATTTAATATTTGTAAGAAATCTGTAAAGTAAATGTTAGTCTCTATTTTACAGATGAGAAAACTGAGGCTTACATAACAAACCCAAAGTATCATAGCTAGGAAGTGGCAGACAGGGATTTGAAACCAGGCTGGTCTGGCCCCAGAGTCAGTTCTCCTATGGCAACTTGCTATCACAGGAAGACATGCTGGAGAGGCACCAAGGACCTGCCAGCTGATGACGTGAGAGGGAGGATGAAAGGCTTTAGTGAGGATCATTGCCGACAGAAGTCAGCAAGGAGGGTGATGGCACCACAAGCCCAATGGCTGAAGGTGCTTTAAAGCAACTACCAAGAATCACCACGCAACTCTGCCAGCAGAGGAGCAACGCCAGGCGGGGAACCTGATGGGTTGGGGGGTCTCCAGCCCTCCTTGCCACGCTAGTCCAAGCACACTTTGACCTTTAAGGAGAGGAGACAACCAAAGTCACCCCAATAAATTCAATAAAAAAGAAAAAAATATGCTTCAAATAAATGTCTTAAAAGAAGCTTTTTTTTTTTTTTTAAGAGAGAGCTTAAAAAGCTCTCTTTCTAAAAGAGAGTAAATAACAAATTATATCCTTGAAACCTGGTGAGGGCTTCAAGGAAAATTAAAATGTAATCCAACCTGCAGATTGCAAATTGAGGGTATGCACTAGAAAATGAGGATTTCCTAAGAAAAAAACACATTCATAATACAATAGGGAAACTTTATGCATGCCCACCTGGGCGCTGATCACAGGAAAAGATAAGGAGACTTGGAAGAAGCAATTTCTTGGCAAAATAGAATGAATGTAAGAGATGAAAGGGACAAACAAAGAGAAGTGCCAGGGATGTAAAGCTAGCAACTGAATTAAGGGTCTACTAATGTAGGAGAACATATATGGGTTGTCAAACTCCCAAAGAATGGGTGAATTTCTCAAGAAGGAGTTTTAAGATAATCATGTGGAATAATTAAGTGAGAAACCAAGAATATTCCTGCGACTAGGTACAACCACTATGGAAAGCAGTATGGAAATTTCTAAGAAAAGTAAAAATGGATCTACCTTTTGACCCAGCAATTCCACTGCTAGGATTATGTCCTAAGAACCCTGAAACACCAGTCCAAAACAACCTATGCACCCCAATGTTCATAGCAGCACAATTTACAATAGCCAAGTGTTGGAAGCAACCTAGGTGCCCATCAGTAAATGAATGGATCAAGAAACTATGGTACATTTACACAATGGAATTCTATGCAGCAGAAAGAAAGAAGGAGCTCCTACCCTTTGCAACAACATGGATGGAACTGGAGAGCATTATGCTAAGTGAAAATAAGCCAGGAGGTGAAAGACAAATACCATATGATCTCACCTTTAACAGGAACCTAATCAACAAAACAAACAAACAAGCAAAATATAACCGAAGACACTGAAATTGAGAACAGGCTGACAGTCACCAGAGAGAAGAGGGGAGGGAATTTCAGGGGAAAAGGGGAAGGGTTTAGAGCAACAAGTATAAAAGACACATGGACAAAAACCAGGGTGGGTGGAAACAGGAGGGAGGTGGGGAGGGCTGGGGCTGTGGGCTGGGATGGGAGTATAAGACAGAAAACTATACAAGAACAATTAAAATTAAAAAAAAAAAGGAATATTCCTGCGGATAAGCACAACCTGTTTCGTGTAGGGTACAAGTTCCTGAGAATGGGGGCACTTTGATTAGAGTAGGTCAGGGCCATTGGCTCGCAGCACACTGCTCCCCCGCCCTTGCCACCACCAGTGGGATAGAAGTTCCCACAAAACTTCCTGCCATGCTTACAGAGTCTAGGGATAGTGGTGCATTGCTACCAATCCCCAAATGATGGCTGCTGTTATGTTCTGCTTCCTTGTCAACCCGCAAAACACCTGAGGCAGCTGTGGCACATGTGTTCTATACCGTATTGTGATCTTCTTTAGCCCCAGTGATGCTGAGGCAGAGACTGGAGAGCAGTGTCTGAGGCAGGATAGGGAGGCACACCAGTGCTCCAGACATGTGCTACTTGTTGGCTCAATACAAACATCAAACACTACTGTTTCTTGTGTATTCAGTAACTGTTCATAGGAAAAAAGACTTTTCTTTCTGGATCATTAGGGTGTTTGAAACAAAGGTGTAGTTATATGTTTTTGTATTTAAAATATTTCTGAGATAAATAAGGCTGTAACAAATTGGTGCCACAAGAAGCAGCACTTGAAGAGGTGCCCTATTTTGATCGCTTCGCAGATGTCACATTATTATCACAACAAAATGGGAATGCCAGGTGGTTGCTTCTATTAAAAAAATATTAAACTTACAGAAATTGTCAAAGAAGGCATGGGAACATAAAGTATAAAAAGAGATGAATTGGTGTTTCTGAGATTGAAATGAACGTTTAAGTTTTGTTTTAGGCTGGCTCGATGATTGCAGAAGAAATAAATGCAAAGGAATACAAAGCAGAGCCTATGGAAGTGGGTGGCAATAGCACACTCACCCGATGACATGTTAAAGCGTGTTATTGATCACTGTGTTCTTCATCACAAAGTGGGATTTACAGACCTGCCTTCATGCACAATAGATGCCAGGCAAGGATGGCATAGCAGTTGGAGGTGATCTTTGAAGGTGGGTGCACTGTAAAGGAACAGCTCAGGAACCAAAACACAGATGAAAGAGAAGAAAAAAAGAGTTGCTAAGTATAGCCAAGACCAAGGTGGAAATTATCATGGACCATAAAACTGAACCTGGAAAGTGAAGAGCCTCAAATATTTATACTATACCCTGTGACCTGTCATCTTCTCTTACCCTCTTTTTCCAGGTCAGATGTATCTAGCGTAGTCCCTGCAACATACAGACTGCTTAATAAATGGTTATTGAATGAAAATGAGTAAATATCCCCCTTTCTCTGAAACCACCATCAATAAGTCTGAGTCATCAAATTCAAATGCATTGACCTCTAATTTCTTGACAGCCTCAATTCCATTGACCTACCCTGCATTGCACTTCAGCAAATACGCTGTCCCGCCCTGTACTTATAACCACCCAGGGCTACACTCCCTTTGAAACTCTCTTCCCACCCCCTCCCCTGCTCTTTTAGTTCTTTCACACCTTTGCAGTCACTCAACCCACCACTTTTTCCCAGGAGGCCCCTTAAACTACTTACTTAGTCACCAGGCCCTCACAATTGACCCGGATGCTCAAAACTGTGAATCAGTCCTATAACCTGCCCTTCTGATCCTCCACTTGGGATGCTCTCACAACCTTTCGTACAAGACCTCAACATTCATGATTCACACTTTTGCCTCCATGCATTGGTCTTTCTGTATTTTGCTCTGAATTCTTTTCCTTGGCTATGAATGGGCATAACCTATTCTGTGTGGGCACAACTTCCAGGGAATGGGAGCACTTCGCTCCCATTGCAAACCTTTAAGAATCTGTGGATACTCCTAATCAGTTCTCAGTAAGTGACTCAATTGTCTCCGTTAGAGAGGAACGAACACCTATCTATTCTAGCTGCATAAGGGCAGTTGTGGGTAGAACTTCATGGAAAGGACAAAATGATTGGAAAAATCTTAAACATCAGCAACCTATTTTACATATTCAGTCAGTTTTTTAAAAGTACATACAATTTTATAAAGTAACACAATGGTCCAAAGAATCTCACATAGTTTCATCTTATTTTAGTTGGGATAGAATAAGACAGGGATGAGATTTAAAAACAAAACAAAAACAAAACTTCTAAGTGTCTCAGAATTCCTTCAAACTTAGAGCCAAGGCACTGAGAACAGGAGGGAAGAAAATCTTAGGAGAAATGTATGTTATCTTTCTGTGATTGGAGCTGGGGGCAGGGATCCTTGACAAAGTTGTGCTTACCTCCTGCTCTCCCTTCACCAGCACCTACTGTGAAACAGATTCAGTTCAAACAGGACTTCTCCTGAGAGCCCCTCACATCAGGCAACTTAAGAATCCACATTCCTTTGAAACTTCAAACACCAATTACCTAAACAAAAACAGTTACTGAGAGAAACTTTTTTTTTTGCTTAATGCCCCTGTGCTGGGTTGAACAGTACTCCTTCAAAATTTATGACCCGCAGAACCTCAGAATATGACATTATTTGGAAATAGGGTCTTCTTCAGATAGAATCAGTAAAGATGAAGTCACTCTGCCCCAGGGAGGGTCCTAAATCCAATGACTAGTATCTTTTTAAAAACTTAGAGGGACATTCCGATCCAGATGCACAGAAAGAGAAGATGGCCATGTGAAGACAGAAGCAGATATTGGAGTCAAACTACCACAAGGCAAGGAACGCCAGAAACCACCAGAAGCTGGAAGAAACAAGGAAGGATTCTTTCCTGGAGCCTGTGGAGAGAGCATGGCCCTGCTGATGCCTTGATTTTTGGACTTCAGGCCTCCAGAGCTGTGAGAGGTTCAATTTCTGCTCTTTCAAGCTACCAGCTTGTGGTTATTTACTACAGAACCCTAGAAAGCTAATACATCCACCATTCTTGATTG
The DNA here is from genome assembly GCA_004027475.1 of Anoura caudifer. Taxonomy (NCBI): domain Eukaryota; kingdom Metazoa; phylum Chordata; class Mammalia; order Chiroptera; family Phyllostomidae; genus Anoura; species Anoura caudifer. The sequence continues at coordinate 359,682 of PVKU01000693.1, forward strand.
TTGGGTCATAAACTAACCATTTGCAGACTTGTACATTTTACACCTAGGTCATAATTGTCCCTCCATTTATTTGTGTCATGAACTTATCACAAATATACATGCTCCCCCTTACAGGATTGAGGTTGACTAGGTTTCATTATCTATAGCTGAATATATGTGTATCTTGCTTTAGATTTTATTTTGTGGGGTAAAAAAGGGGGAAGTGTCCTTCTTGTCTTGTCTAAGTATAGTTCAGTGTGAGAAAAACAAGAAGCTATTAGAGGTCTTACAAATAGTTTCCCTATACTTATTCTTCTAAGTTTACCCACTTAAGATATTGCTTGTTAAAACATGAGTGGAACATAGCTCTCTGCAAACAACTTGCAGTTCAATAAATTAAAGTTAAAACAAAATGAAAGAGGTAATGGGTGGGCTCTGTAATGAGCTGGAAATTTTGTAAATTCCCATCACTTTTCTTCCTGCCTGTTCTTGTTCCTGACACCTTGCTTTTATCCATTTGTTCAAGGCACAGGTTGCTACTCATGTAAGAGCCAGTAAACCATCTCTGACAGAGGTTATCCAAAGAGCAGCTGGCTCATAAAGAGATGCTGCCTATGAGAGCATTTCAGCCAGAACTAGCAGTGTATATGGCTGACTCCAAGATCATGCTGATATGCTCATGTGATTGGAGTGGGACAGGGGTATCCAATTTATAAGAGGTAATCAAACCGAGTAAGAGAACGGCTGTCCCACAGGTAATCCACTCTGAGAAAGGGCAGGTTCCAAGCAAAACCTGACTTGCTGGTGTGGTGCCAAAGGGCCACAGCCTGAAAGGACTAGGCAGCTGAGGCTTGGGAAGTGATGGTCAAGTGGGAGAGAGTTGAAGAAAAAGAATGAAGAAAAGGGGAGAACTGAGGGAGAGTTACTTATTCTGGGGAAAAAAAAAGTAACCCCCTATTGCAACCCTGAATTTTTATGGGAAGTATTTCTCAAGCACGAGCATGCCCTGCCAGCCACCATTGACCAGGTCAGGGATCGGTACCCAACACATCAATCTTTTCTTGGGATTTTCAAACTATGGAAAACAAAACAGACTAGAACAGAACAGAACAGAACAAAACATCACCCTCTAGAAGCTGGAGATCGTTGAAGCCAGCGCAGTAAGATACAAGTCAGCACACAGAAAAATTCCAAAGACAACAGACAGACCTGGCAGGTCTGAATGCCTAACAAGTTGTGTCTGAAACCAGCTGCATCTCTGCCATTTTGTGGCTTATTTAGTCAACTTCTCCTCTTATTTCATGAGTCAATACATTCCTTTCTATTTCCTAAGCTAGTTCAGGTTGGGTTTCTGTTATTTGCAACCAAGAGTTCTCATTACTAACCAAACACAAGTAACGATGCATCAGTTCATCAAGATGTATGTGCATTTATATATGTGCTATCTGAAATTATCCTTTATTTTTTCTTAGGAAACTTGCCATATAAAATTACTTTGCTTTTGTTTTACTCTTTCATTTTAAGTGGATCTGGGTGAGTTAATAACCAAGTTACTTTAATAAATGCCCTTGAAAAGCAATAGGAGGGGGAGAATCACCCCCTTTAACACACACCATGCCTTTCTCCCTTGCTTAGTGATTCCAGAAATTCCACATAGGTACATAGTAGTAAGGCTGTTTTCTTCATGAATATACAAGGATCCTTGAGAATGACAAAAGATTATGGTTTACACTCACTTATTTCAAAATGTGTTAATTTGGTTCTTTTGCCAAATACCTAAAGAATATAAAAATAAACAAAACAGAAAATTACATTTAAGAATGTTTATAACACAGTATGTTTAGTGTATATATTGTTCTTTGAATTTTTTAATAGATTATTAATGAACTCTAAGGTAGCTTCTGAGGCTATATTAACACCTATATTAATTTTCAGCTGAGATACTCAGTAAACTAGAGATCACTTAGCTACTCTAAGAAATTTTAAATTAACCCCCATATGGCCAGAAAGGACTGGGAGAAAGACCTGGAGGTCAGGAGACCACTTCCTAGCTGTGCCACTAACCAGCTGAGTGGTGTGACCTCCAGCAAGGCACATGCCACTAGCCCTCACTTTCCGTCAGTCTCCAGCACGCTGCTCTCCCTATAGACTTTAATCCTCAAAACGACCTTATGAACTTATAACAGGTTCATCATACATTTTGTAGATGTAGAAAATAAAACCCGCATCAGCTAAGAAAATTGCCCAAGTGTCAGAGTCCCGATTCTGACCTCTGGTAGCCCCAGGTCAGGAGTCAGCGCCCCTAACCACCACACTGGCACACATGTATCCTTGCTGACAGGGTCACGGTGGGATGGGACCAGCGCTGCACCAAGATCACTGCAGGCCCCTTTAACCTTTTCTGCGTGTCCATCACCCAAGTACGGGGTGCGTTATTTCTAAGCACTCACACCTGTGACTTCCCTCCAAGGCCTGACCTTGGGCTCACTTTGCAGAGAGCAGAAGTACCACAAGGTGTACATTCCTCTGGGGAAGAGGAAAGGAAAGTGAGTGCCAATGTCCAGCAGTCTTGTGTCAGAGGAGGCAAACTCCAAACATGATGCTCTCCATGGGTGCTGTGGACTGAACATTTGAGTCCCCCACCAAAAAAATTATCTTGGAATCCTACCTGCCAAGGGGGTGGTAGTAGGAGATGAGGCCTTTGGGAGCTCATGATGATAGATCCCTCGTAAAGGGGGTTAGTGCCCTTACAGATGAGACCCCAGAGAGCTCCCTCACCCCTTCTACCACGTGAGGACTGGTGAGAAGACAGTTGTCACTGAGGAAGCAGCTCACATGACACAGGGGCCTTAACCTTGGACTTCCCTGTCCTCTACCTTTTGGGATGTTTAGGTGCTTTCTTTCTGGACAACACTCCATATTCCAGCCAATTTTCCCAAATCAGCACTTTTCACCTCGTTAATCTGACTGATCACATTCAAAGGCTCCATTCCACCCACCCTATAGTTGATCAAGTTCACACTTCTCTTTCTGAGACGCAGGGCCCTCTGTCATTGGCTGAGTATAACCTGCCCAGTCACACACGCACAATTTCTCATCGCAGGGATCCCTTCCCCTTTATACACCACGTTCAGTGTGACCTCCGTGATTTCTTTGCACCATTTTCTCCATCACACATCCTCTTATTTAACTGTACTTATTGAAATCCTACTCATTCTTGAAAGCCCAAGTTTTGTTTTCGCTGGATGCCCTCTCTGATTATTTTGGCTCACATTTGCCTGTTCCTCAGAACTTCTTTCGGGAGGCAATACCATGTGGTAGCCTTAAGCCAAAGACTCGGATTGGAATCCAACCTCTGGTGCTCGCTAGCTGTGCGACGTGAGACAAATTGCTTAACCTTACTGAAACTCAGTTTTTTTCATTTATAAGGTAGAAGTACAGATCAACTTTCAACCCATTATAAAAAATAAGGGAGAAAATGTGTCTAGCACATCATAATTTATGGTAAACAGTTGAAAATTATACTCTGTTATATATAACCTAGCACATATATCATTTTTTATTGAATGTAATTATTTCATACTTGACTTTTTTCTCCTTAATTGGAGCAGCAACTCATTGTTTCGCCACTTACTGACAATTCTTATATGAAGCAGACTTCTTCAAAGCCTTTATTACTTGTGTGTGTTGTAATTAGGAAAATATAATATCAAGGCTAGATCTTGCTGGTTAGTCTTTGACGTGCTATCGCTTACATCTTTACAGGTGTAAGCTGTTTTTAAAGGAAAAACTGAATTATTTTTAAGATTAGCCTGTATGTCAAAACCTGGTAATTTGTGGAATTAAAAGTATATACAGTTCAAGATCATATACCACAGACATGACTTTGAGGAAAAATGGCTCAGAGAACTTTTCTAATAGTGTTATTGGTCAACACGGGTTCTTTAATGCAACAATACATACATCAAAGGTGTGAGTATATCTGGATTTCTGCCAATCCTATGCAAGGTAGAGTGGCAGCAGGAACCAACATGTTTCATGGAGAACACAAACTGCCGAAATGGGAACCACCTTAAAGGAGGACTCCTACAGTTCCATTTCTCAGAATGACAGGCAAGACAGAGCTGCGCAGAAAAAGACACGGACATTCCAACCTCATTGTGTGTGACCATCCTCCTGCCCTAGAGAAGTGAACTACAAGTTAGCAGAGGAAAGAATTAGAAGCAACACTCAGTCGAGCTAAGAAAAGTAAACACTAAATTACTGAAACAACAGAGAAAATATTTGCAACGTTTATGTCAAACAAAGAGCTAATACCCTCAATACAAAAAAGTTCTGATAACACAAACCAAAAAACCCAATAGTGAAAATGCGCAAAGCACATGAACAAAAATTTCATAGCAAAGAGATTACAGAGAAAAAAATGTTTAAAAAAATGAATAATTAAATAAATGGAAATGAAACGTCATACTTTTTTTTCACTTATCAGGTTGACAGCATTTTAAAAGTTTAATAGGCGATGTTGGAGGGTGTTGTGGACTGAATGTTGTATCCTCCCTGCCCATCCCCAAATTCATTTACTGAAGCCCCAGTCATCTACAAGCCAAGAGGAGAGACCTCAGAATGAAACCTGTCTTGCTGTCACCTTGATCTTGGCCTTTCCAGCCTCCCAAACAGTGAGAAAAGAATTTCTGTTGTTGAAAGACACCCAGTCTTGTTATGGAAGCCTAAGCAAACTAATACAGAAAGAAAGTATGTACCGGCATTAGAAATAATGAAATGCTGCTGATTAAATTACGCCTAAATTTACATTATATATGATTACATAATCATAAAAGAATAAGATAGATCTATACATACTGAAGTGGAACACTTCCCAACCGATCCCGCTAAACATAAAAGGAAGTGTCAAAATAGTGTAACCCCATTAGTCCCTCAAGATCAAAACAAGGAATGAACAGCAGTAGACATAAAGGTACGTGACTGCATACACCTGTACATAAAAAAATTTTAGAAAAATGTAAGAAACTACCAATGGTGTTTATGGGAAGTGAAACGTGAGTGGTAGAAGTTAGCAATTCACTGCTTTCCACTTAGTGGCTTTGTGTATTTGAATTTTTTATAGTGAACAAACATTAATTCTAAAATATATTTTTTAAAATTCTGGCTTCATCACTTACTAGCTTACTGGCCCTGACAAGATAACTAAATATATGAGTCTCTATTTCCTACCTCACTGTGATTGTGAAAATTACACAAGATATTGGAAAGCCCCACAAAGTGCACAGTTATATACAAAACATTCACCAAATATTAGTTCTCATGCTGCCCACCCACAATAATGTTACATGTGTATTGTATTTTTGTTACGCCATTCTTGGTAATTTTAGAATAGAGTCTCCAAAAGCCTTTGAAAATTTTTATTTCCCTACACAGTGCAACGTAAACTATTTTCTCTCATAGTATTCTGAATTAAAATTTGTTACTTAGAGCAATACGTGACCAAGATGGATTTGGGGCTAGGTTTCCAGAACAACACACTGTCATTCTGAAAACTCAATTATATTCTTTGAATTTTTTAAGCCCTTAGAATTATTTCAAACATTTTCTTCCCCAAACTGGCTCTGAAGACCTCACAGCACAGTGGCAGATGTTGCCACGTGTGGCTTCTCCCCAGAGCAGGCGCAGCTCCTGCTGGGAGTGTCCCGGCAATGACTCAATGACGCCGTGACACCGAGGCCTTCCCTTGGTCCTGCATCAAACATTTTCTAGCTCTCTGAGTTGTTTTTTTGCTTTTTGGTCTCCTTTGAAGTCAGAGTTGCTAGTCTGCTTTTATTGTTGTTGTGTCATGTATGGGTTTCTTCTTCTCCTTCTTCTTCTTCTTTTTTATGGTTTAAAGGCCCAGCAATCCCATCCATGAAAGGACAGAACTCAATTACTAACAGATGATCTTCATGATAAAATCCCACAGCCCCAAATTAGGGGAAAAAAACAAAAGTTTTTCATTTAGTCCAATACCACTTACATATACAAATGGCCAATTTATTTTTGCATATTTTAAAACTAACTTTTTAAAACTTGTGTTTCACATCCTGAAACCTCTAGTGCCTGTGTTTATATATAATTTATCATAATAATTTTGGCAGTTTTAAATAAAGCATGTTATTTTATCATTTATTCATCATAATTTAAGGATTATGTTTCCTGAAGAAATTTAATAAATGGGCCATCTTTTTTTTCTTCTGAGAGAACGGAAATAATCATGGCATGGCATTTTTTATTCCTTCAGACAAAGTTTAAAGATTAGATCTAATTGTAAGCAATACAAATTTATAACATTGCCTCATGCAGAATTCTGTTGGCTTTATCCAAGGGTTTAGAATTCATTGCTCTTTAAATTTAAAGTATATTCTGTTTTATCCTTTAATGAAAATAGAATAAACTAAAGTTGAGTGTCTTTCTGTAAGATACAACATAGCTATACTTTGGAGCTGGTAATAAATCCAGGTCTTCAAATCATAATGTACTTAATGAAGTGTCTCCAGGTAGCACATAGAACTGTTCAGTTCACCCCTTAAATTAGATGCACAATCCACAGTGCCACAGGTCCCAAGTTCATTTGTCCCAGGGTTAAGATAGAGTTTCTGAACATTGTTTACAACTCACCATCGTTGACTTGAGTCTAGATTTGAGTTATTCATTCAACAAACATTCTTTAAGCACCACTGTCAGGGACTGTTCCCAAGGCTGAAGACCCAAGGCCAGAAGGGCAAACCTGTCAGTGGACTTAAGTTTTATGGTGATGTAGAAAAATGAGCCCCATGGAAAATGTATAGGTGTTATGGTATATCAGTAATAGCTACCATTTGTGCTTACATGTACTGAGGCCATTACACATATTATCACATTTAGTTTCATGTCATCTTCATACTCCTGAGAAAGGTACCGTTGTCTTCTTCTTACAGACAAGGAAACTGAGGCACAGTTCAGTACATTTAACAAACACAGCTGCTGAGTAGCAGGCTTGGATTTGCACCTAAGGCTCACCTGCGTCAGTCCCATTATCTGGGCCACTGTGCTTGTCCTCCTCTCTTATCTGTACAGGACTGCAATGAAGTGTGAAGGGGGAGGTACGGTTAGAAAAAGAATTGGAATAAGGCCCCAAATAACTTGGTACTTTAATATCATAGTGCTGTTTCAAAGAGCCATTGGTGTTTTTTATGGAGTTTTGCCCTCTGGTTGGAAAAGGAATGATAAAGACATGAAAAATTCTGTGCTTGATCGCACAGAATTTATGACTAACAGTTATTACAATTAAGAAATACTGTCTTTTTATTATTTTAAGTGAAATAAGTCAGTCAGAGAAAGATAAATACCGTATGATTTCACTTACATGTAGGATCTAATGAACAAAATAAGCAGACAAAACAGAAACAGACTCATAGATTCAGAGAACAGACTGACAGCTGTCAGTGGGGAGAAGGGTTTCGGGGTTGGGTGACAAAGGTGAAGAGATAAAGCATCCCCCACCCAAAAAACCTCCTAGACAGAGAGCTGTAAAACAGCAGTAAGGTCATTACTGGAGGGAAAGGGAGAAGGGGGAGGTAGGAGAGAGTAAAGAGGGGTAAATGGTGATGGAAAGAGACATGACTTGGGCGGGTGAACAGCCAGGACAATGCACAGATGATTTATTAACCAATGTAACCCCAACAAACTCAATTTATAAAAAAGAAATACTGTATTTTATACTTCGGGAAAGTTAAACAAATACATGAATACCAGTGGATGGCTTTTATAATTCTGGCCCCTCTCCGTTTCTCTCATTATCTGTGTATTTAAGCATGAGGCCTCCATAAAAAGAAGACCTCACTTGTAAGGCAATTGCATGAAAAAGGGAAAACAAACTGAACTCTGTTTCAGGCCATGGCTGAGTTAAACACTGATCTCCTGTGAGTGAACCTCACTCTAGGTAGATAACTCCCTTCAAGGAAGCCTTTGCTTAGGGTACTAAGCAGATTCACACCTAATTCACCTTTCTAAGCCCTTATGTCTTCTGCTGCCTTCCAGCCATTTGAACAAGTAACTCTTCTCTAGATGGAAGTTTCTGGAGGGCAAACCAAACGTCTTATTAAGCTTTGGGGTTGTTTGCTTTTGATTCCATTTGAAAAGTTCATATCTGGAGAAAACAGCATACATCATATATCAGCCACACAAAGCTAATTAACATCTTGTCATTTTTACTTTGTTATTCATCTTTGCCCTCACTAATCCAGCACATTTCTCTGTTCCCACTAGGGACTCAATGGTGACCTGAATTGCCAAACTCATACATGAAGGGGCATCTCAAGGACAATCTCAGGGGTCATTAGTGTCAACAAGTTTAATGTTTTGTTTTTTTTCTAAATATGTGAACTATCTCCTTTAAATTAAACCTAAAATAACTTTTGTAATTAATACTTTTTGTCAGAATTTAAATATTCTCAGGCCTGCAGTCATAGAAATCATGATAAATAGGATCCATGTATAAAGGAAACATGAAAAGCATGAGTGAGTTATGCCAGATTTTTCTCCATCAGATAAAAGCTATACTCAATCTCAACTGCCTAATTTTCAGCCTGCATAGACATTCAAATCAAAATCTGCAGTTTCCGAAATGTAGCCAATCTCCTTTCCTGGCAGTTGAAAGAAGATCTGATAAGTTAAGTTATAATAATGGTTCCAAAAGAGACCTCATCATCTTGTCTACCCCATGAACCATCACTTCTTTTGGATTTTTATTAAAGTCCTAACCCCGAATATCAAATGTCTTGCCAAGTGCTCGAACTTCTGCCTGTACAACAAGCCTGTGTGCATTCTCTCCTTACTTCCAAGGCCACTTTTCCAGTCGGGGCTGCCTTTTCCTCTCACATACCCTGTCCTTGTGACTTGTCCAGGCTAACAGCTTGGTCCTAATCTTCTGTATCTGGAACTCTATACTGAATTATGCCATTCCTTCAATCAAAACCCAATAGTTCTTTCGCCTCAAGAGAAACTCACTTCTTGGCCTGCTAGCCATGCTTTCAGCAAGTCTGTCAAAGAAGCCACCCCCCCAACCACCACCAAATTACCAAGAATATACGTTTTCTGTGCCTTTATCATGACATTCCAGACTTCTCATTTCTGAATGTGGCAAGACTGAACTGATCTATCAGAACTTGAACTCTCACTAGAAGGATAGCTCGATGTTCTGAGCATCCTTACGTGGAAAGCAACAAGATTCTCAAAACTTGAAATAAATATGCCTTGAAATGTATTGATAAGTTCAGTAAGAAATTAAGGAGAACTTTCTAAAGTTAAAATTACAAGAATATAAAATTAAAATCAAAGTGATAAACAAACAGAAACTACGGCTCCTGTGAGAATGTGTATCTACTACAATCCTAGAGTCTCTAGGAAGAACGGTCATAAGGATGGGGTAATTCAACGATGGGGGGAGGCTAAGGCTGACACACACCGCTTCCCCTGCACCCTTCATTTAGATATAGAGCCTGGACCCTCCAAGTCGATACAACTCCAGTGAAGAGGTGGACTGAAAAATATAACTGCTAGCAAATGCAGCGAATGAAAAAAACCTATTTGCCTCTGCCAGACTTCCAGGTTGTTGTGGACTGAGTGTTCACGCCCCCCCCCCCCATTCATATATTGAAGCCCTGACTTCCGATGTGACAGCATTTGAGATAGGGCCTTTGAGAGGTAACTAAGGTTGGATGAGGTCATGAGAGCAGGGCCCTCATGATGGCATTAGTGCCCTAATAAGAAACCAGACAGCTTGCTCTCCCTGCCTGCGTTCTCACCCAGAGAAGAGGTGATACAGTGAAATGGCGGCCACCTACATGCCAAGAGAAGAGGCCTCAGAACAGAGCCTGTCTGACCAGCACCGTGATCTTTGCTTCCTGGCCTCCAGAACTGTATGAAATAGATTTCTGTTGTTTACCAGTCTATGATATTTTGTTATGGTAGCCAAGCTAAGACATTGGTTGAAGAAAAATAATAACAACGCTCTTCCTGGAAATGTGTGAACATAGGTCCACCCTCATGTGAAAGTAGCATTTGAATTTGTAGCCCTGAATGTTTGGGAAATTCCAAACAAAGAAAATAAAGAATCCCTCATAGTTCACCTCCCCTGGCTTCTGGCAAAAGCACATAAAATTTAATACTTCCTAGAAGAAGCAGCCTTAGTCCAATATATTGTGATTCCCATAAAATAGGTTAACTTGGTAAAATTTAACAAACTCTTGCAGAAACAAGAGACTATACCCAAAATATTTAGATTACCAAGGACTTGAGTTATTGGAAGTATCAAAAATAAAATAGAAAATAACTATGTACATATTATAAATATTTAAAAGATGGAGTTGGGAAGATGAGCAAGAGATAGAAAGATTAACTTAGCAAAACAGAATACAATTTCTACAAATAAAAATAATTGAAATTTAACACTCTATGAGGTGTATATAATATTAAAAGCAATTTAAGGGAGAATTATCAAATGTGAAAATATCATTCTGACCTCCAACTTCTCCAAGACAACTTTTTTCACTTTTATTAAAGTATAATAACCTATGCTAAACTGAATATCTTTAAAGTATAAAATTTGATGTCTTGACATAGGTACATACTCATAAAACCATAACAACAATCAAGATATTGAATCTCTCTCTCTATATATATATATATACACACACACATATAAACATATATATATGCACGCATATATACATATACATATATATATATCCATTATTCATGAAAGTTTCACTGTACCCCTTGGAAATCTCTCATTGTCTTCCCTCCTTAATCTATCATCATCCCTAGGAAACCACTCAATGGCTTCTTTCCACTATAGATACTTACATTTTCTAGAATTTTACTTAAGAAATGGAATCATTATTACATATTGTTAGATTTAGGCAGGCCTAGATCTAACTGGGAATGAAAATCACCAGGTGAGAAAATGGCACTGTGGGAAGCTGCCTGCACACCCTACCCAGGAAGATTACGGTCTGGGGTTGGCTTATCCAGCCTAACAGGATGCAGCTTTCACCCAGCAACCAGCTCTAGCCAATCAGATGCTAATACCCCAACCACAGGTTTTTGCATTCAAAAACCCTGATCTAAGAACAACCCAGTGAGTTCCAGCCTCTCTTGGTTGGCTTCACTTTCCCCCAGGAGTCCCAGCCTCCCTTGGTTGGCTCCCCAACCTCCCTTGGTTGGCTCCGCTTTCCCCTTCTCCACTTTCCCTCTTATTCCCTGCTAACAAACCTGACTCTCCTTAGCTTGCTGCATCCATCCAGTTTCTTGAGTGACTCCGACCTAACACATATAATTTGTTTTGTCTGGCTAGTTTCATTCAACATAATTATTTTCTGATTAATCCATGTTGGTTTTATGTGTCACTATTTCATTATTTTTCATTGTTGTGCAGTGTCCCATTGTATGTCTGTCCATTCACCTATTAATACACATTTGGGCTGCTTCTACTATTTTGGCTATTACCAACAAAGCTTCTATGAATACTCTTTTTTACAAGTCTCTGTATGGACATATGCTTTCATTACTCTTGGGTACATTAAAAAGTGATAAAACTGCTGAAATACATGGTAGTGTATGTTTAATTATGTAAGAAATTTCCAAATGGTTTTTCAAAGTGGCGGCACCACTTTATATTTCCATCCACAGCGTGTTAAAGTTTCAGTTATGCCACATCTTGCCAACCTTTTAATTTTCATATAACTTTTCATATAAGTGGTATCCCAATCCAGTGTGGTTTTAATTTGTGCTCCCTTAATGTGTAATGATGTTGAGCAGTGTCTCAAGACAGTGGACATGGAGCAAAAAGGGAGAGCAAACATATCTCAGAGATTTCTCTGAGAAATGAGAAATGGATGAGATCAGTCCTATGATTTCCTCAGCTTACCACCTGGAGAGAGTTTCCAGGCTGTGGCACAGGAAGGTGCAACCCAGGTGGAACCTGGCATTGTCCCTCAGTAAAGGAGAGAAAGCTGAGCACTCAGGGAAACCAAGGTGTTGAAAAATTTTATTTGCTATATGAATGGAAAATATTACTCAAGAGTACTGACATTTCCTGTTTATCATTAAAAAAACTTACCATAGCTCTCTAACCTTGTAAATTTAATTTGATTGTGACTCATGACTTTTTGCAATGAGAACTTGTCTTACATGACAAGTCAGATGGATTTGGCAGACCAGCTCTTAACAAACACTAAGCTTTATCTTAAAAGTGAGTATAGAAATAAAAAAGCTAAGGCAGTAAAAATAGCAAATTTAAGTTACAAAAGGACTAATATACCATATAAAATCCAGTTGGATATAAACAAATGTATTTCAGTGTTTCCCTCTTTTTAATGTCTCAAAAAGTTAATGAAATCAAAGTGAGTTTCACAACAGCTCTGAATTACTACATTAATTACATATAAGTAATTAAGAGCTTTTTCAAAAACCCTAAAAATTCTTTTATTATAGCCTATTTAAAGATGACAGAGTAGAAAGGGATATAAATCTTGGGTAAACTTTTGCCTTGATATTGTTTTGTATTTTATATGTTGAAAGAGAGATACAATTAACAGCAATTTGAGATTTATGACCTAAATTCGAATCCTAGTTTTAATTAATTAACTAGATGAGAAAGGCAGTTATTTTTAGTAGCCTTAATTCTCTGTAACCATGGAAGAGACTGTTGACAAAAGCAAACAGAAGGTTTATAGTGTCAGAGTAAAGAATAAAAGTTACTACAGAATCATAATATTTCACACCTATCATGCCTCAGGTGCTTTATAACCATTTTCAAATGGTTTTCACAGTAACCTATGAGCAGAATAGACAGCATCTCCATGTTACCAAAAAGAAAATGGAGATTCCAAGTTCTGCATAGGACACCCAAGGTCATACAGGTGCTGGGATTGAAACCTGCTCTGAGCGACCAGGAAGACAGGGCTCTCCCAACTTGGTCTCGTGGAAGTTACATAAATTGTGCCAACCCCCACTGTTAGACTAAGTAAATGACATTCTTTGTGGGGTTTATTGGGGTGCCACTGGTCAACAAAACCATACAGGTTTCGGGGTTTTATAATACTTAAGAATGTGGTACTAGGAAAGAAGTTGGTCTGAGCCTCCACTTCCCCACCAGCAAAACGGCGTCAGTAGTGAGTAAAGCATGTACAGAATGAACAATCAACAAATATTGCTTTTTTAGAATTCAATATTTTAAAGCACTTTCAGAGTAATCTTAAGAAAGGAACTGTTATTTCCATTTTATGCAGGTATGTACTGATGCCAAGATCACAGCAATCAACATTACGATCTGTCATTGAATATGCCCATTGTTGTGATGAGAAACCTGTGTTCTGTTTCCACCCAAAAGAACTAACTGATTTTGCCTTGAAACCATGGAGTTAAAAGTCAGCTATTATGCAGAAAGCACCCAATTTCATTATTGAAGATGATTTTAGAAAGCCTATGGGATTTTTTTACATTTACAAGAAGCATACATCTTTAGAGGGTGGTTTTAAAACAGTATTCTTTTTCAAATCTTGGGCCATAACTGAGGTAAATAAATAATCTTTTGAGACAGATCTTGTCAGATCCATGTTTCAATAAAACAAAAACTAAATATACAAACCTCTTCTACAAAGAATCCCACACACATTAAATACATTGAAACTGTTAAGAAAATGTGACTGGCATCGACAATGGGAATGGACATCCAACAAACTACAGTTAAGTCACCCGAAGTGACTGGAACTCTAGAGAAGACGCCTTCATTTCCACAAGAACTGCAAGGCCAGCTCCTCTGAGGAGTTGCCTGCAGCTTTTCCTTAAAGAACTAAATGGTTATCTGCATATGTGTGCAATTAAGAGGTAGCCTTGATTTCTATTCTGGAGAGTATGACGCAACTTGTCCGAGTATTACCATTAGCAAAACTGGTAAATTCATGTGCTGGGATAAAGCAACACAATGGTATCATTCAAGATAAAATCAGTGACCCCGTTTAGGTACCAGACGCCGCAGTCTGCAGTCCCTTTCAGTATTTCACACTAGGGGCTTTGGGATGGATAAGGCATTCTCTGATCAAAAAATGCAGTTACCCTGACAACAAGTCACTGCAGGGATTCTGAATTCTAATCTGACATAACTAGACTATGGATTTAAAGTTCAGCCAGCAGCTGCTGGTTGGCTCTAGCACGAGCAGACGCTGGTTGTGACATCAAGTATTGTTTGCCACATGTGGGACCAGATGGAGCTTCCGCACAAACCAATAAGTAATAATTCAGGACTTTAACAATGAATCTCGATTCTTATTTTCCTGTGTTTTTCCACAGACCTAAAAGTCTTAGTTTGAGGTTAAACAAACAAAAGTGGCCATTCATGTTTATTTTTAGAATATCCTATCTTCCTCAGGGAAATATACAGGAACAAGAAAATGATCAGTATTGGGCAAGTTACTTAATCTCCCTGGGCTTCAGCATCCTCATGCGTCAAGTGAGGGTAATACTACCTACTTCCTGGGATTTTGTAAAGGCTGATGGTGCATGAACTGCATGGGGCTCTCAATAAACGTAGTCTTACCCTCTGATTTTACTTTGGCACTTCAGCATATAAACAGAGAGGTTGCCTCCTAGCCGTCCTCACCACAGGTGTCTAAGATCCACCTGGCTGCATTTTCCCCAAGTTATTCTTCCCTTGTGGCACAGGACTGCCCTTCGCTGCTGTCTCCTTTCTTTTTGCCTGTACGGTGTGCTTTGACACCAGTGTTTGCCTCCGTTATTCATGTGTGCACCTCTTCTCCCCATCTTTGGGGGGTCCTTGGAGGAGAGAGGCTACGACTTGTATTGCCTTATATCCGACAAGACATAGCACTGAGCGCTGTCCAAAGCAGGCACTGTTGGACACTCATTGATTCATTCTTCATTGTGATTTGGAGGTAGTGGGAAGTGCCTGCTAGTGGGAAGGAATATTTCCAGCTGCTTAAGATTCAAGTACATAGTGTATTACACATCTGATTTCTGAAACATATCACAAACCAAGTGCCTTTCCTGTAGTCTCAGGACTTCCTCACATTAAGCTAAAGGCTGAGAGGCTATGGGTAGCATCTATATGCAGTACTTATTAACAGTTATTTACATGGTCTTGCCTCCACTTAATATTTAAAATTCCAGGCAGAGCAGTTCAGCAAGATTTCAGTGGTGACAAGATCCCTCTTTATTGGTAAAGGAATGCATTTAAAATGAGCAAGGTGGCCTTCAGTATACAATTTCTAAAATGGGTCCATTACATTATAAGCAGTAATGTATAGAGTTAACTTTGATGTATATATTTCACTAGAACATAAATCTTTTTCCCTTCATAAAAGAAAGTATCCCTTATATCTGAATTAGTTCATGTTGAAATTTTATAATGAAAGTCAGCTGCAGCTCCAGGAAAACAGCTGGTGTTTTTCACTTCTCCACTTCCACAAAGAAATAGGCAATGCATCAAGGAATAAACCATCTCAAGATCATAAATTGCTTAAATCTTCTTCAAGTTCAGATAACTAACAGTGTATCTTATAGTTGATGTTCAATGTGTGTTCAATTTTACATGAGTTGAACAGTGTATTACTCAAAAAATGTGTATTGATGATACTTAATATAAAGAATGTTTCACTGGGTGCTATGAAATATAACTTAAAAACAGTCTCCTGGCAAATTTCAGTAAGTATAAAACAGTGATTCTGAATCAGGGAGTTTATATTAAAATCACTTGGAGAACTTTTCCAAAAGACAGCACCAACCAACCCCAGCAAAGGGGCTTTGACACCAAACCTAAAGATTCTTTTCAGACGACTCTAGTGTGCGCCCTAGGTTAGAAGTTAAGAAAAGTAACAGTGACTCAAAGAAGCAAAACTCACCTGTAATGCTTTTGAGTTGTGAGTGTAATACCTTTCTTCATAAAATAGATATATTGTTAAATTCATATATAATTTGAATTTTTATATAGAAGTACTTTCATTTTAAATGCATCAAGAGAGGCTTGCTATTGTAAAAATTACAACTGTGCAGCCTTTCATAACTTGACTAGAGTTAAAACTACCCTTTGATTTATGAGTTTTATAAACTAGAATGGTAAATATCTCATTTATTAAAAGTGAGTTTCCACTACATATATATTTTCTACTGATTCCTGAAATAACCATTCATAAAAACTATTAAATATTTCATTGCTGCATCAAGAGGGAAACAATGGATGTCATCTTGTTTTAATAAATATATAATTTTAATATTAGAAGCAGATATCAAAATAAAATTTGCACATTATATCCTATGGGAAAACACACAAAGATTATCTTCATTTCTTTTACAATTTTTAGGAAAGCTTTTTATTTTTTAAATTATTTTTAAATGTTATCAAATTAATACATTTATTGTATAAATTTCTAGTTTTGTCAGTTCCAATATTTAACTAAAATCTTGGAATTTCAAAGGTTAAAGGTCACTTAGAACAACTCCCAGTTTTACAGATTTGTAGTCTTGAACTGTGTTATCAGCAAGAACTGAATTCGGTCTCCTGAGAAGCACTGTGAAGCAGCCACACGCATGCCCAATGGACCAGCGGGTTAGGACAGGCCCAGAACCCACACTCCCAGTCTGGTCCTTAGGCCACTCTGAGATGCCAACACTTCTAGTGTCCTTTCCAACAACACGGTCCTTGTTTTTAGGGTACTTTTCTATAGGAATTTTGCCAAAATTTAACTTCCAAATGAAAATGTTAGTATTTCTTCTCACAAGTCCCTTTTTATACACCGTTATAATGAAGGGGAACAACATAGGCCATTAACTCAGTTTAAACAGAGAGGCTAAAGGGATTGTTTTGAATGGTTCTTATGTTACAAGACATGTTCAATAGGATTAGCAGGCTACCTTCTTGCCACGGAAATTATTTCCAGCTCCTTCCTTCTTCACATCATTTCTGAGATTTAACATTTTGTAGCCATACGAATGTTTTGCTCAATCACCATAATTCTTATCTTATTTAAATGCTTTCCTAAATCACAAATGGAACTCTGCCTGTGTCACCCCCTGTTATCAAGCATTTCCAATCCCCCGGAGTGATAACGGCAGGCCTCTGGGTACTCAAATGCCCTCTGACGGGGTTGAAGTTAATTCCCAGCACCTCGGGACTGTGTCTCAGGGCGGTTCTGGAGGGATATGCTCATGCAGCCCTTGGTCTATGCACTGATTCTGTAGGACACACAAGTATTGTGGGTTCTGGGAGCATCGTCAAAGGGCCAGGGGCTGCATGTGAGCCATTTCTCACCTAAAAGACTTTTCCTTGTAGCATGTACATCTAGAAAAATCACATGGCCTGAGCTAGTAGAAATTGTGTAGGGAGAGGTCCGCCAGTTCTGCTAAGCAGTGTTTGCTCTCAGCTCTGCTTCACGTAATTTGTGTAACATTAAGCAAGTCACTTATTCATGCCATACCTCAGTGTGTTCACCCAGAAAGTGGTAGTAGTTCAACGTACCTGGTGGGAGGCTGTGAACATCTAACAAGATAATGTATTAAAGTGGCAAAAAAATAGATAAGTATTTTATAATACCTATATACTTTCCTGTATGAAAGGAAAAGTCATTCATATCTTAATATTACCACACTTCTTAATGCTACTATGTCATCAATGTCTAAAATTCAACATAAATTTCTTAGCACTCTTTTAATAAAAGTGATGTTAATTCAACTATTTACTAATTTTATAGCTAATAATTATTAATAAATGTACTAATGCTTTTCAATTTTTTCAGGCAAACTTTTGGACAACTTTAAAAAATATACTAAAATGGAGAGAGAGTTCAGTGTAAAAGGACAAAAAAAGTAAACATCTTTCCATGTCTATTGAAAATGGCATTATTTAAGGCCATAGAGTGAAAGGCTAACGGTTGACCTTGGAATGCAAAAGCATATTTCCCAGACGATAGTCACCAGCTGGGTTTTATCCTTCCTTAGACATGAACAGGAGGAAATTAGCTTGAATTTCATTTGGTTTAGAACAATGGAAGCAAGCTATGAAATCTAATTCCCAGGGAATCTTTTCTTCAAAATAAAATAGAGACTTATGGCCTACCATGGTTTCAGTGCAGTCCTTCTCAAAGTATGAGAAAATACTACAGGAAGTTCAAGTCGTCCATCTCTATAATCCCCACCAAGAGAAGAAAACAAGCAATTACAAGCCTATTAAGCAACAGGTGTTTTCGCTTCTATTCATTTCATTTTCACTAGAAATTATTTTTCCTACTTCACAAGTGAAGACACAAACTCTGAGAATTTAGTTTGCCCAAGGTCAATGAACTAATGAAGAGCGGAGTTAGATAAAACCCTGACCTCCCTCCAGAGCCCACCCAGGACCCTGCACCAACCTACAAGCCTTGCTCACCCTGGCACTCTAATTCCTATTCTTTGTAAAAATGAGAGTATTTCCAAGATTTAGATTATTTACCTACTTACTTAAATTTATTTTATTTAGATTATTTCCAAGATTAAGAGATACAAGAAACCAATGTAAATTGGGAATATAGCTAGCACTTATGGAGTTATCTAATAATCTATGCAAAACACATAGAACTCTGAAGATATTATCTCACTTAATAATGACAGCTACCATTTGAGACACATGCTATTATTATTATTCCCATTTACAGAGGAAATGTAGCCACAGAACATATGCTAAGAAAGTCCATGTCCAAGGCACTAAAGAAGGGGGCCTTTTAACTTCGAGGGAGGCAGTGGGGTGCTAAGCATCCCACCCTGCCACACCCAGGGACACTGAGAAGCAAGCACGTCAAGAACTCAGACTACAGGGCACTCAAATCCCCGCACAGATTTCACTTCTACTTTTCAGCAAGTCATAGATATTTAGAAGTAAAAAGAGCCAGCTGAAATCATCTGGCCCAATCCCTTTACTTTACAGGCAAGGAATTTGAGAACCAGCAAAAGGTTAAGTACTTTCTCTAGGGTCAGAAAGCTAATTAGTGACAGTTAACAATAAATCACTTCTATGAAAAGACATGCTTGCAAAGTGAGTTCAATTACCTTGTAGTCACAAGTAGCTATTAAGAACACCCAAGTAGCTAGACAATCTCCAGTGTTTCTGTGAAATAGATGTAACCCAAGAGGATGGAAAAAGAACTTTGCAACAGTGAGCCATCTAAGTCAACAGTCTTTACAATGTGCAAATTTGAGCCAACTTACTGTTAGGGGTGGTGTTCCTCCTACCAACATGTCTGACCAAAGTTACAGTATCAGCCATGTAAATGCCAAGTATTTTCATCTCTTCTCTAGTAGATAAAACATATACAAAATTTCATACATCCTTGGATACAAGGCTATATTTATTTTGGTGTTAATGGACTATGGATGGCAAATTCCCAAAGAAGAGGACTGTTTTGAATTTAAAGCACAACTTTCCCTAGAGGACAAGCTTCATTCATTTTGTCAATGAATGGCAAATCACAGGGGCCAGTGGTAACACATCGGTATTAAGAACTTAACCAGAAGATTTGGCGATGGTCACCAAGCAGATTGGACTCTTCTCTCGTTCATGCACCTCCCATGGCCTCCTCAGCAACCATGTCTGATAAATCCGATATGGCCGAAACTGAGAAATTCAATAAGTTGAAATTGAAGAAGACAGAAACACAAGAGGAAAATCCACTGCCTCCAAAGAAACGATTGAATGGGAGAAGCAAGCAGGCGAATCATAGTGAGGCACTGCACTGCTAAAACGCGCTGTTCATTCCACAAGCACTGCCTTCTTATTTTACTTCTTTTAGCTGTTTAACTTTGTAAGCTGCAAAGAGGTTGGATGACTGTGCTGCCCCTTTTCACATCAGAACTACTGACAATGAAGGCTGCACCTCCCTTTCCCATCTGCCTCTCTAGCTGGCAAGGAAGGAAAAGAACTTGCATGTTGGTGAAGAAGCTGGGTGGGACGACAGTGAAATCTAGAGTAAAACCAAGCTGGTCCAAGGTGTCCTGCAGGCTGTAAAATGCAATTTAATCAGAGTGCCATTTTTTTTTTGTTAAAATGATTTTAATAATTGGAATGCACAAATTTTAAATATGCAAATAAAAGTTTTAAAACCTAAAAAAAGGAACTTAACCAAAAAATGTTACAAAATATTTAAAAGAAATGGAAAGTATTTTCACATGAGGCCTTCCTTGAAAGTTGACTTCTTTCAAATACTAAATAAATCTCCCAAAAGATCCATAGATTTGCCTTTAGGAAATACTAAATTAGCAAAAGATAAATAGGAAATATCAGTAAGCCAAAAAAAAGTCTACACCATCAGAATGGAAATGGGTAAAAATACAAACCAATCATTCAGTCAGCCATCGAGGGCAAACACCTACTAGTCTGCCACATAATGGAGCGAAAGAGGAGGTGAGCCCATGAAAGAGAACGAGAACTAAAGAGACGAGTCTGTGGAAATGCATTCTGATGACAAACCAGAAAGCTATTTCCATCAGGGGAAAAATCACTTTAATTAAAATATACTTTGAAAAATCTCAGGGGAAGAAAGAGGAAGAATATATTAACAAGAAAGAAATAATTCTGCATAGGTGTCAAATCATGTAGTTTAAAATTAAGAATTCCCACAACTAAGTTTAACCCTGAAATCTTACACATTTTCAGAAATAGAAACTCCCTGTCATACTTGATATTTCAGAATGTGTCGATGCCAAAATTCTGCATTTGATGGTGTCCTGTCAGTAAGAAGAGTAGGGGGAGGGTGGTATGAACATCACAGAGAAACGGGCTGGACCGCAACATCCACTTAACATCATATATAAAGTCTCATGTTCCTGCTATGGGTCTAGTACAGAAAAATCAGCTTTTGAATGACTATTTCAAGGCTATACTCTGGCTTCAAGGACGTTTCATGGTTATTCAATGACCATTGTGCTTCGACTTTCTTGTCCTAGGAAACATTCCTCAAGTAAATCATTCACACTCACAAGTGCCACCAACAGGGGGGGAAAAGCAGCATCTAATTTCATGGCAAGAAAGATGTTCTGTTCAGTAGCAAGTATAAAGCATAGTATTTTCTCTTCTTCCTGCTTCTGCCAGTGAAGAGAATGATTGAATGTTTTGTTCGCCTGAACTTCAGGTTTCTCCAGAGCAGGGAGTTCTCAGGATGGTCTCCCTAAATGAAATGAGTGACATGCATGGTTTTATTTGAAACTCTGTCTCCAAAGTGTTGGCTGGTTTGGGATTCCCCAGCAACCAAGAGACCTAACAAGATAATCAACAATTAACAATTGTGTATTGCTAGTGACTTACATAATTTTATTTAATTATTCTATTTAACAAACACTGTGTGCCAGGCCCTTTTTTAAGTACTTACAAATACTGAACTCCTGCTATTCACTTAATAGTCATAAGAAACCTGTTAGGTAAGAACTATTATGCCCATTTTCCAGATGAGAAAACCTGAGGTAGAGGGAAGTAAATAATTTCCCCAAGGTCACCATAAAAGTAATCCTCTCTCCAAACTCAGCAATGGTCAACCTTTAAGCATGATGCTCTATTCACTCCCGGGCTTCCTCCCTAAAGGGCAGTTTTCAATGAAAAGTCATTCGGAATGTAACATGGAAAACAAATGGTCTAATAGCAGTTGGGCTTATTAAGAGTTTTCTGTGTCAAATACTGTGCTAAGTGTTAACAATTTTTGTAAAAAACTGACATTTAATCTTCAGCACAAACAATCATACAAAGAAGGTACCATTTCGATTTGAACGATAAAATTAGGCTGTGGATGACACTAAACTTTCCCACAGATAAACGACTAATAATGGAAAGAAAAGATCCAAACCTGGCCCTTCGGAGCGCAGAACTCGATACCATGAAGCTTACTGCATCCCTGTCAGGAAGCCAGTCCTTTAAGAAGAGATGACTAAGAAATGATCACTTGGCCTGGCTATTTTTCTTTTTTTCCTCTTTAACATAATGGGCTATTAACAGCTATTTATTAAATTGAATAAAATGTATCAAGTTTAAGCAGATAAATGAGGTATTTATCTTTCAGAATTTCCTGACAATTATCCTCAAAGGAGTGTGTTAAACCAGTTGATAAACCCAGCTTCTAGCAGAGTATACCCCATCATTACTGGAGGTGATAATGATATTACCATTGACTAAGAAAGTAGAAAGAATCACCCCCCCCAAATTTTAAATTTAGGGTAAAGGCACATATTTGGCAAAGCATAACTAGGGTCATGTTTAAAAGTGAAGAGATGGGCTAGACAGTGGGTCTCAAGACAGAGACAGAGGTGACCTCATATGAGAAGTGTGGTTTTAATATAAATGACCAAGAATCTTCTTTTTCACAGTCTCCATATCTGTCTGCAAGTGTAATGTGCTATCATCTTATGATACAAACATTTTCAAGTCAAAATTTTAAACATTTTTGCAAAGATCAAATTACAAATCAATAAACTGGAATCACAAACAAACTGGAACCACCAATAATTTTATCGTAAGCCCATCTATACAGCAGATGAAAGTATTTATCTTTGTTATTTTATAAGTTCAGAAATTATTTACCATATGTCATAATTTTAGTAGTAAATATTTTTATGATTACATCATGATTAAAATTTAAATTAAAAATATAATTAATATTTTGAATTTTAGCCATTCCATTAAATATATTCATGATCAAGCCAACAATTTTTTTATCTGCTATCTTTAGAGCTATTACAACTACAAGTATATATTAGCTAGTACTGTTAACATTTAAATTTTTACAAACTTTTTCTTTGAAATAGAGTGGAGACAATATAGTTGATTTCTCACAAAGCTACTATAATCAATATGTTTAAAATTTACTGTGAATGACATACAATGTAAAGGCAAAATTCTTTATTCTGAGAAAGTACCATTTGTTTGATGCAGAGAAGACCTGTGGCTTTTTAATGCAGCAATTTGTGGGACATAAACTAAGGAATAAGGAGAAGCATTTAGCTAATGGCTTTTCAAGACACAGGAGTCTTTTTGATTCTATGAGAAAGAGATACACTTTTCTTACATTTTTAGAAATCATCTCTATTAAGGAAAAGAGAACAAAATGAGACAATTTTTAAGAAAAGTTCTAGATCTATGAATTCTAGAATGTTTTACTATAGATATTTATTTAAATTACTGTAAACTGCCATAAGCTGCAAATGAAAACTAAGACGTTACATAACCTAAATGTTTTGAATTTATTCCCCCCCAAAACTTTCTTATTCTTATTGTATATTATCCTCTTTGAATTCATTTTCAAGTTAAATGTTTCATAATATTTAATGAACTTTACAATATTTTAGGATTTAACAACAAGCTCAGAAATTTTTTATAAGTGGTATTCTTAAATAATAAAAGAATTTTAAAATCCAGCCACTGACCCTCCGCCCCACAGAAACAAAAGTTTGCTTCAGACCTGCTGCCCTTCCCTCAAATCCCCTTCGCTGGAGTAAAGAATTTCCACCCTTTTATAGACCGCCAGACACGGCAAAAATGTTCCAAAGCCTTTCAAGTCACTGAGACCCCTGTTGGTACATAGTGAAGACAATAGTGTAGACCCAAAAGTACTTAATTCTAATTACCAGGATATTCTTGTGATGGGAAATCTAGTGAAGAATTCTAGGGTGAGGTACCAAGCAAAAGGCCTACATGGAGGGTCAGGATATGCACGGCCCTCCTTTAAGTGAAGGCAATTATTTTTATTTCATTCAATTTTATTGTCAGCATTAATAATGACAAGACTATAAATGGATTAGGGTAAGTGATTAAGGACTTTATATCCCATCAATTAACATTTGCTAGAATATGAATCAAGGACCTATTTGGGGAAACATTCATTTTTATTTCTGAACCTGGTTTTATGTATGTCCCTTGAAGCAGGTTCCAGTTAAATTTACTGCAAATGGCACACAGTAATATACAACTCACAGTATATATAATTCTAACATTCTCTTCCTGAGAAGACTTTTCCTGCCTATAAGTACATAGGCACTGTATTAATATATAAAGGTAGGCCTTGCAGTCCCTTTTTATGTGTGAGAAATAGAAAGTTACATTGCACGGAGGTAAAGGACTCATGTGTAGTCCGATTGCTGGTGTCTTCTGATTCCCAAAATGCTCCACAAATATTTAGGACAACTTACTAATTCAATACACATTTTCTTAACCTGCTGCCCTTACCTCTCTAAGAAGTTATGAATCATTCTGTAAATGAAAAGCAGATCTGTGCCACCGGACAAATCTATTAGAAATTAACAAATTTAAGTCACTTCGTAGAATGTGCTCAGTGTTTCCACCTCTGCCAGAACGCATTGAGGTCAGCAGCCGGAGCGCTGCGACTGACCGCCTTTTACAGATGGGGCCCTCTGGGCCTGCAGCGAGCGAGCGTGAACCGCAGAGCGACTTACCTGAGACGCACAGTTAATTAAAGAGTCGACCTGCGAATCAAACCCACATATTTTCCTCCACATTCCAGAATCTATAAGTTTGCTGTTTTCTCACATCCACACTGTTTCATTGCACAGTCTGAGGACTGACAAAGAGTTGGCAGTGCCTGGCTTCCAGTATTTGATGGGCACTATTTAATTCTGTCTTATTCTTCCCTGTGTCTTGGTCCTGACTCCTACAATCCCACCACAGGTTAAGACAATGGATATCTTCAGCCACTGGAACTGCCAGGCATTTCCTGGCACAAAGCCAGGGACTTGTAAGTGTTTAAAAATACTTGTTCATTCACTAACTAGAGGCAAATGTTTTGGGGGACCTATCCCTGAGAGAGTGGGAGGGAATTACATGCCACAGGCAAGCTGGGCTTGTTTGCTACCTAATTCTATATTTTGTAAATTCTGCAGAAATTCACTAATTTTTTTCTTAGTTTTCTTAATACTGTAACTATTAATTTTATGACAATGTTCAGTATTTTCAATGAAGCAGAAGTTCTCAAACAACTTTGGTGGGGAATGTAACCTTCTTGGATATAATTTATCAGTGCATAAATATATTATTTTAATTGCAATTACAAAATTCCAAGTGTGGAAGTGTTGTCTGAGAAATAACTAGAGGTTCAAACTTTTACATCTAACGTGTAAAATTAGGAGAGAAAATGCAAAACACTGGGTGCAAGCCCAGCTTTCTCCCTAAACTCAGAGACACTTAAGACAATGTGTGTGTGTCAGATAAGTCAGTTCTTTGTTCTCTAAGTAACTTTAAAAGAATGGGAAATCATTTCCATATATTTTTTATCATTTTCATTTTAAGAACAACAATTTCTCCTCCATTCATACAAATTCAGTTTAGCCTGGGTATGAGTCACATACCTTTATTACATGATGCTTTTCCTGGAACACAGGAATCTTAAACATCTGGCACCAATACACTGTACCCTTCTTTGGGATGAGAACCTGTCTTAATAAAAAGGGGACAGGAACACAAAGTCACATCCTCTTGACAGACAATTAAATACAGCAAGTAAAAACCCTTACACATTTTCAATAAGCCCACCCCTATAGTCATAAAACCTGAAAAAACTTACGTCTTGATTGACCAGGTCAAAGTATGGTGTGGCTGTGGACAACACGTCAGTTTTCTCGGGATTCAATAACCGCAGACTCTTGGTGCCACGATTAGACTCATGGTACTTGGGACCATCTTCTCCCACATCCTCATGGTGATAGGCCCAGATCACTCGCACAGTGCTCTCCTGGGGAATCAGACATGGGCACAGTCATGTCCCAGGAGAGCACTTCCCTTACCACTGAGTTGAGTTTAAAGAACTCTATCTAAAGCAAGATATGGAAGTGAAGGAAAGAGAATAACGGCATTTGGAATTCTCAATATGCTCTCTAATATTTATTGTGTAAATCTCATTAAATCATTAAGTTCCCAAATAAACAAGTGTGTGGGGGGTGGGAGGGTGGGTGAGGAAAGAGTTGTCCGTCAGCAGGCAAGGTTATGTGTCCCCAAACAGTGTGAAGGACGCTGACTGCAGGCATGCTGTTGTGCACACTGAAAGTGCAAATCGTTGTCACACTAACCCTCCAAGCTAGTAACTGGGAGTTGCCAAGGAAATATTCTTGTTAAGCAGCAGGGATTTTGGAAAATTAAAACCTGTTTTAATGCTGTGGGCATTTTAGGGAAAATAAATAAATAAGATGGAAATTAAAATTAGTTTCCAGGTCAGAGAAAAGGCACATGTATGAGTAAATGCACACACAGGAGGAATTTCTAATGCTGGGTTTGTGTATTAACCTTGAATTTATCTAATAGACATTTTGTGAATCCTAAGGAATCGGTCTACTATTCTTCTTGATTTGGAAGCTCACTAGTGTGAATCAGTTACAAATCAGATCAACTGCTGCATCCCAACTAGGAGAAGTACTGTCAGGGGAGATTGGCTCCCACTTGGCGATTAAGACAGATTACGCCAAAGGCGGGCACGGGGGAGGGTTTTCTGGGGTGTAAATAGACGGTTCAGTCCTCCCACAGATAAAGGCATCTTTGCCACATCTTTATAATAAGAACTTTGGAAATAAACAATAAAGCAAAAGCTATTTAGTTTAAAAGCTATATTCTTTCTTAATAAGTCAAATGACTATAATTATTACTCCAATTAAAGTGTAATTGCACTGTATGTTACATGAAAAACGATCCATGTCTTTGCACGTGTTTTTTCTTCCTCTTTTACTCTTTAAGCTGAATGTTAATCAAAATGGCTTTAGATTTTTATATTCCTATTTTTAAAGCTTTGATATACTAAGTAAAAGAGATAATTTTATTGGTCTATACAAAGTGAAATTGATCTAAGAAATTCGTGGAAACTTCCAAAGTACCACATGAATTATAAAGTCTCTAAATATTAAGTTTGCATCTGCATGAAGTATCACTTTTTGTATGAGTTCTGACAATAAGAAATCTTGTATAATATGTTGATAAGCAATTTTAATTAGCTTGCTATTCATCTTGATTTTAGGGGTTTACTAAGATGCATCAGTTACAAATCAGATGAATTATATTTACTATCATACTTCTCTCTCCTGTAATACATTTCTTCCTATCATTATCTATTGTCTGTTTTCAAACATCATAGAGAAGAAACTTAAAAGCTTTTGTAAGTCAGATCATACACGTTTTAAACAGCTCCTCAAAATTTTAGATTAACACAAAAACTGCCTTTATTGGTACTTATAGTCTTAGATTTTTTTTGTGTGTGGCTTGTAAAGAGAATTCAACAATATTCCCCCAAAGACCCCATGACTTTGTTATCAAAGGTTATTTTTAAATATTTGTTCCTTTTATTCTGTAAGGGATTTCACAACTGCAAATGTACAACTTCTTCACCAATGCGCTCGTGTGGACGCTCCTCACCGTTATGGTCCTGTCATTCATGTCGCATGTGTGCAGTTCCCGGGTAAATTCGATCACCGTGTGTGTGCTGTTTTCCATGGCATATTCTAGGTGGTAGTCTTGCTGAGCATCTTTTTTCAAGTCTCTATTTGCATTTGTAAAATAATCCTGCGGAAAATATGGAAAAGTCAGGATATCCTAAATTCAGAAGGAAAAGAATTTAGATGAAATGAACAACAATAAAATAACAAAAAATAAAAAATAGAGAGAGAGTATATACAGGACCTTAAAAATGGATTCTGGGTTTGCTTATTACAAAATTCTATATCTGTAGTCATTTTTTAAGTCCTGAAAATTTCTAAGGCACTGGAGGATCCCGACTAGGGAATCAATTGCCTGGGGCCCATCTTCGAACTTCTGGCTCTTCAGGAAAAGGTGGTATGGATGTACAATACCATAAAGCATCAAAAGAAATGGAATGTTCCAGATCACTGAGTACTTTTTTTTTTCACATGTAGAAGTATTTCACATGTAGAAGAACTTCTACATGTGAAATTGCTTGTCCCAAAATGAAGTAACTAATTTGTGGCAAAGCAAGAACCAGCCCCAAGGTCAGCACCTTTTCCATTATTTCCACAGATAGTGTCTCTTCTGCACTTAAAAAGGAAACTCACCCTTAAGATGATGGGTTGTTTTAGTATAAGCTTAAAGGCATACACTTATTAAAATGAAATGCAGTAAATAAAGAAAATAAATGAAACAACCTGAATTACATGATATTAAAAAATTAAAGAAGTTTTGTTTTTGTGGTTCAGCTGTAACTTTTGTACTAAACTAATTCAATGGGGTACAGATCACTTCTGGGAGGCAGACATATGCAACAGAGAAGGCATGAGCTTTGGAATCACATGACTAGGAGCTGACCTCATCTGTCCCCTAAATAAATGAAATAGCATATAAGGGGGAAATGCCTATCATGGTGAGTGCCCACGCAATGGTATCTTTCTTTCCATTCTAAAACATACCTTTTTTTCCAAAATATTTCTCTATGCCTTTACCATTAACTTACTATATTGACAGTTACAAAAATCACATTGTTAATTATTATCACTTATGGACACAAATTTTGCCTTACTTATACTGGTTTTTCAGTAATCGCAAAGAGTTGATTTAGAATATACATACTGACACTAATAGTAAAAAATTACATTTGAAGAAAATACTACCATGCTTAGACGAGAAAAATACATTATACAAGAATAAATACCTTAAACCATCAATAAATGTCATACTCCAATGGGTGGTATTTGGAATTTTTATTCCTAGTACCTTTTTAAGGTAGTTATCAAGTGTGTGTGGATTTGCATCCAGGGTCCCAGATCTAGACATTGTTCAAACCCCACATTATTGGCAATGCTCTGAGCCTAACTAACTTTTTCATTCCGGTAACTGCAACTTATTGGGAACATGCTATGTACCAGGCCCACTGTAAGCATTTCACATGTACTGACTCATTTAATGTTCGTGTCAAGTCTACAAGATAAACTATTTCACAAATGAAGACACCGTAGCACTGAGCATCTTGCCCAGGCTGCACAGCTGGTAAGCAGTAGGAAAGCCAGCATTTGACCCCAGGCAGTCTGTGCTGCACCATCGTGCTCACTTCTGGAAAAGTATGAGTTAGTTCATTTTTCAGTCTCTGGGAAATATCTTTGTCAAGTTTTTCACATAAAATGTTACTGTTGCTACTGCTAAAGTTGGGGTTTGTCAAAAAATGGTTTTGAGAACCAGTTGCGATTGTGAAAGCCGTTCAAATGAAATATTCCTATGAAACAGTGATTTTCCCACTTTTAATTACATAGGTTTTCCATATGTAAACAAAATAACAGTGCCTATAGGCAATAGGGGTTTACATTCACGCAATGAAACGTGAGCACATGAATCAAGCAATCAGTTTTTGCAAACAAAAAGAATACAATACAAAATGTAATCAAAGAGTACAATAATTATCCTCATCTTGCAAACATGTTTCTAAAGCCATCAGTCCCACAAAATATCCAGCTGGTTTGCCAATTTTCCATTTGTTCTATTTCCACTCACCAATACCAATTCCTTCCAGCTATTCTACTTTTTCTGGCTTGTCAATTAACTTAGCTCTGAAAAAGAAAATGGGAGAAGCTTCACTCAGGTCTTAAGTAAAAATCCCTGAGTTCCTCTGCCATGTGTAAAATGCCGAGGGTTCAATATACAGAAAGACAGCAGCCAATCACGCCACGGTCCAGACTCCTGGCAAAATTCGATTGTCTAAAAGAGCTGTTATCTTCAACATTCATGAGGGGAAACATGAATGCATCTGATTAAAACTAAAATTGAAATGCAAAACATCCTAATCACTACTGTAATTCCATTGCAATTTTTTCATATTTTTCAAATTTTAAGGCTTATTTGGAAACATACCTTCAGATTAGCTATCCAAGTAGTATTATTAGTTGGTTACATGTCTACTTCAGCCAGGCCCTTATTAGCGCCTGGGAATCCATGTTACTCCCTTGCTGTTTTCTCAGGAGACACCCCAAGACAAATGTCCTAAACCTTCTCTGGACAAATGGCAATATTTCCCCACCATCAGTTTACGATCACACATCTCACTTAATTGAAGGAATTTCAGCTGTAACCGCGAGAGCTCACATCTTGCTTTCTTTCTATCCTAAATAACATCTACTTTATGAAACCATAAAACATAACTCAATCTAAGCCCTGGCTGGTGTAGCTCAGTGGATTGAGCACGGGCCTGTGAACCAAAGGATCGCGGTTTGATTCCCAGTCAGGGCACATGCCTGGGTTGTAGGCCAGTTCCTGACAAGGGACGCACGAGAGGCAACCATACATTGATATTTCTCTCCCTCTCTCCCTCTCTCCTTCCCTTCCCCTCTAAAGATAAAAAAATAAAAATGTTTAAAAAAAGTAACCTCTGGGAAAAAAAAAAACATAACTCAATCTAAAAGAAAGCCTAAATAGAGAAAATTAAAACAAAGAGAAGATGGGACAAGTAGAAAACAAGTAGATGTAAGTGAAATGAAAAACGAATATTAAAATAGATCCTACAGACATCTAAAGGTTAATATTATATACATACACCTTGATACATAAAACTTGGATAGTTTAGATAAGAAGCACTCAATCTTTTGGAAAGACACAAACCACCAACTTATTCAGAAAAACAGATACTCAAAATAGCTCTCTAATCTAATCATGGCTAAAAACCTTCCTACATAGAAAATTCTAAGCCAAGGTGCTTTCACTGGGGATTGTACCAAATCCCTAAGGGAGAGACAACACCAACCCTACACAAACCCTTCTAGGAAGTAAATAAGGAAAGGGCACTTTCTAACTCATCTTTTCATGTTTTGATGCTAATATTACCCTGATACCAAATCAAAGACATCACAAGAACATTGACAGATTACTCTCTCTCATGGGCCTACATGCAAATCTTAAAAATATATATTAGCAAATAAAAACCAGTAACATAAAAAGATAATATATCAAGACCGTACACAGTTGGTTCAAGATTAGAAAATTAATCAATGTAATTCATTGTATCAAAAGTCTAAAAAAGAAAAATCATACAATCATCTTGATAAATGCAGAAAACCATTGGAAACATTCATTCATGGTAAATTCTCTCAGTAAACTAGCAATAGAAGAGTGCTGTCTTAAACTTATAAAGGGCATCTAGAAAAACCTTACAGCTAACATCACACTTAACAATGAAAGATGGAATTCTCCCCCTCTGAATTTGGGAACAAGGAAGTCCTGGGAACAAGGCAAGGATGCCGCGTTCCTCACTTTGAGAAGGCCCCACTGTTGACTGCCACCTCTGACATCTGGTCTCTGCATCCCATCCTCTAGTATGGACATCAAAGTTATCTCTTGACATGTCCTCCTCTGTCTTCATATTTCTTCCTTCTGGAATCTCATCTACTCCAAGAGTTTCCAACTATCACCTTTATTCGGTATCACATTTTCAAAAGCCTACTGGATGCTTTCATTTGGAAGTCTTATTGCCAAATCAAATGCAATATATCAAAAATTATATTTACCTTTAATCTGTAAGGTGAGTTTACTGGATGTTCTTTGCTTACACTGCCAGTCTCCCAACCATCCAAATTCAAAAACACAATCTTCTTTCACTTCTTCCTCTGTTATTTGCAACTCCACAGACAGTCTCTGGTCCTATGTCTTCCTTTGAAAAATAACCCACCTTTTGCTTCTTCTCCATTACAACTTCTCAGTTCCGACTACCTCCTACTTATTTCTGTCAAGTTCTTTCTTCAAAATCATTCTTGGTGTGTGAATACATTTAATTCAACAGTTTATAGTACAAAGTCTTATAATTTTGATTCACAGTTACCTAAAATTTAGCCTAACCTGGTTTTCCAGGCTGTCTATCAATTAATCTTACCACAGGATCTCTACCATCTATTTATTATCCCCCCTACATACTCTGCCTTTTTCCAGCTCTTGTTCATACTGCTTTTGTTCATTTTGTTCCTCTCTGTCTCCTGTTCTCCTCACCCCACTGAGATAGACTCTCAGCTAATGCCGTCCATTGAAACACTTCCTTCTCTTCCAGACTCATGCATGACTCTCCCGCCTCTACGTAGTCTTCTTTGATCATTCCAACTGGAAGTGATCATTCCCTCTCTGGATCCTTATCCCTGTAGCTGCCTTCCATGTAGCAGGCAATATATTCTAGACACAGCATTATCTTCTCAACCATGTGGTAAAAGCCTAGTGATAGAGAACTAATACTGTTAATCCAGTGATAAATTTGTAACCTCAGAACATTGTTTACATTATAAATAAAACAAAAAGAGGGAAACAGATTATTTTCTCACTTGCTCTCAATTACATTTACATATGGTTAAGATCTGACGTGGAATGTGTTTAACCAGATGCTAGGCTGAATTTGGGCCTGCATGATCTGCCATGCAAACACATCTGGCACTGACTCTGGGGATGTTGTTACAACCTTTTAGCCCCTAAATGGACATGAATCTTATGAAACTGACATCACATTTAGAAAAAAAAGTTTATGTATGCAAATACTCTTTGAAAGCCTTTCATACTAGGAGGGCATTCCCTACCTATTTTAAAGGAAAGAAAAAAAATAGTTTTAAGAGAGAAAAACCATGTTTTAGAATGTTTTCAAATGTAGAATCCATGCTTAAGAATGTTTTCTAATGTAATATATGTCCTCAGTGCCTAACAGAATGGCTGGCACAGAGCAGAGGCTCATTAAATATGTGTAATTTTAAAAGGAGCATCCTGCTTTCATTTTGCTAAATCTAAATGAAAATAAAAAATTAGAACCTGAGAACCATATTCCAATATGCACATCTTTGTGGTATAGTCATAATTTAACTTAGTGGGGTAAAACTTTCCCCAGTAGTATGTGACATTTTTTTCTTCCTTCACCCTGTATTAATAAAAATACATGGTCTATAATCAAATACAATCTTAATGCTATCAATATTATACAATAAAAATGGCTTATTGGCAAACCCTAAGAGAACAATTAAGTGAGGCAAGAGGAGACAAAAAGCACCCCTCCCCTCAAAACAAACAAACAAACAAAACAACAACAACGACAACAAAAAACCCTCCTAGCATTCCAGTATTCTTGCTTGGAGAAAGAAAAGAAGGAAGGGAGGGTGGGGAAGAAGGAAAAAGAGGGAGAAAAAGAAAAGTCACTCAAGGGCCTGCCAGTCTTAAAAATCCTTCATGCAGATTAGCTAAACCTAAAAAAAAGTATGTTCAGTGAGTTTAAAAGTTTCCTGACAGTGTGACAAAGGGATAAATGTAACTCAAGTGGGTAATTCAATGGAATAGTTTTTTGTAACTATCGTACTGGGGGGAGCAGGAAGCAGGGGACTGGAGCATGACACCGACAGTAAATCATCGAGCAATTAAGATTCTGAATACCGGTGACATCACCTAGAAATTTATATTCACAAGACCGTACTGTAGTATTTATGAGATATTTAAGAAAATTTCCCAGATCGTTTTTACTGATTTTCACCTTTAGAATTAGAACTGAATGGCATCCCTCACCTCACCCCCACTCCCAGCCCCAATGAGCAAACGGACCCCAAAGTCACCCTACTGTAAATCCACGGTGAAGGCCTTTCCTCAGCTCACTACCTACAGTGCTTGATACCCTAGGACTTTTAAAATAAAAATGGAATCTGATCACAGTGCACTCTTGTTGTCATGGCACAGTCAGCCATTATACAAATCTAATTGGATGATTTATGTACCAAATGTATTGTGTATTTTATAAATATAACAATATACTGATAAATAAAAGTGGGCTCCAATTAAGTCTCATTAAAAATGGACTCTGTGAAGGCAAGAGCACTGAGGAGAACTTGGAGAGTTGTGACCCTGTAGAGATTTTGTAAGAGTTTAAAAATATGCACATGTTTTAATTATGTAAATATAAAAGTTGATACCCAGAAGCCATTCTTCTCTGTTCTTATTCAGTTTTAAGGTTCTGTAAAGTGAAGTGTGAAGTAAAGTTACCCTAGATCAATGCTTTATGTCAATGTCAATCATTCTAACACAGATATCTGCATTAAGATCAGCTTCAATATGAATCGTCATTGAGATAATTTTTTTTACTGTGGATTACCACCATAATTATGTTTTTAACTTGTTTATGTTTTTTAAAGGTAAAATATTACCTATTAGCCTTGAAAGTCTGAGTTAGTAATTAGACTCGAGCAATGAAGTTAGCAGTATTCTGCAGTCATGGCATAAAAGATAGTAGTACTCCTGAGACATGTTCTCACAGGATATTTTTTCTTTTGAACATTTTGTGCTTTGAAAAAATTGTGAAATATATCATTAAGGTTTCAAAATGCTGTGTGGCAACAGTGAAGTCAGCATTAGCAACAGTTGGCATTTCCCATGAAAGCATGAAAGCGCTCGAACTGGCTGCCACGTTCCAGCGAAGATAACACACCCCACAAAGCTGGCGTCTGGATTCTACAAGATCGATGCGACCTCTTGTTAAAAAATGTGATTGCACAGATGTTAAACTGGTTCTCACTCATTGTCAGTTTTGTTTCTCTCTTGAATGAAATGTCTGTAACAGAAGAGAGCTCTGACGCTGCCGTGTTAAACAGGATGAAGTGAAAACTCTCTGAGTGTAATAAAAGATGTGAACAGACTCTGGTTCAGCCTGGAGAACTGAATGTAAGCACAGCTGCAGGGAAAAAAACTTGAGAAAAATGTTGCCATCTGTCATCATGTCTTCAACAGGTGCTTATAGTTTTTCTTCTTTTTCCACAACTCAAAAGCCTTGTTCCTTCAAACATTCGTTTGTAATATCAATTTCTATAATAACTGTTATGGTGGTTAAATAATATTGATGGTAAAATAATAAATATTTTGGTGTTTAAGGGAATCTTTGATCCTAAAAAATAATAAAATTGTATAAGTGAACTATATAAACATAATTTTCAGAATTTCAAGACAAGCTGATTTTAATAAGTTATTTCTTCACAAATCTTAGAAATTTGAACAAAACGTCAAAGCAGAAGGGGCCCGCCTTCTGGAAACCACTTCAGATAAAACTGGAACTGTAGGCCTAATAAAGGATCTGATAAATAGCTACCAGATACCGAAATATGAACCCTGCTAGCTTGCATTCCATCCAGGGGCCCACCTGAGCGATCTGTGCCGTAAGTTCCACCTTCTGAAAACACACATCCTTAATAATCATACAATTAATATGCTCACCTTAATTTTATTATAATTTAATACTTTGCTAAAATTATATAATTATCAGACACACAGGGTAAAATTAAAATTTTGATTCTTTAACCATAAACTTTAGATCTTGCCATTGAAATAAGATGTCATTTTAGATGATTCTCCATGACCAGTTTATGCAAGGAACAAATTTTGAGAAGAACGTGCCTTCCTTCCTCCCTCCCTCCTTCCTCTTCTCTCTTCCAACACGTTGTATCGAGTCACTACTATTCCTCAGCCCCTTTTGCAAAGCTGAAGACACACGATTGCACAGGATAGTAGACATAGTCCCCGTTGTAACAAAACTGATAGTTTAGTTGGGAGAGGGTGCAGACAACTTTCAAATTGAAATAACAATACAAGCAAAACTGTTCAGATGTTAAGTGCTTATAGGAAAACAAAACAGAGATTATAGAGAGGCAGTGGAGGGCCCTCGGGCTGAGTGATCAGAAAGTCACTGATGAGGCAACCAACGATGCTCACATACTCCGTGAACTCAACTACAAGTAGAAGCCAGCCACCAGCAAATAAAAACAAACAAACAAAAGTAGATTCCAGGAAGGCAGAGCAGCTATTGGAAAGAACCTGAAGTAGCATAGCTTCATCCAATTTGATGAAGCAAACAAAAGCCAGTGCGCCTGAACTATATAGTACTCAGAATGGGTAAATGCAGTGAACCGGGACCAGATGAGGCCCCAGATGTTAGAACACCTTGCATGTCAGTACAGGGAATTTGAATCCTAGGCTTACATAAAAGTCATTCGAGCTTTAAGCAGCAAGTGGTTTAGTCTGACTGACATGCAAAAAATATGTAAACATGAGCATGTCCTGCTGTGGCTACAGTGTAGAGAATGCTGAGGAGAAGGAAGGAGAGGGGTGGGCGGGGAGACAGACAGTGGGCCCACTGGCTCCAGCTAGCGTGGGGGCAGGTTAAAAAACAAGACAGCTTCATAGTTGCTAATGTTTTCCCTTCTGTTAATTTCTTGAATAACCTAAAAGCATGACTGTGGAGTAAAGTTATTTTTAGCATCATACTCAAGTTGGAACACAACCTGAAGATACCTAAATCCTAGCTCCTGCCAAAGGAGGATTTCTTAAGAGATGATCACAGTATTTAATGCCTCCAGTGACAAAGCTCATAAATTTACAGCCTCACAAAAACAAATCAGTTAAGTTTAATACCTCTGCTTGTCAGAATTCCTTTTAATGTATATTAATTGGGTCTTCTTTTGTCCTTTTGGAGCCTGATAGGTAACATCTAATCCATATTTCTTGAGGA
The DNA here is from genome assembly GCA_004027475.1 of Anoura caudifer. Lineage (NCBI taxonomy): Eukaryota > Metazoa > Chordata > Mammalia > Chiroptera > Phyllostomidae > Anoura > Anoura caudifer. Next base: position 396,200 of record PVKU01000693.1, read on the forward strand.
AGACAGTCCACTCGTTCAAAGACAATCATCATGTCTTTTCTACTTGTTCTTTCTCCAGGTACAACGTTGCCAGCTGTTCCCATTACTCAGGTACCCAATTTCCAGAGAGTTCAACCATCTTTGTAATCCCCCTTCAGACAGCTCCAGTTCACCCTCACATTCTTTGAAACTGCTGTTCTGGAAGTTACCTTCCCGTGTGAGTAGCCTAGTACGGAGAGCACTGTATCAATGCCCTCGGTATAAACAGTAGAGTATATAGGTTAATACTGCATCTGTCTGTTCAGCAAGCATACCTTTGAGCTTAAGATGAACTAATACTTACATCCGGTTCATATGAACTCCAATTAAGCCCAATTTTACACTTCTTGTGCATACATCTAATTTTTTAACCAAATATTTAACTTAATTTGTGTTCTCATTGAATTTTTAACTCTTAGTTTTCTTTCATTATTTTAATATATTACTATCATTTGAGTCCTTAGTCATTCTGTAGCCTAATGTAGCCAGTTTGTTATCAACATACTTTGAGTTTGCATGTTTAAACATCTATGATTATAACTAATTCAACTTTATTAGCCCATCTTTTATAAAGACATTATGCAAAAAAACCCTGATAATTACTTACTATCATTCAGATGCACCATTTACTTGATTCCCCAGTTACTGGCCCAATAAATCCAATTCAAAAGAAAATGCAGTCTTGTCCATAAAATCTATGATTACTGAAACTATGCTGGCCTCGAGTCATCAAGGACTGCAAAGTGTTCACAAACCATTTGCTTAAAGTTTGTCCTCAAACTTTCTCAAAAATTTCTGTCAATCACCTCCCTCTGTACATTTAGTAGAAACCTTTTCCCACATTCAGAAGCTGGAACATATGTCTCCATGTGATCTTTTAATGATATTTCATTAAGAGACTGATTCAAGACATCTTGTATTTATGGAGTACTTTCAACGTGTCACATATTGTGCTAAGAGTTTTACACGCCTATTTTATCTATTCCTCACAAGAGCCCCATGCATTGAATTACATCACTGCCTGTGACTTATTTATTGTATAACTGGAACAGCACAGGGAAAATTTTATTGCAATAACTTTGGTAATTGATGGCTACTAAATCAATGTTGATCACATCATAAGAAATATATGTTCAATCACTATGTTGTATACCTGCAACTAATAGAACATTGAATGTCAACTATACTTTAATAAATAAATAAATAACATGGGCCAGAGAGTCAGGATTAAAACAACAACAACAACAAAACCCATGCATTAGATATGATTCCTTTCTTCATAAAGGGAACTGTCACTTAGAAAGGTTAAGGAGTTTGCGCCGAGGGTGACTCCATGAATAAAAAGCAAGCAGGGCTGGGATTTCCAGGATGACTTCCTGCTTCTAACTGCTCAGCAGGTGTCCAGTAGGTATTTCTTGGGGACCTGCCAAGCACAGGGACTTGTTCCTGGTACCTCAGGAAGATGTGGCAGCACCAGCACAGCCATCAACTTGTGAAAAAAAAAAAAAAAAAAAGACTACCTCTTCTGCTACTTTTGCTCCTTCTCCCGTCAGCAAACATAGCTGTGGGGCACTTCACACTGTGGGGCTTATAAGTAACCTTGGGAAACGCCAGAGGGAAAGGGAAAGCTGTGTATTCATATCACTGGAGAAACACTTGGGGAGAGTTTAACTGAATACAAAGGGAGTCCACTCTGTTACTGTTAATTTTAATAAAAGATTTTAGAGAACACTTTTCTTGGCTTAAATACAAGCTGAGAATTATCTGGGACATTTCTTTATGAATGTTCCACTGATGCTCTGGGATCATATATAACATATTTTAGACTCTGTGTGGGCAAATATTCCTGTTGCTTAGAAATACAGCAGCTAGTGCCAACTGAAGAAAGGTGTGGCGGAATGGCAGAGGGCTTGGAGGAGGACAAAGGTTTTCGGTTCCGCATATTTTGGAATATATCACCACCCAGTTCTTCCATTGCTGGTCTTGTTTCAACATGTAAATTTAAGAAAATACATAGAATTATCAACTAATTCATTAAACTCACCTCACAATTGTTTCCATTCTAGGAAAACCACTTTATTTTTGTTTTTGCAAAATAATCTTAAATACCAAATGCTAGCCTTTGCTTCAAACATCAAATGGTTAGTGTAAATTGCTTTGTACAGAGACCTGCTTTGCATCCCTATGCCTTGTGCCTGGAATCTTCCAAGCTTCTCTCTGTGGATCACAAAGGAACCACCGTATTCCTATCAAAGGGTCTGACCACACAGGGTCACTATTTCCTGAACTTGCCCGCACATAAAAATCACCAGGAAAACTAAAAAATGTATTAATGTCTGTGTCCACCACACCCTCTGCAGAGACTGTGATTTAATTGTTGTGGGGGAGGGAGAGAAAGGATTTTCTGGACATTAAAGACTTTAAAAGACACCCAAGTGACTCTGATGTGCAGAAAAATTTCGGAACATCTGACTGGAAGCATCTTTCCCAGTTCTCAGCTCTCTATCAGCCCCAGCTACCTATCACTAGACTGCAATCTGCCATAGCATGAACCCATCTTGGCCTTGACCAAAGGCATCCAAAGTACCGGGAGGCCAAGCTTCTACATGGTTTTATCTACCATGAGTTTCCTTGTAGGAGTGTGTTTCAGTGTATAGACTTTGCCGGGGGTGGGAGGGGAGGAAGGTAGCACTTAAATTTTATCTAAGAAACCAAGATGCAAAGGTTTTATTTTAAAAATTGCCTAAAAGATGGAAATCTTCTGCAGACATATGTGGTTTTGTTGATCTAGCTTCTCAGAATCCTTGAGTTCTACAAGACTATTGAAAATGAGAAAGAGCATAGAGTGTAAGAGAAAAATATTCCCACCTAGTATTAAGAAACTTCTATAAAATCACCAAGCCTGTAGATCAAAGCTTGAAAGACTCTGGCTGAGCCTACCAAACATCTGTGTCACAATGCCGCAGAAACACGGGAGAGTGCTCATGCGGCTCAGAGACATTTGAAAAAGCACCAATTATACTTCCTCCAGGTAGGCACTTCCCTACATTCAAGGTCTACAGAGTTCTTTTGTGCCCATACCAGATAATCTTCCTCATAGTATATAATATTTTTCATTGTAAGTACTATGACTAATCTTGAAAACAACCTTTAAAACTTGGGATAACTTATTTTCCTTCATGGTTTGATGATAAGCATCCTAATCTGAAAAAGCCGCACAGCCCCTTATCACATCACCCTCTTTTAATTCTTGGCACAGCACTTATCACTTTCTGATATTTTTCTTGTTCATTTATTCATTTGTTTACCCCCACCAAAATACGAGCTCCATAATACCGATAACCTCATCTCACTCAGTGCTATGTTCCCAGCATCTAGAACTGTTACTGAAATCTTCAGTAAATATTGATTGAATGAATGCATGAACATGCCAACATTCTCTGTCTATAGGGGAGTACTTTACGAAAATAGTCAAAGTCAGAAATGATCCCCAAGCTGTGTGAACTAAAGCCTTATGATAACACATCCACAAAATGGGAGAAATAAGACATTAACATCACTGGGCTATTGTGAGAATTGCACACTTTAAGGAGTAACCACAATGTATGGTTGGTTATATATATATATATATATATATATATATATATATATATATATATATATATAAAGAACTCAGCAAATGAAAAATTGTATCCTAGAAATATATACCTATGACATTTATAGTGAAACAAAAGTTGTCAAAATGTAATAATTTCATTTTATCAGTCTCTTAAAAATGTATTTTATTATACATGTGTTTTCACTACTAAGGAAGAAAATGCATATGATTTTTGTAAACTACGGCTTGCTTGCAGAAAAAAGAACATCAAATTGGAACTCAGAAATGCAACAAGCCATTTATGTAATAGCTATTCTAAACTCAGTTTCCTCACCTTTAAAATGGGAGGGCAGTAAGAAGCAGCAGGCAAAGACACAAAACATCAACACTGAAACTGTAAAAACAAGAAGTGTTTAAAGATTTTTCTCAGAAGTATGTGTGTACATTAGATTAATAAGAAGACCTTAATAGTAAACTAAATTTGCTCCATTCAATATTTGTGTAGCACTCAGATATATAATCCCAATTTTACAGTTATCAAAAATTATGTATTTGTAATTATTTTGCAAAATTCTCTACCTATGTGTTGCATGCTGTCCTTAAGAGTAGGGGTTTTTCATCTGCTCTAGAATTTTACAAGTTAAAAAGACACAGATTTGGAAGAAGATTCCTGGAGAAATATTTTTCTTTTTAAAAGTTCTGCATTACTTATTTTTTGAATTTACAATAAACAGCATTGTGATGCATCTGTATGCACAGTTTTTTAAACATATGGATTAAACATTTCCAGAAACATGATGATGTACAATTAATTCATTCCTTTTGCCAGCAACTTTATTTTACTATGGCTCTATTACAAATGACGATTCAATAAAACACCATTCGCTTTCTTTGAAGTAGAATCTTTCCTCTCCTTTCAAGAATTCAGAAATTGCTGCTGGTTGCCTGAAGCCCTGAACTCTGTTGGTCAATTCAAGTACATTGTTCCTGTGGCTCTTAGGTCTGTGGTTTCCCCAGGCTGTCATTATGAAATCATCTGCTCTGCCAGGGAGAACCACACGCTGAAGAGTATCACTGTGTATTGAGTATTACGCTGGCCATGTGTCCGTATTACTAATACTCAAGCATGAAGCTTGGAGAAGTCCCTTTGTCATCTGATTATTGGGGGACATTGTCCAAAGACTTATAAATATCTCTTAACAAAGCCCCAGCTGAGCTGTGTCAGGCTTGCACACTCTCTTCATCTTCCCCTTACAGCTTTTCAATTTGCTTTCCAAACATTTCTGTGTTGCCATTGGCTGGGGTGCACTTAAAAGAAGCACATCATTAACCACAAAGAATGCCCACTGTTTTCTGTGATTTCAAATCAGGTCCAAGCACTTCCTCAGCTCCTCAGCAAGCAGCCGGGCAGCAATTACCCTGCTGCTGAAGACTCACTTCTCATCACAGAAACGCTTCAGTTTTAGAGACAGCCAACAAGCAAGGCTGTAACAAATGATGACACATATTTTGGCCTCCATTCACTAATGATCTACACCCCCAAAGGAAGAGTGAATCAATTTTTGTGCAAATTCAACAGCACATCCGACAATGCTGCCCTCTTCTCTAACTCGCACAAACTGTGCATTCATCAACCCAGATCGCTTGCCTCAAATGGGGACTCATTGCTCTGTGTCAAAAAGGGGCAAAGTACAAGGAAAGGACATGATCCGTCAAGGAAGGGAGCATTGAGTTAATTCATTGAGAAAAAAATGGTGAAGTTTTCAAAAGCTGATGCCAAAGGAAGGGCTGCTTTGCATCCCCACCCCTGGCAATTCTGTGAAAGATAGTGTAGAAAGTGACTCAGCAGCATCCTCCCGCAGAGCATGGTTCCCCCAAGGGCAAGCCTCTGCAGAGCAAAGTCCCTCATAGAGCACACTGAGACAGGCTTTGCTTCTCAACCACATTTCTCTCTTTTCTTCTCCATTTTGGTGGTACCTGATTACATAGCATTTCAGGAAATATCTCCAGACAGGGTCAGAGGGTTACAAAATGGGCAGGGAAAATTCCCATAATACCTCGTCTCTGGGAATAGTAAGTCTTTTGCCCCACAAGGGTTTTTCATTACATTGCTGACAAGTAAATGTCACACTGCCCTCTGGAGGTTGACTCATTGGGTAGTTGGCAACCATTGAACACTATCGGTTGTGGAAGGTCAGAACTCATTTTGGGATGGGGGGAGGAGTGGAAGGAGTATGGAATAGGAGGACAATGGAGAAATCACCAACTGTTCACTAACTTCTTACAATTAGCATGTGCGCATGCACCAGAGAGAGAGAGAGAGAGAGAGAGTGAGGGAAGGAAAGAAGGTGAATAAGAAAACACTGCCTCCAAATCTCAGCAGTGTCAAGAGAGAATGGATGCATCTAGACAGGTTGAAAATTCAAAAGGAGATGGTGGCAAGACTGTAAGGATGGGTATGGCAAAATGTTTCTTCCAAAGATGGCCATACTGATAGAGTTCATTCCCATGTGACCTCCTTACAATGTGATGTTCCCTCTTCAATCCAGTGGGACTGTGACTATAGCAGAAGACACATTACATGACTCAAAGACGAGGTTTTAAAAAGGTTATACAGTTCCACAGACACCTGTCTGGATGTTCACTCTCAGGACCCAGTCACTTTGCTGAGAAGAAGCACAAAAGCTACACGCAGAGGCTGCACTCCGACCTCACTACCAGCGGAGGTCCCCAACAACAGCCGACATCAACTGCCACTCAAGCCTTCAGATGATTCCAACCACTCTCCTTGGGGTTGACCCCAAGTGGAACAGAGAAGAGGTGTCCCCACGAAGACCTGCTCAAACTGCAGATTTGTAAGTAAAATAAGTGCTATCCTTGGATTAAGCCACTATATTTTGGAGTGGTTTGTTACACTATAGAAAACCAAAACAATGGGCAACGCCCCTTTCTGACACCGGACAGAATGTTCATGGCACAGAATAAACCTGACCTGAAAAGACATGGAACCCACCTCTGTGCCTTTCATGGATTCTCATAATTGGGGGTGACACTTCATTAACATTAGCTTTTTTCCCTCTTGGTCCCAGAGGAAGCTGTCCATAGGATCTATCCGAACTGAAACCATGTGTGTATATGTGCACTACACGGTGCTTTGAACAAACGTGAATTGTGGCCAGTACTTGGCAATCAGAAGATTTTACTGCACACACACAATTAAATTTCGGTCTTGTCTCACAAATGGAACAAAACAAAACAAAACAAGATAGAAAAATCTGGTAATACTTGATGTGTATCCTCACATAACAGTAAATCAGTTGCAAAAACTGTGGTTTCCTCAGTCCTCTGTACTTTCTGCTGCATGATGTCCTGCTTGTCCACTCCAGCCCCAACCCTCTTTGGCATAGGCTGCTTGCCCTATATAGGTATTCGGGTTTGTAACATCTATTTAGCCAACAATTTTCTACCTGGCTGGTTGGGACTTATTCATACACAGTTATTCAGCAGGTAACATCCCACTGAATAGAAGGGTTTGATCAGACAAATAAAATTCAGAATAATAAAAGAACAAAAAAACCCCTAAAAGTCAAGTCTGTAAAACTTGATTAAGAGAGGATGAAATCAGATAATGGGAAAAAGTCACAGGGGGCGGTGCCTGGGAAGTCAGCTCAGGTTGATGCAGTCTCCAGTATCAATAGCTACTGCACATGCAAAGAAGCCCCGGAAGCTGATACTTTTGTTTCACTGATTCATGTAAAGTACGTTCTCCTTGGAAGTAAAATTACACAGAATCCAAAGTCTGCAATTGACACTGCATGTACTTTGGTAAGGAACTCTATTTACTTTTGGGTACACTTGCTGAGAATGCTCTTATCACACCACTGCATGAAGACTCTCAAATAATTTCTAGAGAAGATTTAGCATCAGCTGTTGGCAAATGGAATCACCCAACATGAATGAATGAGCTGGGTCTGACACATTTCTCTGTATTTTTAGTCTTTGGTGTCTTTAATTTATTAGAGGTTTTTAATAAATTATCATTGAACTTAATTGATTAGCATAATTTTATTGTATCTTATATGGCCTAAAATGATTAGGATGTTTAAGGGAATTATATAGTAAAGGCAGTCAGCCAACTAAGAAAATGCTTATCTTTATATATGAAAATAAAGAATTTTTCTTTAGGAATAAAAATGGAGGAAAATAATCCTATTTCTTGCTCATTAATTATATTAGAAAAACATCCATTATAAGGTTTATCTCATAGTGATATGTATCTACTAATTATTTTAAGAAAAGTTCTATGGTTCAAAATCAACCTAAATAGCACTTAATTAATTCTTATGCAATCTTTATAAAGAACCACCAGCAGTGTGAAAACCCTCCTTATTTAGCCAAGTCCAAGCTTGTGGTGAGCCCATATGGCATGTTGAAACAGGATTCTACTCATGGCCTTTCATTTGATATCAAATTGACTGGGTTTTCTAGAAATGCTACTCTTTTGGGAAAGACAACTTCAAGTTATCTTTGATAGTATGTGTACCCAGTTTTGTGATATTAACTTAGTCAGATTCTCATGTTCCCTCCGATAAAATATGCAGGGATAGTTCCAGGGCATATTATTCTCCCCACCCTAAACAAACAACAGACAAAAACCACACAAAAAGATTTGGTTCAAATAGTTATTTATATAAGGTATTGTCTACTTCGTATCACAGGAGAGTTAGGAGAGCTAGTGAGGGCTGTGTTTGGGGTCAAATTCATGGTTTACAAATTTAATGTCTGAGATGCTGCACCAGAAGAAAATTTATACGTCAGCAACTTCAACAGAGTGTTATCCTCATAAAACTTTATTTTATTGGAAGTTGTAGAGTACTTCGTTTGGGAGGGAAGGATTAATTTATGGGAAAAAATAGAGAACAGGGTGGTTTTGAAGTTTTAATTGCTGTCATTTTCTTTATTTCCGGCCAACTTGCGTAGCTTGGTGCCAGAATTAGGGGTCAAATTTGATGGCATATCAGTCAGAATGTTGTAGAAACCAAACCCAGAAGCCAGAAATACTGGGAAATGCACTTTGAAATCTATGGGATACACTGATTTTAATATCACCAAAGCCTAACACAATGCAAAAACAACTAGGAGTCTTCATCTGAATCAAGAGACTTTTAGCAAAGGGCAGTTGGATGAACTTCGGTAAGTAAATACGTTGTTATGTCATCGTAGAAAAGTGTCCAAATATTGGTCAAGATCAAAAACCAAGATGTACGGAACGCTTCACTACCTAATCATTCTCGTTATCTCACAAGTCTTTCCCTAGTCATAGGGCATCTATGAACAGGCAACGCCGCTACTCCAGCTCTTTCAAAACAAACTGCCCCCTGGCAAATTAGCTTTGTTAGCTACTAAAGTCTGTGAAAAGTTTTGCCACTTCACAAGGGATTTTGCCTGGGTCTGGGTTTTCCAGATCCTTAAATGCAGCTTCCTAAGCGGCTCTCAGAATAGCAAAGATCCTAAAGGATTCTTGGAGACTTACCTTCATCTATCTGAAGAAGTAGCTAACACCAGCCCCGTGCATAGGGGTTCCCAAATAGCCGTGACTCTCAGAGTCCCCGACACGAGGCAGCAAGTCAGCAAAATGCCTAAAACTCTCTGGCCCATTCAACCCTGAGAGCGGTCCGTTAGGTCCCCGAAGCCTGGGTCCCTCTCCTTTTCCATCAGGGATGAAGGGGAAGAGCGGCAGGTATGTACGAGGGGGTCCATTAAGTGGGGTGCTGGAGACGGAAAAGTGTGCACAGGCAGAAAACCGCCTGGAGTCCCCGTGCTCAGGTTCCGGGGGCGAAAACTCTGAGCCAGGCGCACAGGCGGGGAACCAGACGGCTGACTGCTGGGGGCCGGGTGAGGTGGAGCTGGCCGTAACCGGCAGCGTGAGCGGGGCTGCGTGGGGCGAAGGCGTCTAGCCTTGGCCAAAGAGATAGCCAGTGGCCCCGGGTGGCCCTCCACTCGCGCCTACCCCGGGGTAGGGACGCGACCAGGCAGGGTGCGCTCTGGGAGGGGACGCGCTTACCTGGAGGTAGGGTAGCCCCTGGGCCACCCCGCCCACGACGATGTCGGCTGCAGTCATAGCCCCGGTGGGCGAGAAGCCGAAGCCCACGTAGCCGGCGGTGCGCACCTCGAGGCGGAAGGCGAGCCGGTTGCCCCGGAGGCTCCAGCTTAGCCAGTACTTGCCCTCCGAGTCCAGGAGTGTGCGGTGCAGGAAGGTGCTGCCCGAGCCCCCCGCCGCCGCCCAGGGGAACAGCGCCCACAGCAGCAGCAACAACCAGCCGTGCATCCTCCGCACCTCCTGCCCGCAGGCACCTGGGCTCCCGCCGACTGGAGGAGCGAGGAGGAGGAACCAGGGGCGGCGTGGGGAGAGCGAGCCTGGGACCGCCCCGCCGCCCGCCGGGAGGGGCACGACCCGTGCTCCCAACCCCGCCCGTAGGACCGGAGTCCCGACGACTCTGGCCCTGGCCTGCCCTTCCCGTGGAGCCACTTGCCGCCCTGCACCCCTGACTGGGCCCCGGAGGTCTGGATTCAGTGGCAAGGAACGCGAGGGGCGGCCTGGAGAGAAAGGAGGGAAAGGACGAGGGAGAGTGATCCTGTGCGTACGGTGTGGGCACTTGCTGGGGAAGTGGGGTCCCGGGATCCCTGCGCAAAGAATGAGAATTCAGGAGAGGGCAAGTGCCTAGGCCTGGAGAGGAGAAGTTGAACGTGAGAAGGAGATAATCCTGGGTTTTGCGGAAGGAAAGTGAGAGAAAGTCCCCTTCCATAATATCTTTCTACCCCTTGCTGTTGATTTCCTGGAGCCAGTGAACCCAGCAAAGACCCTACCTGGTGGAGAGATGCGATTCCCCTCCAGGGCATTTCTCTCACCCTTTAACCTTCCTGGGGCCCCAGGTCTGGGGAAGTCTCGTTCTTGACCTCAGGCCTCAGCACCCTGAGACTTGCCTACCGCATGGGTTGAATTTGGTTTGGTTTGGTTCTGAGGGGACAATTCTGCCAAACTACTTTGCCATCAGTAAGTAAAGTAAGTCAGAATTAAAGCACCGTTTGGTGGTTAGATTTTAATTTGAAGTCCTCTTTTCCTGCTATTTCAAGTTCTGGCCATAACCATGTTTATCAAAAGGTGTTTTGCCTCTGCCTTTGACCGCATCACCTCTGTCTTCAGAAGGCTAATTACTCAACGTGGCAACTGTAAATTGACTTCTTCATTTATTGACTTACTTATACTCTGCTATGAGTAGAGTATAAGAGTATAAGTAAGGTGTGTAAGCCTTATACAAATAATACAAAATAGAAAAATAATATGAGAGGTTAAATGAAAAAATATGGGTAAGAAGAATACTATAAACATGTACTATTTTTGCGGGATTCAGAGGCTCTGCATAAGCCTATATTTCTTATTCTCTCTCTTCAAGACATGTTTCAGCTCGTTTTGTTCTTGCTCCTGTTTTCCCATTTCTTTTCCCATAACTTTTCCAAAGTTATCAGCATGCATCAAAACTCTCAAAGATTCAGGCATATTTGACAGAGTCTGGAAGGCAGCCATCAAGTGTGTCTGCTTACCAGGGAGGGAGCTCAAGGAGTTACCCAGGAGGTGACTTGTCCCAAGGAGAGAAGGGTTTGGGCCCACAATTTCAGCCAATGACAAAAGGCCAACATCAGAGAGAAGTGATGTTGAAACCTCGGGAAAAGGTGAGAAATAAAAGCCTGGGATGCCTTAGTAGAACTTTGGCATTGAGAGTATGAACAATCAGCAACTACAGGACGAACCGGGGGGACATGAGTGCACAGGATCCCTTGCAGCGACCTCAGAGCTACCACCTTAAAACTGAGTGTCTGCGAATACCATGGGCTTAGCTACTACTGGCTGGCTCTGGCCAGGAAGAGGAGAGTATATATGTAGGAGAATACACACACACACACACACACACACACACACACACACACACACACATAATGGATGAAAGAGTCAGGCCAGTGTCCTGGCCTGCTGGACTGCCCATGACTCAGTTATCCCGATCTCTTGATAGCCTGCACAGTAGATATCTCACTCCAGCCATAATGGCCAGTGGTCAGACTGACCTTCCCGTATCAAGGAACAGCCCAGCCCTTTACCTAATCCATTGTCCTAGCTCATATCCTGAAACCCTGAGGCTAAACCAGAAGAACAAGAGACTAATCCCTCCTCTACCCCCACACCCCACCTGCTTTTTCTTTCAAAAATCTCATTCTTGCCTTGCCCCGGGGCTGCAGTTGGTCCAGACTCAGCCTGCCTATAAGCCTAGCATCAAATAAAGGCATTTTGATCAGATCATCTGGCTCCTCCCCCCCCCCGCCCCTCACGTTTCTAACAGTGGCCATGGACACCAAGAAGAACTGTTCTTGCCCCTGTGTGAGGCACACTCCCCACGCCAGCCAGCATCTCAGGAGAGTTAACTTACTCCAGGGTGAACAAAGGCAAGCTTCCTGTGTGTGTCCCTACTTTTATTCCTAGCACAGAGGAGCCTGGAACACATGGCTATGCCTGCTTCCTGGAGTTCCTTATGCAAACTCCAAATTCACATCTAGAATCACCCTTGTTCACTGTTCTAGTTTCGCCTTCCATCACTCTTATGCCATCCACCCATTGCCCTCTAGACACATGACAACTACCTCGGGAATTCTCAAAAGAGAGCCCTGCTGTGTCATTCACGTCACAGCCCGCCTGCACCTTTTCAGACTGCTAACTCGGCCAAGACTGCCTTTTCTCCCCTTTGTTCTTTGTGGTATTTTCCAATCCCCCTTCCCACCCTTTTCGGTGGTGCCTGTGGAATGGTCCTGTGGACCTCATGCTGGCCCCCTAACACTTCAGTGTCTGTGCACTTGTTTTCCTCCAGGAGCCTCTTCCGGTCAGGAGCAGCTTCAGGTTCCCTGTTTTAAACCCCCTGCTGAGAATGCCGACCAGCATGCAGGAGGGGCTTAATAAATAGTTGCAGGAAAGCCAAAGGAATTTCCTGATCCTCCTGGAAGAGACCTCTTAACAAAGTTGGATTATGGGGGGAAAGCATGGCTTCAAGATATAATTGAATATTCTTCTCTGCATTTGTATGAGGAAAAATAATAAAGAAGATGATACATAAATATGCAAAAGAGGAAGTCATAATGGCTTTTATTCTTTCTTTGAGTGAGATCAGGTCATTGAGAATGAAGGTATCGTCTTTTGTTTGTCTATGACTGGCACTGCATCTAAAACACCCTGAGTAGTCAAGAAATATTAAAATTATATAATCATTTTACTATTGGTCAACAAACAGAATATTATTAACATAATTTATACTCAGGAGACCCGCTGTGCTTTGGTTTGAATTACCACAGTAAATGAACAAAAGAGAAAATTTTATCTAAGGGTGCTTTATAAGTTGCCTAAGTTCTCTAGATCAAAATCGACTCTCCACTCAATTTCACAGAGGTCTCAGTGTCCCAATTTGGAAATTAATTACTATATAAGGAAAGCAGGAAGAAAGTGTAGATCCATTAAAAGCTTGGGGTATAAGGCAGAGAGAAGAATGAGATCATTGGTAAGGGGTTTCAAATTTATTTTTTTAAAAAACATTACTTTTTATTTAAAGAAAAAGGTCAGGTAATGCAAAAAAAAAAAAAAAAAGATGAATAAGAAAGTAAACTAAAAAAAAAAAAAATCACCTGGAATTCCACCATCTAATAACAACCCTTGTGTGTATTCTGAGGATATCATTCCAGACCCTAGTTCCATTAAAGCCTTGGAGGAACAGCTTTTTGGACAAGAATTTGCAATGAAACAGGTGAATTATTTTTCTACGATTTTACTTGAAACAAACAGAGAAACTCTAAACATTTCAGTTACAATGTTTTTTAGATGTCTTCTCTTTACATGTATCTAAAACAGAAACAGAGCTGGCAAAACTGGATACTCAGTGAGGTTATACTTAAGCTCAGAACATTCAACCAAAAATGAGTAATTTTCTCACACTTTTCAATCAGGAATTCTAAATGTGATGTTTATTTTGAATCTTCACCCATTCCGATACACAGCTTCAGATCAGCCAGTGAGACTGCGTGCATGCTGAGCTTCCTCACCTTGGTTTATTTATATTTCTGCACTCATCAACTGCCGGGGGATGGGGGGGAGGGGGAACAAAGCCCCAACACACAGAAACATGCCGATGCAAGGTTGTTTGGAATAGAATAGGATTGTCTATTAAGTAACTTCTTACATAAATATGGCAGTATCATAATTTTCTGTCTACTTGTACCTAAGGAGAAACAATAATACTAAATATTTATAAAGTCCCCGTCTTCTAGGGAGCTCAAAGAGAAATATTTATATAAATGATCTCAGCAGGTCTCCTACATTAAAATAGGAAAGCTGAAGCATTTTCTCATTTTCTCCTCTATTTACTGTGCCTCTTGTGTGGGTAGGTGACTGGTTCAAGTTAATACTATGAGTCAGTGGCCGAAAAGCCAAAAATAGAACTTCGGTTTCTTTCCTTAAAAAAAAAAAAAACCTTAAACTGAATACTTGCTCTAGCTCTCACCTCATCACCAGTTTAAAAAAAAATTAAAGTCACCAGATCATCACCCTGAAATATTCTTTCAGTAGGACTGATTTTGTCACGTGAACAAAATGCAATGATCCACTTATGAACCCGATGTTATATTAATTTTAATAATGGATGACACCAGTGCTGATGGTGGTATGGATAAAGGCGAGGCTACAGCACTTCTCATAAGCACTATGATAAGCTTTTCCTGCTTATTAGCAGGGAACTGAAATGGGCTTAACTGCGTTCTTGAAGTTACTTTGAAATTGAGTGCTAGTTGGCATTGAAAATCACTCTTACGTTCTTCCATATGAAAACAACAAGCAAACCCATTTCTCTGTGTGAAAATCTACATTTTGGTATTATCTGTAAGCTATGTTTTGAAATAAAACTCAACCTAAATGAAGTCTGGGGAAAAATAATACTTTCTTTAATCACTAATGATCATTTGTTAGGATTTTCCTTTATAAGGAGCCATGATGTATGTGAATAACATGGTAGGAAAAAAATTGATTTGTATTAGTACTCAGCCTGTATTATGGTAAAGTCAGGTTTATAAAGTTGTTTGGGTATTTTTAAAAATATATACTTATTGGTTTTTAGAAAGAAAAGGGGGGAGAGAGAGAGAGAGAGAGAGAGAGAGAGAGAGAGACATGGATGTGACAGAGAAACATGGTTAGGTATCCTCCCACACAGGCCCGGACATCAAACCTGCAACCTTTTGATGTACAGGACGATGCTCCAATTAACTGAGCCATGCTGGCCAGGGCAAAGTTGCTGGGGTATCGATGAGAGCAGTAGGCCCTGGCATTGTGCTCTTTATCAGAGACATCTTTATGAAAAATAACCATGTCCTCAACAATTTGACAAATTTCACTTCTGCAGGGATGAAGCAACTGAAATTGTCAATAATTATGGGAGAAGAAAGGAGGGGTGATAAAATGTGCCAAGCTGGTCCCAGGAATGTCAGCCTGGAGAGGAAGCTTAGTCCATACTCTCAGCTTGCAGATGAGGAAAGTAAGTCCTGGAGAGAAGTGAATTGTTCAAGGTTACAATTTTTAAATAGATACAAGCAGGAAGTTTGGTTGCCTGGCACAATTATCAATGTCTGGCTCTTTCTACTTCCTCTTCTTCACAGTTATTCTTTTGGATGTCTCCTGTTCACTACTGGTGCTTGGTTACATCAAGTTTTATCTTACATAAACATTTTGGGAGAAGGAGTGGAGAGGAAGAAGACCTGTGAATACAGTGATACTCTTTCCAAGTGCAGGACTCCCTGGATTTACCATTCTGGTGATGCAGTTGATTTGGCATTTAACTACATGTGCTTCTACGAGTTTTTACTTCTATGGCTATCAATTTAAAGAAAAGTCTATGTGCTTAGTCGAAATGAGCAGCCAGCATTAAAGCTGAATATAAATTTTAGCTCCATGTGGAGAAGGACAAGATGATTCAGCTCTACTTGATTCTAAAATTCCATGCGTGGTTTTGGAAAAATTTAAGGAAATCTGTACTATAACTTAAAGAAAAACAAAAATTAGAAATATAAGTATAAAAATTTAATTATCTGGAATCTTAATTGAAGTCATTATAATTATTACTAGGCATAATACATAATGAAAACAGTTTCCTTAAATGAAAAACTGGAATAATTAGCAATTATTTTTACATATGGGAACTGGCAAAAACAATAAGACACAGTCTGCAAATTAGTGTCAAACAGGGCATGGAAACTCTCTAATCAATACTAGAGTAAAGAAGAAAAATGCATGTTCATTTCTCATGCTGCAAGATTTTATCTCCTCACATATCTAAATCTTCCTCTAGTCTCAACTTTTTGGAAATTTCCACATTTAAAGATCCACATTAGGAATTAAAGATTAATTAACCTAGCCTTACACAAATGCAATATGATTTTTAAAAGGCATTTTTTACCTTCCTTAAATAATTAAAGGACTGAACTGTGAACCAAATAATTAGATTGATTGTCATTGCTAAAATGAACCAGATAATCGCTGTCACTTCTCTTACAAGAGAGTTTGCTCAAACAGAGTCTATCAAAACCCCAAGCGAATAGACAGTTAGCCGTAGGAGTAGAACTATCCATAATAATGAGAATACAGAAGCATGACCAGATGGGAATATCTAGGGAGCCCTCAACTTGGGAAGAATGTTGCTGTATTCACTGTATGTCCTCTTCCTCCTAACTTGATCTTCTTCCAAGTTAATGTTTTATAAAACCAATTCCAACAGTGAGCTTGAGACACCAAAAGAATAAAGAATAATTGTGAAAAGGGGCATAGAAAGGAGACGTGTTGCCAGCCTTAGGAGTAATGCCTTAATAAAAATAATGATAATCAGAGTAATAATAGTACATTTATTGAGTGCTGCAGATATGTTACATGAATTATCTCATTTAATCTTTACAATAACTTTATAGGGTCAGTGGTGTCTTCTACCCATTTTAGGGAAATAAGAAGAAAATTGCTTCTCAATTTGTACAAGAGCTAAGACAACAGTATCTTCTCTCATCTGCGAAGGAAGAAATTTCTTGTAATATTAAATTGTTAATACCACAAACATGTATTTAGGAAAAATTTTACATCTCCTATCAGGCAACTCTGTTGATAGTTTTTTTATTGACTACAGATAAACAAAGAAAAAAAAAAACATAGAAAACCAGTTTGCTAAAGATGTTTGGACCTTTTCTTGATACAAATTTCTGAAACTTTATGTGGTTACTGAGTTCCCAGAAAGTGGCTATATGCTGACATTGGTTGTATGGCAATGGGACACATACACATTCTATGTTAAAAAGGTCACGGTGGGAATATCATGTGAAGAGGGGAAATGAGTTTGAGTAAAATTGAATGAAGTAAGTCACCTCTCTCTCTCATTCTTTCTCTCATGCACACACATTAAAATTAATTAATTGTTCTTGTTGGGGGGAAGTTATTATTAATGAATACTTCTCTTTTTTCAGATATTAGGGAAAGGAGAACTAGTCATGTTGAAAATATAAACTTTATGCACCATAAAATGAGAGTCGATGTCTTGTAGTCTCAACTTTTTGGAGCCATGATGTATGTGAATAACATGGTAGGGAAAAAATTGATTCGTATTAGTACTCAGCCTGTATTATGATAAGGTCATGTTTATAAAGTTGTTTGGGTATTTTTAAAAAATATGTATTTATTGGTTTTTAGAGAGAGAAGAAGGAGGAGAAGAAAGGAGAAAATAAGTAACTAGCTCTCTCTTTTAAGTATGCAATCAGTGCTCAGAATTCAAATCAGTAAATACTTATGGAGAAAATTGCCATGATCACACTTATTCAGGTTGTAGGTTTATTTTGTGACTCCTAGTGACATTAGTGAGTGCCTTAGAGAGATATAAGGCATTCAGATAATTCACACTGACAAGCATTAATCAGTTAGTGAGTACAAAACATTTTGAAAACTTAATTTTAAAGAGGAAGCATATTCTTTAAAAAATGAAAAATGATGTTTTATTGGTGCTACATATATTGCAGGACTATTAAGTCAGAAAAAATCTAAGGAAGTCAAAAATATCATTATTTTGGATACAAACCTGAAATACCATTATTTTTGGATACAAACCCTTTGTTATGGAAAAATCAAAATATTATTTCTGTAACTTCAATACTGTTAAAAGGCTTTTTTGACTGGCATAACAAGTGTCTCTGGTTTGAAAAATTTCAAAAATATGAACCCTTGTGAGGTAAGTTTATCCACAGAGGAGGCCTGAGTATTTCCGAAGACAGACCGCCCTGACCTGTGGGGGCTCTTTGACCTGCTTCCCACAAAGAGGAGTCAAATCCTCAGAACCATCTCCTGCTCTGTTCTTCCTTCCTCTTTAAAACTGATGCCTTAATTCAGTCTTGTAGAGATTCCTGGATCAAGCTATTTGTTGAGGAAATAATAAGTAATACTGAGTAAAGAACATTAATTTTAATCCTCTAATTGGCTGTGAGAGTAAACCCTATATGATAAAAATGCATGTTATTTGAGGATAGCCAAGGTAGGCAAACTAATAAATAGTTATGGTAGTGATCTCTTAAAGTACATCGATTGTCAATTTTGAATTACCCATGACTCCTTTAATATGAATAAATTATCTAAAATGTGCTACTTATTGGTAAAAATACAGAAACTTGTAAATACTGGTAGCTATTCACAGAAGGCTGAGTCAAACAGATTTCTCCATTGTTGAATGTACACTGTGAGCATTCCCTTCCATTAAACATTTGAATAGTATTTTTAAATTTTAAACTGTTTAAAACAATTTTAAACTAATTTAGTGTGCATTCCATAGGTTCCTTTAGTGTCTGAGAATGAAAAAGAGAGAAGCAGAAAAAGCAACAGATTGAACCCCACTGCATGAGTCAGAAGAGTGGGAGACGTGTGAAAATGACAGGGACAGGGTGACGGCGGGATACACGAGTCCTGCCAAACCAAGTACACAGCCTCAGCCCACATCCCCTCCCTCTCTCCCACGTAGCCTGGCTCAAGGAAACGTCACCTTGATCATGGTTATTGCCTTAATTTGACTAGTCTGTGAGAGTTTGCCACAGAGCATCCAGACTGAGAGAGCAGAAGCTTGGGATGTTTCAACAGAAAACAGAAACTTATGATTAACCAAGACAACTCTGCTCCAATACAAGGTATTATGAGAAGGAAGACAAGCTCGTACAAAGAGCTGATAGTAGTAAGGTTTATCTAAGGATCCAGCCTGGAAAGGAAAGTTAAAGATTAAAATAAAATTTTATGCGTATGTGAGATGGGAGGTCTGACTTCTGAGGGTTCCTTTATGCACTTTTGGTTAGGAGAAAGATTACCAGCTATGGGGCAGGTCTTAGGTTGGGGAATGCCAAAACTTTAAAATCAGAAAGTCTAGGGAAATTGTGATTTTTATAGAAAGAACTGTTTACAATTAGGAAAAACTACTCAATTATTTAATAGAAATGTTCACACTATACATTCTATAATGAATATTTTTAACTCAGCTTTTTGTGAATAGCTATCAGTGTTTATAAGCTTCTGTATTTTTAGCAATGATTAAAATTTATCAGAGCAGTTGATTTTCATGAAAACTTCCAAATAAGCAAACAAAAAATTTTACATGTATTGTGAAGACAAACCTTTCTAAGAAACCATCATTTTCATACAGCCCTAAAAAAAGAACATTTAACTTGTTAGGATTAATCCTTTTAAATAATTTTTTTGTTTGAAACTTTTGAGTTTTTGTATTTAGATAGCATCCCAGCATATTATTTTATTCATTTATTTATTCACAAACAGTTTGATAACCTATTGTGTGCCTATACTTCCAGACATTGGGGATATCTCACTGAACAAAACTCATTTAAAAAAATCTATTCCATCACAGAGCTTGTGTTCTGATGATTTAAGTAACTGAAGAAGTACTAGAAGAAGAATCAAATTATAGGTAGTCTAAAACTGACAGGTTTTTTTCCCCTTTTGAGTTGGTTATGGAATGCATTTTTTAATATAAAACCAGTTTTGAAACATTATCACTTTCTTATTTTGAGTTCCTTCAAAAGAAAGAACACAATAAACGCCTCCATTCTCCTAAGTAAATAGTGTCGAAATGTTTTCCTCCATGTGGTAAGAATTATCGGAACATGGAGAGTAACTAAAACAAAGCGAAAATTTGGGGAAAGAGTATTTATATAAGAGAGAACTGCATCAAGATACTTTTAGTGGAGCCAAGACACAAAGTTTAAACCACCATGAAGAAGTAATGAGTACAAGCACTAAAGAAACAAATGGAGATGCTTCATTCTAAGCAGGGCTAGAGTGTAATGTTCATGGAGGTCTGACATGCTGATACATTTTATGGGGTACTCCAAGGCCTAGATGTTTAACTTCAACATTATCAAATTAATTTATTAGGAAGCAAATTCCATTAACCAAATGAATGTTGAGTATAACATTTTGAATTAGCTTTGTTATGTAAATATTTTCATCTTCTGTTTTATCTTTACTCAAATTGCTTCACATGCAATCCCTGGTCTTGTCTTTTCTCTTCTCTTCTCTTCTCTTCTCTTCTCTTCTCTTCTCTTCTCTTCTCTTCTCTTCTCTTCTCTTCTCTTCTCTTCTCTTCTCTTCTCTTCTCTTCTCCCTTCTCTCTCTCCCCCCCCC